>CM046660.1:145758236-146168236 GCA_025594165.1 Tamias sibiricus | reverse complement strand
GCTTTTATTTAGTTAGCTGTGTCTAAGCAAGCAATTCATTTTGTGCAAATGTCATGTAGAGAAAAAAGGATGAGCCATGAAAGGGTTAATCATGAAATAAGACCTAAGCTTTCCCCATAGTAAAAAGCATCCGTAATGTTAAAATTAAAAAAAAAAAAAAGCTTTTCTTAATATATGCAAAGTAATGTATATTGACACATAAAGCAAGGCTTTTCATGATGAATATTGAAATATATATGCAAAGCACAGGAAATGTGTAACATGTTATAGATCTTTCAGTGTACATTTAGAGGAAATGAACCATTTATATTCTACAATTTAGTGAATACCTACTGTTTATTGGTACAGAGCACATAGGAGTATATTTGTCTTAGTAATTTATTTAGGTAAATATATTTATTCTTCTAGGGGTTCTTATGCTTTTCTTGGTTCTATAGTACTAGACATAAATATTTAACAATGCATTGTCTCAAATGTTATTCATGTAATTTATCAGAGAAAACAGTAGAGTTGTAATAACTTTTAAGGCTGCACCTTCTCTTAAACCTGAGATTGATTTAGAATGCTGGAAACTGAGCTGGATTTTCTTCATGCTGCTGAGAATTATTTACTAGCTCTAACCAGGATAAGCTAAACTTGTCCAGCCACCAAAAGAACAAGAGTTATTTACCTCTTTTTGAATCAGCTTTCTTAAGCTAATACTTCGTCTATAAATGAAAAAGGATTAGTGAAAGAAGAAAGGACTTAATTATTGTGAATATATTTCCCTTTACTTGCTGACTTACCAACTTTTCTTTATACATATATGTATACACAGAAATATACATATATATTACCCCTTGTGTGTATTGCTCTTGGGAATTTCTTCTAAATTTTAATGCACTTGGCTGTAGGGATGTCAGTTCAAATTATAGCCAAGATCTTGTAAAAGTGACTTGTCCACTCTTCAATATCACAAAAGAAATGGATAGAGAGTGAGAGCATTTGGGGTCTTTATCTTTTCTAAAGACATTCTTTGAAATAACTTAAAGGTTTAAAACCTGGATTATTGCATTCATATATTTTTTTCAATCCCCAGTACTGTATAAAAAATGTAACCCCCCAAAAAATATTTTTCCATTTTTATATCATGTTTAAAAATCTATTTCCTATGTATAGAGACAGAATTTGTAATACTAATATAATGTAGAGAACTGAATGCTAGCTGATTTGATGGATTTAGTTTGGTTTTAAAAGACAAGGGTAATTTCTGTAGAGGCAAAGCAGAAATTCCTGCATCATAGTTATGAAGCTGCATGAGAACCATGGGTTCAGTACTATCATTGCTCATGAGGCCTGTAACATATAGACCAAGGCAAGGCCTGGTAACTGAACACTTCATCATAAACCAACCAGACATGAAACCAAAACATCTAGTCAACCTGTTTCCGAAGCTATCCTTCCCTCCTCAGGAGCTATATCTAGCACAACGTGCGTACAGAGCAGCTTTTGTGCACATTTTAAAACACTGCATGTTGAAAGTATAGGAACCGTACAACTATCTGAATTAGGAGAATATGAATTATTCTTGGAAATTGACCATTAAAATATTAGGTTATTGAATGAATGCTATTAGCTTATCTGATAAGGAAGAAAATTAACTGGTTAGTAAGTGGTAAGAAATAAGTTGTTCTTTTCTTTATATCTTTTCTTGCAGAATTAGTCTATGATTGTCTTGCTGCCACATACTGGCAATTACAAAAGGTACCAAGGACAGAAAGAATTGAATGAACATTATTTATTTTGTGACATTAACTTCCTCACTTCCCCTTTGTTCACATACATATAACAGTACTATAAATCTCAAACTTTGCTGGACAAAGAGGTAAAGATGATGTTTACAAGCCAGTCCCCAAAGCATAGACTCCTGTTTATAAGTGCCCAGTAAGTAGGTCTAAGATCTGTGTACCATGCTTTCCTCTCAGTGTAGATGATGAGATACAACTCATTCAATTTGCATTATAGCCATAAAATATTAGCAAGAACTTGGGAAAAAGAACAAAATTATATATTAGCTTTAAAAGGTAACGAATGTACTATTTTTTTTCCCCAATAGATGTCTTCCCTCATTCAATAAATATCCAGATACATATACTCCCAGGATTGCTGGATTTTTAAGGTAGGTGCATAGAAAATATAGACATAACATTTCCCAGATACTTTCTGTCTTTTTTTTTTTAATGCCTCAAATCTATATTTCTTTAAGAAATATGGAGGAAGGGGTATTGGGAAAAAGTAGACTTAAATAAAAATTGTCATTACATTTTCCTGTTAGCTTGGACATAATGGCTATTTAAAGATTTTTTTCCCCATTTTTAAATTTTGTGCAATGACTAGACACCAGAAGACATGTTTTATACTGAGAAACTTGTTTTTCAAAAAACTGAATTGAGGGAGGCCAACCCATGTGAGAAGGTAAATAACATAAAGGGCCTCAGGACCTCTGATTAAAACAGAATTCCTTTCTTTCACCTTTCTTTTCAATGGAAATTATCCCCATACAATATTTATCTGAATTTAAAACGAATGTTTTGTTTAAATTCCTCTAATGTGGTATAGTAGAGACAGTAGAATTAAGTAGATAAAAAATATTGTTTCCTTCCAGATTCTTCCAATTTTCCTTCACAGATTCTGTGTGAGGCTGCACAGGGATAGGATTGGGAGTGGGATGAATGAACAGAGGAGGTGGCGTTGCCTAATTCTCATCCTGCCAGAAACCACTGAGTGTTACTCTTTCTCAGTTTATTCATCTGTAAAATGGTGACAAGTTTAGTACCTATGTCACAGGGTTTGTGGTTAGGTTAAAATAAACCTACAAAGCATTCATGTTTTTTCATAAAACAGGGTAAAACCTGAAAATGTCATCTGTAAAATATTCTTTAAGCGTTAGTAATCAGGAAAGAGGATTAACTTTACTTTAGAGACAGATGCATAATGAGAAGTATAAAGGTATATTTTTTAATACCCCAAAAGTTGTTGAGATGTTCCAATAGAACAAGAGAGTTCAAAGAGAGAAAGGAGGGAAGTAATTGTCCTCATTATCCTCAGCATTTCCCTCGTTTATGAAGTGGCAGGGCCCCTGCTGTCAAGCATTAGAGCTAGAATGATTAACACTGATTAAATATGATGACTTTTGGGCTAGCCTGGGAATGTAACAATTATATTTTTATAGAAAAATATATTACTTACGTCACACAGCTGATCTACAGATTAACATTTGGAACATACCCATTTATAAATTGATGTTCACATTTTAATATATATTATTTGTTACTTAACAAATACATTTAAAATAATATTAATATATATTTAGCTGCAGGATATCAATAAGAAATAAGAAAACAGGAACAAGAGAAGGTACTGTAAAGTATTTCTAAGCTAGATTTAAAGATTGATCAACAAATGTTTTCAATAAGCAAAGGCCTGACAAAATTTACTTGGCTTTTACTGTTACATTCTGTCAGCTATAGGCTAGGCTTCAGAAAAGTAACTAAATTTATGAATATGTTGTTTGCATTGTCCATATCTCAAATAACTTGAAATCAGGAAGTACAGAAAAGATAGAAACCTGAAAATGAATCTGTCTGAATGATGCACTTAGAGAAAACTGGACAAAAAATTATAATGAACATATTTAGTAACTAAAGAGAAGGGCAAGATTAAAATATGTGCATCTTTGTTTTTTGCAAGTACCCTGTCACAGCACAGGATGTTACAAACAAGGACAGCAAAAGTCGCTGTGTTTCTAAGAGAAGCAGAGAAGCAATCAGTTCAGCATATTCGGATTCCATCAATGATTTATGACCATTTAAGAAGAAAAAGGAAATATCAATTTCTAAATTTATATTTAATATTTACAAATATGTAAATTAGACTGTCTCAGAAAAGTGTAGCAGATGTCCCTATCTTCTTGATGCTGATGGACTGACTAGGTATTACTTTAAAGTGATAGATTGGCAATGAGAATATGATATCCTACTCTATTTCATCTTATTCATTTGGAAGCATTAATTCTTTTAAAGAAGATTATACATGCAATCCAATCTTGACAGCCTGGCTGTATGTAATGGGATGTTCTATTTAAATGTGAGGACATATTGATCTTATTCTGAAATATCTATCTAGTATCTATCAAGAGGATAAAGTTTGAACATTTTCCATGGTGGGTACTGTTCCAAAATTTTTTAAATTGAATATGTTGTAAAAGAAAAAAAAAAAAAAACAGTAACTTTTCGTTTTCATTTCTTGATTTGGAGACATCTTAAGCAAAGAAAAGAACATTTAAGGAAGTTGTAATATTTCTTTACACAAGGTCTTTTAGCAGGAGGATAGAATACTTACTTCAAGGGAAAGTGAGCCAAAGGGCTTGATTCTCCTATATTTTGAAAAGTGGATCATTTTGCTGAGGGGCTCTGGGCCATAAACTGTCACAATGTATACAACATTACAATTTACAGCAATGTTCCTTTACATACACCACATCTGAGCTCTCATGAAAATGAATTGAACTAAGTAAATCAATTTACATGAAGACCTTGGATTTATCCTGACTATTTCAAATTTGAGTTAAAGTATTCTCACTAAATTATTTTTATTTTATTTAGCCATGTGAAAAGAAATGTAAACACTTGTTCAGTAGCTATTCAAATAACAGTACATTTTATATGGAATTGAAGTCAAATATTTCAACAGAATACAGATAATTAGCAATGGTGGAAATCAAGCATAACTATCATTGTATGTGTATATTTGTGTGTGTGTGTGTGTGTGTGTGTGTGTGTGCATAAGAGAGAGAGAATGAGAGAGTAAGAGAAAGAATACATAAATATAAATATATATGTGTATATATGCACACACATGCACACATATATACACACATGCTGTATTCCAAACCAAAACTTAGAAAGATTTAGATTGCCAATAAAGTATAAATAATACTGTATAAAATGTTTATTTAAATGTTCTAGATTAAAGTGTTTTAGTCTAGTAGAATTCTTCAAATAAAATAGGGATTATATTTTGCATGTAAGAAGTATTAAGTGAAATAGCTGGCAAGCAAAAGTATTATACTGTGTAATTGAAAATATTTCATTTAAAACAAAAACGAACTGATATGTTTATTTGTGTGTGTGTGTGTGTGTGTGTGTGTGTGTGTGTGTGTGTGTATGTGTGTGTGTTTGAGAAAGAGAGCTAGAGAGAGAGAGAGAGAGAGAAATAGATAATAGGGATTGAACCCAGGTCTACCAGTGAGCTATATTTCTGGTCTTTTTATTTTGAGACAGTGTCTTGCTAAGTTGCTGAAGCTGGCCCCAAACTTGCAATTATCCTGCCTCAGCCTGCCTAGTCATTGGGATTATAGGCATGTACAAATGTGCCTGGTTTACTTTTAATAGAAATTAATTTAAATAAAATTTTGAACTTTGGTGATACACATGAAAATTACCAATAGTAATTTTAAAATATTTTCTGTTTGTGCCATACTGATGGTCATATTGAGGGAATAGACTCTTAAAATTATAGTGCAATTGCATTAATTAGCATTCAGATACTGTTTTAGAAGATTACATAAAATCTACATTATAACTGTATGCTTTAGAGGGCCCAGGGTATGAATCTGGGATATCTAATCTCTAATACTATCATACTCTAACACTTGAAACTCCACCCAAGTCCCTAATATAAATAAAGTTAGGATTAAAACATAAAGGCTAAAAAACAAATAGTTTATGTTGGCTATAATCAGTAAAAATTTTAAATAATAATGCAATTATTCAGACACTTGGAACTTTAAGAGATTCAATGCTGACACACGGGTGAAAAGAAAACACTCTTAGAAATAAATGTATATCTATTTAATATTTGCAGAAAGCCAAATGATTTTCCTGAAAAATGCTTTCACTCATTTTTATATCATTTTCAATTACATATGAAATGAATTACCTCTTCCTAACAAACATGATATTCTGCACATGTTTTTTCAAGAGGTATGCACTATACTTTTTTTGCGGTAGAGTTGGTCTTTTTATTAATTACTATATAACTAGAACCAAAATATAAAAGGAGTCTAACTAAATAAAAGACTTTATAGATGAAATAAATTTTCAGTTTTTTTTTTAACAATATAGAAAAGATAGTTCAAATATATACTCACATTATAGTCATTTGTATTTAGAATGAATTAATAAAATCAATTTTTATCACGTACCTATTAGCTGAAAGGACTTGGCCAAATTCTATTTTGCATGGTAGTGGGAAATCAGTCTGGGAGTCAATTTGTAGAATATTCACTTTCATTTATAAGTGAGTATTTCTGTAGAACGATTGAAAGTTTCAGAATCTTCTTGTTATATTGCTCTAAGTAATGGAATATTCAAAATAATTTTGGGATATCTTTCTGAAAGACCCACACAGGACAATCTGGAAAGAAATAAACAGAACTGTTTTACTAGTTGGTGATTACAGATATTTTCAGAATAATGTGTTATAAAACAATACTCATAAAATGTGTCCTAAATGTCATTTTCTATGAAGATTCTAAAAAAATCATATTAAAAAGGAGATAGGGTTTTTTCCCATCCATGGTGACACTCACTCCTACTAAACTGCTTTCAAACAGGGGCTGGTTTTCTGTACCATACATCTGTATCCAGTCATCATTAGCCTTGTGGCTGTTTGAACACTGGAATTCCAGGATTTGATGCTTTCCCTTGGCTCAGGATACTCCTGCTTTGCTTGCATCAGTAGCAGCAGCATGTGAGTAAGGCCACCATGTTCATTCTGAACACTTCTTTCTTTTTTGGCCAATAGTCAGGACTAAAAAAATGTCTTATTGAATGACTGGAGAAACTAGAGTAAATGTCAATATTGGAGACTTCCCATTAATGGCTCAAAGATCAAATATATCTCTCCACATTTGTATTTCTCTCTTTTTTTTTTTCTTATTAACATATTTATTTTATATATTTGCAAAATAAAATGTACATCAAAAAAGTGGACTTATGAGGGACGAAATGCCATTGTATGATCTTTTTTTAAATTATATATGTACATATATATAAATCCATATATGTACATATATATTCTAATTTGTTATACATGCTTGCAGAGTGCAATTCATTTCATATTACATATAAAGAGCACAATTTTTCAAGTCACTGGTTTTACATAAAGTATTTTCATACTATTTGTGTTTTTATACATGTCTCCATCTATCTCTTTCTTTCTCTCACTCTCTCTTTTACCCTCTGTATGTTTCTGTCTCTCGCACACACTCACCCACACATAGTCATTATGTTGCATATTCCCTCTCCTTCTAGATGCTTCTTCACCCTTCTGTACCTGTGCTGCTTTGTACTGTGCAACTGGGTTACGAGACCTGTTTCTACACCTTTGGCTTCTAGTTCAGTTTGATGGATGCAGAACAATGGGATACATTTGGAAAGCGGAAACATGTGCTCCCAGTGTAGGCCATCCTTTTATCCAAAGGTCACTGTACTGCTTGAGCTTCGTCTTTACTGAGTGACAACCTTGGGTTGCTCTCATACCACCTGCCCCTTGAACCTTTGGGTGGCAGTGCTTTATTGCTGTTTGTCATCTTGGGTAAATACATTATCTGTTGGTGGATTCTCCTCCTAGATCCTAACCACAACTTTTAAAATCATCTTTTTAGCTGGGCACAGTGGTTCATGCCTATAATCCCCATGACTCAGGAGGCTGAGGCAAGAAGATTTCAAGTTAGAGGCCCTCCCTAAGCAAGTTGGTCAAACCAGTTTCAGAATAAGAACAATAAAGAGGTTTGGGAATATGGCTCAAATGGTAAAGCACCTCTAAGTTCAATTCCCAGTACTACTACTGCTACTACTACTATGACTAATAAAAATTATAATAAATACTACTTTTCTTAAACTTGCCTCAATTATAAATCAGCAACCTGTGAGTAGTCCTCATATTTGAAGTCCCCCAGTCTTGACCTTGTTTTTCTTCTTTAGTCTTTCTTCCCATCTCTTTTGAGGAGCACACTTCCCAGGTTCTCACTAGGTAAATCAGGCCTCTATTCTCAAGGATCATACACAAAACACTCTGACTTCTACCCATGCCTGGGTGATCCTTAGTACCCAGTAATTCTCAACAGTGTATTTAAGAATGACTGATTCATTTCATTTCATATATTGCTCCTTTTGCTTGCTAACTTCTAGACTCTTGTGTATAGTTTTTCCAAACATAGAACATTCAACCTCCCAAAGCAAAACAATGATTCTGTGGTAGCAAAATAAAAATTTGTGTGAATATATCAATAATTTCCTAAGAGCACTGTATTGACAAGAAAACTTCTCTTCATAGATATGGCTCCATACACTATTTTCCAGAAGGCTATCACTCTCCTTTTCTCATCACTCAGATTCCACAGGGCCTGAAGTGTCCTATACCCCTATTTATTAGGAAGGCTAAAATCTAAAACCCTGGTAAGACGAAAGTTGGAAAGGATGTGAAACAAGAGGGCATCCTATTTGTTGAGTTTGGGGATGTAAATGGGTACCATCACTTTGGAAGACTGGCAGTTTCTTATAAAATCAAATATATCCTTATCATATGATTTCCCCAATCATACTCTTTGACATTAACCCAGAAAAGTTGAAAACATGTCTTTGCTAAAACACATATATGTATGTTTATAGCGACTTTACTTAGTAATTATTAAAACTTGAAAACAAACAAGATGTCCTTCAGTGGGTGAATGTGTAAATGAACTGCATCCAGATAATGGAATATAATAACCACTTAAAAAAGAACTATCAAGCTACAAAATGTCATAAAAATTAAATAAATAATATTAATTTTAAAAAACTAATTTGTAAAGACTAATTACAATTCCAGATATATAACACTTTTGAAAAGATAATATGATGGAGACAGTAAAAACTTCAGTGATTTCCAATGGTTGGATGGTGAGGTGAGAACAGAGGACTTTTAGGGAAGTCAAAATATTCTCCATGATACAGTAATGGTGTAGACAGATCATTATATTTCTGTCAATAGCCATAGAATGTTCTACACTAAAAGTGAAATATCATGTAAGCTATAGATTTAAGGGATAATAAAGTGTATGTCAACATCAGTTCATTGATTGTAACAGCTCTGTTGGGAGCAGGAAGCATGATCTGAAGCTCCTATTCAATTGTATAATGATCCTAAATCCGCCCCATTATCAAGTCTATTTTAAAACGAATTTGTAGTTAGGGTATTCAATTCTATTTGCCTCCTTATCCACATCACGACACCACAAGTAGAAGGTACTTCAGAAAAGCTATCTTCCATTTTATAGAGTAATTACTCATCTCTCTGCCCCATCACCCTCTAATTCAAGAATCGGGGATCATAGAGATTTGTTACTTTAACTAACTAAACTTATAAAAATGAATAATGCCAAGTAAATCACATTTGATCCAGTAATTCATCCAGTTATAGCCTACATGTATAACTAAAAATAATCAATAAAATAAAAAGTAGTTGATAAATAGTTTTGCCATCATTACACTGTTAAAAAGCTATGATAACAAAAACTTTTATAAGTCTATATAGAATAACATGCAAAATTAGAGCTAGAGAAAAGATCACTTTCAGAATTCCAGATTTCTCAATATGTGAAAAAAATTATACTGTTTTGCAAAATCAAGTCACTCTTCTTTAGATTTCATCAAATACCATATGGAGTCTGTCTACTTTCCAGTGATAACATCTTTCAAGCTATTAACTTGAAGTTAATATTTGAATCATTGATTAGTGTATGTCTCTATAAATTGCTACTATGACTTTTATCCTTGCAAGTTTTTTGGTTTATTAGGGTTTTTTCCCTGCAATTTATAAAAACAACACTTATGTACATAATTTCACAGCATTTCCAACCTCATAAATTATAAATGACTTTTTATATTTTCTTATAAACAAGACTTAGACGAAAAGACCTATTGATTCAAACTGAGAAATTACTCTCTAATTTTCCTTTCTTTTTTCCCTTCCTTATTCAGTTTTCCTGTTCCAATCACTACCTGCATTCCATTGTTAAATTTGCCCTTGTAATTATACATCTGTGTGTGTGTTTGTGTGTGTGTGTGTGTGTGTGTGTGTGTGTGTGTATACCATTTATATGTTAAATTCAGACAAAGAAAAAACTGGAAACCCACTTTCAACAAGAAAATAATTTCAAATTCTTAAGCTTGTTTTTCTAGAACTTTGAAATTTCAGCCTTGACTTACTTTTCCTATCCTATTTCCCTCTACTATCTTCATTCTTGGACCCATAAACTTTATTCTCCAGACCCTAGAACTTGTCAGCCTTGAGATACTATGTGTTTCATGCTTCTGGGATTTTAATTTATTCCCCCTTCTTACTTAAACATACTTTCTCCTTGAATTCATCATCTAAGACCAGGCTAACATCATTTGATCTGTAAAGATTTCCCAACTTTGACCTCCCTGGAGAGAAC
Organism: Tamias sibiricus; assembly: GCA_025594165.1. Classification (NCBI taxonomy): domain Eukaryota; kingdom Metazoa; phylum Chordata; class Mammalia; order Rodentia; family Sciuridae; genus Tamias; species Tamias sibiricus. The sequence goes on along the minus strand of CM046660.1, from coordinate 146,157,714 downwards.
TGATAGCTTCAATAGGTCTTTATCCATACCTATGAAATTTAAATCAGTCCATTCTACTAGACTGGAATTTCCTAGAGGAATTTTTCATTTATGCATTTATGTAAAGCACATACTACACACCTAATAAGTGTTTTTTGGAAAAATGAAGGGCTAAATGAATGGATCTCCATCTTTTAAATTGAGGCTTAGAGAGGGTAAGTGACTAGCCAACACTAGAAGATGAATTAGTCAGGAACACAACATGGCTATTTCAGAATTCCACTATTCTTCAAACACAATCACCTTGGAAACCTTTTCAAAATATAGATGCCAACCCTCAGGTCAGCCAATACATAAGAGTATCTGCATCAGGAACCAGAGGATGTATATTTCTAAGGCCATCCAAGCGATGTGCCTTGGCAGCAAGGGCTGAGCATTCTCAACTGTGTCATGTACCTCTTACACCTTAGTGCAGAAACACACTTGCTGGCACCACAGGTACTGAAATTCTTGTGCCAACATTTCTAGAATTCCAACCTTTAGTTCTGCAAGAGAAGGCAGAGGGGAGTGGGGCCAGAATAGGGAGAAGAGAGAGAGGAGGATATGCTCAAAGCATGCTTGCCAAGGGGAGGCGGTCTGTGGGCAATCAGCCTTTGTAGGAAGCCAGTGATGTCAGCCAGACTACTGCAGAGCTGCTCATACCTGACATAAACATGTCAAGACAGTCAAAATTTGCCTGGGAATGATAGAAAGAAAGGCCTGCCATTTATTTGTGTTAGTGTAAATTTCAATAATTGCCCAACAATCATCTGTTCGAAAGAGCATATTAATTTCACTGGGCTAGAATATAAAGTTATCCCAAAATCTACTACATATTCATGTTTTCACTTCAGCCACACACCCCTTGAAAATAATGCTCTGTACCTTCAGAATAGTTGAAGAAATACATAGACTATTTCTAAATACACACTTTTCATTGTGTTATTTGTTTTGATTTACTTGTTGTGATTTAATAATAAGGCATTCAATAATTACTTTGAGAGTCAATCCGAATTCCAAATTTCTCTTTACCGATCCTTGTTCGGCTGTTAGTGACTACATGGATTCTTTACCACTTTAAGCAATAAACAAGATTATTTCCTGCCTCCCTTCTATCCCCTTACTCTTACCTACTAGGTGTTGCATTGTTGTATATGGGTATCACAGCAAATCATTTACATGGAGGAGCGTTACTTTGTCCCCTATTGGCCTGAATCATTGCTGCAATTCTCCTGGCTCTGTCCCCCAGCCACCCCATAGGTTATTGCTGGTACTTAGCTAAGACCTTATGGTAAATTCTATAGCAGGACAATGTGATCGTTTCATTATCTCCGGGTTGTGTTTTCAGATGCTTTCCTTCCTTTCTATGTTGTTGAGAAATTTGAAAGCTTCTAAGTAACAAGTGTTAAAATCTTCAGGAGTAAAACCTCTTGTCCCATCAGCTATTCCCATGGTCTTGTACAATTCACTTCTCCTTTAATCTCAGTCCTTACAGTTACTTGGAGTAGATTTTTAGAAAATGGGAGATTCCTGTGGAAATACTGACATTTCCTCAGTCATTGTGACTACTGTGGTGGTTCCTGCTACAGTCATCTGTCCAGAGATTTAGTATTAAAGTTAACTTAATATTCGTAGGTGCCTCAAGCTGATCCTTTTGTTGTTGCTCTCATTTGTTCTATAAATTATTCATGTACAAGATTTAAAAGTTAGGGAGAATCTTGGACAATTGCATTAGTGTTTGTGGGAAAAAATTAACAGAAGTTCATAGACATAAGTACAACCCAATGTTTGGCGCATGGCAGGTAGGCAATACATATTTACTTGCATATATGTAATATCTGTAGTGAAAGAGACAGAGACAGAGAAAAACAGAGACAGAGGGGAGAAAGAATGGGAGTCTACTTTCAATGTCTATTTCATTTATCCATGGAAGAAACAGTGCATTAGAATTTCAGCAATGTATACAGAGCCTAATGTGAGACCTTTGGGAAGGATGCTTTAGAGGCACTAAAAGATTATCTCTGACATTGAAAATGCCTGGTCTCTTGTCCTTGCCTTTCAGACTCTGTGTTCAAAGGCGTCGCCTCTAGAAGGACTGGCTGCAGTGATATGCTTATAGCTCCATTTGCAGACTTTCTTATAGGTTCATAAATGGAGACTAGAAGGAGGAGGGAAAGGAATAAAATTTAATAACTGAATAAAAATGTAAATAAAGATTTGCCTAAAATTACTTGTCCAAGAAATAATTCTCCCTCCCCCTTAAGCTAATACTTTGATAAGCTCAGTACAGTGATCCTGATTTGGAGCGTGACCTTTGAAAATGCTCTCCAGCTTGATTAAAGATGTATTAAATTTGTTTAAATAAACCTCGTTGTAATGGCACATCATTTGTAAGAAGCTATTAGGGGGCTGGAAACTGTGCTGCTGTATTTGCATGAAAATGTGCCCTGCTAGAATTGAGGATCTCTCCTGAATTAACTGCAAAAGGAAAGTGACACTTTCATAATTTTTTCTGACAAAAAAAAGAAAGGAAAAAAAATAAAAAGGAAAAACTTTATGTAAAGCTCTATGGGAGAGGGGAGAGCTGCATGTCAATAACAGAGCCATAGATCAAGTCCCCACTCTTGGGCCAACCAGCAATCTGATGTTCTCAAGGTATTTGGCTAAATGCAATCAATAATATTTATCTGTCAATTACTTTGCTTGTAGAATGGCTTCATCTTTGAGTCTGTGTGTAAGCATATGAATTGTTTGAGAGTAACCAGATCCACAAAGATATTCAAAAGAAAGCTGCTTTATCATATGTCTTGAAATCCCATGACTGGAATTCTCTCCCTGGCTTCAATTTTGGTGTGGTCTCTGGGTTTGTGGAGAAGCTTAAGCACCCAAATGCCTCCACCCACCACTCCCAAATGAAGTATATAGTTGCCAGATGTACTGTAATTCCTGCCAATGGCTCCCAAATGAGCTGCCACTCTGATGAAAAAAGGGTCTCTCCTCTAAATCAAATATTAAATTAAAACCTTTCCATCTTCTTGTAGGAGTCAGGGTTCTGGGCCACCTGCCAACTTGCAGGAACTCCGCCCTCTTGTCTAGTCACCATCTCCCCATCTTGTCAGGTAAAAATAAGCCCATTTTTATCCTAGCTTATTCCTGATTCGACCTTATTTTTCAGTGATAAAAATCTCTACTTTCATCTTTCTGCTGAAAATCAATACCATCTATCCAGTGTAGAGGGTCTTTTTGCTGAGGTGTTTAAAGACCAGTTAGTTCTCTTTTGCCCATATGAAGGTGAAGGAAATGTAATGTGGCTTGCAGTCTAGCAGCTACTCTGTTCCCTCATTGTGGTAAGAATTTTCACATTATCTTTCTTTTTCTCTTCTTCCTTCCTTTGTTCCTTCCTTCCATTTAAAATAAAATAAAAAATATTAGATAACAATTTCCATAATATAAATTTACAAACCAAAGCTCAGTAACTAGCCTGAAATCACTTAATTAGCAACTGGTTGAAGCTATGTTTTCAGCTCAAGTGTGTCTGATCCTACTACTCATGCCATTTTATTATAGAAACTTTGACTCAATTATCATCTGGGGATCTTAAGACCATGCCCTAACAGGTATGACTGGTAGTAACTGTTCCAGAATCAGAGAATTACATGAGTATGTCCCCAACAAGGTAGATTATTCACACAGAAAGACAATTTGATCCTGGACAATCATGTTCAGGACTTTGTTGCAAATCACTGAGAACATCTTTGTTTATGATTTGTAAAATCTGATACTTTCAGTCTAATAGTATTAGATAGCATGCTCTTAAAAAAAACTAATTCAAATTGAGATAGAATGTTAATCAAATTAAGATGTATAATTTGTAATTTGACTTGTGACTTCTAAATAATATGGTTTTTCTACTATCTAAATTTACATGAAGACAATTCCAAATATTTTGAGAAATAGAAACCTATTTAGATTCAGTATATGGTTTCTGCAGGTGATTACCTTGAAGGTGACAATGCACACATATATAGAAAGTATAAGAAAATGAAGGGGAGGCAGTGACTCAGGGAGGATTTGCCAGAAGAAAAGAAAATGCAAGAGTGAGCATAGTTTTTTTTTAGAGAAGATCAAAGCATGTTTGAAAAGCAATTCCTCTTGTTCTGACATTTGATTTTTAAAAATTATTATTTTCTTACTAATTTTCACATGAAATATTAAAATAAGAATATTTTTGGATTACAGATTCTTCAAAACATTGTGGGAGTCCAACCCTCTCATTCAATGACAACAATAACAACAAAAAATAGACAAAATTTTAAAAAACTCTAAATTATGAAAAAGGAATTGATGATAGTAACATGGTTGGTTAAAGCATGTTTATCAAGGAGTTTCCTGATTTATGGCTTCCATGGAGTTTTCTTTCTGCTATCTTACTGATTTTCATCTATTAATAAAATGTCTTCAATTAATCTGGGTGCTGTGGCACATGCCTGTAATCCCAGTGGCTCAGGAGGCTGAGGCAGGAGAATTGTGAGTTCAAAGCCAGCCTCAGCAAAAAGGGAGGCACTAAGCAACTCAGTGAGACCCTGTCTCTAAATAAAATACATAATGGGGCTGGGGATGTGGCTCAGTGGTCGACTGCCCCTGAGTTCAGTCTCCAGTACCCCTGCCCAGCCAAAAAAATGTCTTCAATTAGATATCTTCACACTTGAGGAGGTCTCCCAAGAAAGTGTCATGCCAAACTTGTGAAAATATTTTGTATTCTTTTGTTTTTTAATTTGAAATCCACTTTTAGGTGGAGATGTAGTTCAGTGGTAGAACACTGTGCTGCTACGAAACCCGGCAAGGACCAGTGTTTTTCTACTTTCTTAGAGCTTAGAGAGGGAAAGAAAGATTTTTAGAGAGAAATACTTTTCTTCTTGTCTTCTTAGCTTATTACAAAGGAGTCTCAGAACTCTGACCAGTCATAATCTGGTTTCTTTCTGTAACCGCTAAAATCTGACCTTTAGTTTGCCCGGCTGACTGAATATTTTCATATATACATTTGCAGAAAAAGGTACAAAAAACAGCCCTGAAAGCACATGGGACATCAGAAAAAAGAAGCTGGTTTAAAGTTATCATTATCATTTCAAAAAAACAAGAGAATTTTTAAAATTTCTATTATCTTTGTTTGGAATGAGCTCATCACTTCACTTCACAATCTTCATCCACTTAAACTAAAGCTTTACCTCTACACTGCTTTAACACATTTTCAGGAAGCAGTATTTGCTGTTCAGAGAGTGAATGGAGGTACTTCTTTATGACCTACCCAGGTGAAGTGTAAATACTACAAGAGACAGGTGGAGGACTATGTAAGGCCACCTGCTGTTTGCCTGAGATCTGTATATATTTGTTTGTTTGTTTTATTATTAACCAAACATGAGGGGCTCTCTCTAAAACTTTTGCAGACTCTAAACTAATGTTCCTGCCTTCTAGTGCTTTTTTCCTCCTCATTTCCTTTTAGTTTTTAATTTACCATTCCCAGCTGAGATACTTGAGCAGATAGAATCAACCCAGCTCCAGGCTAATTGGTTCATCATGCACTTTATGATAATTTTCATTCTGGATTTTGATTAGGTCAGTATGGGGACTGCTTTGGTCAAAGCTTGTAATGATCTGCCTATTAACTCTGAAATAGGGTCTTTGACTGTACTCATCTTATTAGATATCTCAGCTGCCTCTAACTCTGCTAACCATGAAATATTACTGAACTGTCTTAATGTCCTATGCTGGAGTCTAATATTTTCCATATTAGTTTTAGCACTATTTGACTCAATTTGTTATCTTCACTGAAAGTTTTAAATGTTGCTGACAGGGACATATTTCCCCTTTAAAAATCCTTTGTAGGATCAGCTCTTTATGTATTTCTTGTATAGTAAGGTGAATCACTGTCTTCTAAGTCAGTCCAGATTCAGTTCTGTTGGTACCTCCAACATGTGCTAAATTCTCTAACTGTATTAAAATCACTTACCTTCTTTTTGCCTGTTTCTTTGGTGTCCTGAAAAACAGTTGGTATGATACATCTGTAATGCATAGCACAGTGTTGCACACACAGGAAAATTTCAGTTAGTAATGTGACTACTACTACTATTAATGTTTTTAGGGTCATCAAAGCAGACTGAAAACATTGCAACTCACTGGAATGTGGATTTGGACAGAGTACACCGTGGGAATATGGCAGCTATTCACAACTCAAAACAGAACATATTTGCCTCCATTTTCTTGATTTTCAGACAGCTTTATTTGGGGGACTGGAAGTATTTGATCAATTCATTTTATTCTCACTTTCACTTTGTGTACTGACATTCTATTAAGTTTGGTTAATTCTATCCAGGCAGATTCTATGAAACAAAGGTACAGAGGGGTAACTCTTTTTTGTTCACATTTTCTTGAACCAGATTTTTTTTTTTTACAAACTATTTTTTGAACAGTTTTAAATTCATTTTGAATAATAAATTTTGGAATCCATGCCCAACATTTACTTTCACTCAAAGTTCTTATTTTATCCCTCTTTAATATTAAATTACTTAATCTTTGGGACACTTTTTAAGTTTTGCTGTAATTCAATTTTTTAATCTCTGATATAGGTTCCTCTTTGCCTTCTATATTGTAATGTTTAGATATATGTGGCTTTATTCTCAGAAGGCCCAGAACTGTTAACAAGAGTTGCTTTTATAAAACCAAAGTGAAAATTTGAGATATGATTTTCTAAAAACCAATGTTTCTAGCAAAGAAAAGCAAATGCTTTGTTACTTTTCACGTACACATATAATTTTGATCCATCTTACTTTTCTATTCCATTACACTATGTTTTAGCTGCTACCATACCAAAGATGTGTATACATTTATGCATATTTACATAAAATAAATGGTACATATGTTGTCATATATTAACCAATAGCTATATATGTTTTGAGTGTATAATTTTGAATTCACTCTACTTGAAAAAAGAATAAGTTGCATATAATTATCACAAGAAATTTTTAATGTATTTAACAGGCATTTAATTTTTTCATTAAAAATTGAGTCATCAGTCAGGTTAATTGAGGCTTATTAATTATATAATGAGCCATACATAATTCTATAGTTGTTTAGGTCACTTTTATATGCACGTGAAGTAGCAAACAATCTGAAAACTGTTGTTAATCCACAAAATAAGCTAACGCTTAAATTGTAAAATTGAATGTTCTCCTTATCTTTCCCAAACCATTTACTTTTAAAATAAAGGTCACTTTGTCCTAATTTTATTAATTGGGAAGAATCAGACGCCACAAGCTAGATGTCTTTTCCTCTCATGCTCAGAGAACAGTTTCCTTCTGGATTGTGGAGAGTTGTACATTACAATATCTCTTTGTAAGAGGGAATTTCTAAAACTATATTTTTTCTGATTTATTTAGAGATTGCTCTTACAATTTTTTTTTTTTTTTTTAATTCTAGGGAACATAGAATATGCAACATAGGTAAGTTAGAGGTGCCACCATATGAGGGCAAGGAGAAAACCTGCCTGCCTAACTGGCCACAGCTGCAGTTTGATTAGAAGGCGGCAGAGCAGTGGGAGAAGAAGCCTATCTTGCTCTGAAGCACATTCTCACCGGTGGATCCAACACTTCTGAGGGGGCTGTGCTGGGTTTGATGGACTTGGACACTTGGTTTGCTCTTTAAGCCTTAATCTGCCTCATTGAGCAGGGCAGAGGGGCACTAATTAAACTTATCCTACTAGTATATAAGTCAGATTCCAAATTCATTACTTTACAATATGTATGTTTCTCCTTGGAGAGCTAGAATGCTGCTCATGTTTATTCCAGGAAGGAAGCATAACCAAGAGACAAACTTCATTTCCATTCTTGAACTGTATGTCTCCAGTGAAGGCTTCTCCACTAATGTCCAGCATATGATCATTTCCTGTATCATCCTAGAACTCTTCAGGGCACCTCATCCTCTGTCTCTTCAGGACTTCCCACTCCTTTTTTATTTCCTAATTCATACTACACTGCTATCTGAAAACAGAAATCTGAAAGTTCTTGCTGAATTTCCCCCACATGGAATTAATCTGCAACAATCCAGTATATTGTAAGTACCACAGTGCTTAGTATTTCTGGAGTTCCTCCCCTCCCCTTTGCCAGCTTGGTTCATTCTCTGAGGCACTCAGTAGTCTATGACCATTGCAATCTGTGAACAGCAGCTGTTTGCCTTCCCTGCAAGCCTCTCCCTTCCTCCAACAGTAGGTCTTCTCTTTTTAATTTTTTTTTTTTCTGTTAGTTGTTTTCATTTTTGTTATTTCTGAGAATTTGCCACTGGCCACCTTTATTCCTTATTGCCTGCCCAGTGTTCTAGGGGTAACATTAATAACATGTTCGTAAGCCAGTCAACGTATCCTTTTCTCCTGTCATGAGCAACTAACCTAAGCAAGACCAATGAGAGAAATATCTGGGTTTTTACAGGAAAACCAGAAAAGAGGCTGCCTCTTTCTGCTGGATTTTAGTCGGGTAAAGTATACAACTATAACATGGCAGCCACTGTGCCACCATGAATCAAGGACAAATCCAGCATAGAGAAAGAACTGAGACAAGGAACATTCTTGATGACAGTGACTTTTTCAATGAAAAGAACCAACACATTTGTTTTTTCCTAATGAAATAATTCTGCAATTATTAATAGAATCATTACCTAAAGTATACTTAATTGAAATAATTCTTAACTGCTTCTGATTGCTCAGCCCATCAGATTCACATATTCTAAAGCAAGAATGCATATGTAGGCTTACAAATCACATATCTAAATACTTAAAAATTACAAGTCAAGCTGAAAGCTGTTAAATACAATTTTCTCCATATTTATCAAATATGCTTTCATAAAGACAAAGTTGAAAATGTTATAAAGCCTTATTTTTAAATGACTGAAAGTAGGTAAAATATTTGACATAAATTAAATATTATTTTTAAGTGTTCCATTTTTCTACAGAAGGACAAGTAAAGTTTGTATAGCTAATAAAAATTACATGTGAATTGCTAAATTTTAATCTACTCATTCAATATGATTTATTTTTCATTTTGTAATTTCAGCAAAATTGGTATTAAATTTCTAGAGTCATGATTTTTATATAATTTGATTCTAATGACAATGTTGATGCAAAGATTAAAAATAAAATGCAATTATATTTACTAAGTACTAAATATGTATATAATTTTATAAAATTCTTAAAAGAAAAATGTAAATAATGTTTTATGTTCTGTATTTTCAAAAATATTTTTTAAATAAGCCCTCAAATTATCTACTAAATGAAATAAAACATAAATGATAATTACTGAATTTAAATATTTGAAGTTTTATAAGCATCACTAAATACTGGTATTAAAAATAAAGTTCTCTGGTTTTTTAGTGTTTAGATTTTGAGTTCTTTATATGCTCCAGAGATTAGTGCTCTATCTGATGTGCAAGTGGTAAAAATTTGCTCCCAAGCTGTAGGCTCTCTATTCACCTCACTGTTAAAATCATGGCATTTGCAGGTAAATGGATGGAGTTGGAGAATATAATGCTAAGTGAAGTTAGCCAATCCCCCAAAACCAAATGCCAAATGTTTTCTCTGATATAAGGAGGCAGATTCATTGATTCATAGTGGGGTTGGGACTGGGAGCATAGGAGGATTAGAAAAAGTCTAGAAAAGACAATAGAGAAGGAAGAGAAGGGAGGGGGATGGAGGTGAAAAAAAATGGTGGAATGAGATAGACATCTTTACCCTAAGTACACGTGTGAAGACGTGAATGGTGTGAATATACTTTGTATACAACCAGAGATATATAAAATTGTGCTCTATATGTGTAATATGAATTATGATGCATTCTGCTGTCATATATAACAACTTAGAATAAAAAATTAAACAAACAAATGAACAAACATAAAAATGAAGTTCTCACTGGTCTTTTGTTTTAACTAAGATGTAAAGAAGTAGCAGCACACTGTGTCCACATGTTACATATGAAACTTCATATGAGGAAATGAGACATGAATTTTTTAATATTGAAAATAATTTATCACCCATTCAGATCAACTGTTAAAAATGCTGTGCTAGCTGGAGATATAGCTCAGTTGGTAGAGTGCTTGCCTCACATGCACAAAGCCCTGGGTTCAATCCCCAGCATCACAGGAAAGAAAAAATAAAACATGTTGTGCTAATTCATGAGCATCTTCAGAACTTCAATTTAGAACATGAAGAGAAGCAAAAAAATGGGCATCTGATTTCTTGGGAAATAATATTTAATTATATAATGAATTATTGCATGCCTGCTCTTTGAGAAAGGATATGGCAAGGTACTTATTTTGTCATTCCTCTTACCAAGTACTTCCACTGCTCAAGTGCTCCCTGCTCTGAAACACTGTCCCCCCTTAGTAGCTGCAGGAGCTGTAATATCTTCATGACATTTCTGTGCAATTTTATTTCATCTTAGGGACTTAAGACGAGAGAGAAGAAAGAGCATTTTCTTTAGGCCAGGTTGGTATGAGCCTCAAAGTAGAACTTGAGGGTTTTAGATGTCATACTGCCATTGATGAGAACTTCTGATTTCAGTGCCAAAGTCACTTGTAATTTAACACATTTGTTTTGTTCGTTTCTGATAAGTGAGGTATCTACAGTGTAGAGCATCACACGTCCACATTTAATGATTTCCCCTGATCTTGTCTTAAGGATCTCCATTCTCCACAAGGTAACATCTGACAATGGTGACTTCCATTGCCTACTGGGAAAAATCTTTAGATGGTATGAAAACATTGCCTACTTCTTTAGGTTCATTTCTTACCACTCCCAGACCCTACATTGACTCCTCCCTTATTCTCTTTTTTATTGTAATGTACCCTTTTCCTATAAGTGGTAGAAAGGTAAGACCTGTACAAAACAAAGTCTAAACCCAGGACCTGCATCCTTAACCACTAGGTTCTACTCAATTGTCCATTCTGCTTGATGTATCTATTTCTTTACTTTCCTTCACAAGAGCCTTTAGTGACTCCTGCCACCAAAGGGGGGGGGGGTGGATATTTATATACAATTTTATGGCACCACATCTTAAACCTTATCTTAAATTCTCACCACAGTGAATTGTTTCTTCTCTTCACATGTTTTAAGAATATTTACCCCTAATTAGATTGCATACTCCTTGAAGGTAGAAACAAGGCCTAAAGTTCTTGATTTTCACATATTACAAAACAGTGACTTGTGGCAATCAATAATGACTTTCTTAATAAATATATTTTTATTTGAAATAATACCTATGGTGGAGAGATGCTTTGTGTATAATGAGTCATCATGTTATCTGTTTTTCCTCGCCAATTAATGTGGTAAGATTTCCAGCTAGAACAGCATGTGTACGTAATTTATCATAGGGCCATTCCTCTTCTCCACTGGGGACACCTTCTCCTTGTTCTGTAACTGTGTGTGCTTAGGGTGGACACCTGGTGGAAGGTCTGTTCACACGCTTCCAGATGGGTTCTGGGGAGCAGACCGCCCCCTCGTGAAAACTGGCTTGCTACTGAGAGAAATACCTTATGTCCTCTAATCCAAAGCCATTCTGCATGTTTTCCTTACCAGGATTTAAAGAACATACTCTGTTCCCATTCAAATGTGAGAAGTTTAATTTCAAAATAAAATGTGTCACAATAGCAAAGAAACAAAAGTAGAAAGATTCGTTATTTCATTATCAGTCAGCATGTCTTATTTTTACTGGTTTGGTATGTAATACAAACCCTTCAAGAATACTCTTAATAAGATTAATATACTTTTAAATCTTGTGAGTTGGAATCATTTAAAAAGAAATGTCAAGGAAATATTTCCCTCACACTGTCCAGTCTAGACATGACAATTTAACAACTACTCATCTTTACCTCTCAAACATGTGTAAATTCTCTTTTATTCTGCCATGAAAAGAAGAAAATTTTTATCATTCCTCTAAACCAGCACTGACAACCCCTGTAGAAGGGACAGATAACAACCATTTGGGAACTTACAATGACTTCTGTTGCAATTATCTATCTCAACTAGAGCAAACTATTTAAATTCACTAACAAAGAAACACAAATTGAGCACCAGCTATAAAACAGGCATTAAGGTTAAAGTTAAGCAAAGAAAAATTAGATGAGCTCACTGCTATCCAAGAGAATTCACGATCCCTTTTAAAATGAAAATATTATCTAAGTAAGTTAATACATCAAACAACTTAACCAGAACTGGTTTGTCAAACAACTCATCAGAAGCCTAGTAGAACATTGACCTGGTGAAATGGAGCCTGTTAGAGGTAAGGAAATAGAAAAAAATAATAGGAATCAAGATGTCTATACATGGTTTGGTGCCTAAATGAAAATTTTAGAGGACCAGCTGGTAGATCATTGGGTTTAATTCAAAAGTTTTAAAGGCACAATTATTTCAATTTGCATTTTGTCTTATTATGAAACCAAGGTAGCATCCATATGTAAACATGTGCAAATTTAATATTTTCCTCTCACTGAGATAGATCTGAAAAGGATGACATTTTGGCTCTATGTTTTATGTGGATGCAAACACGCACTAAATAATTTTCTGAATAAAAAGGCTTTCCCAACTATTTTCATAGAGAAAGAAAGAAAGGGAGGGAGGGAGGCATGAAGTGAGGATAGTCAGGAAATGATGTTTCTCTGACACACTAGGATAAAATAGAAGTCTGCCTGTGTCCAAATGCATGGGCCAAGGACTTCACAATAACCACACTCTACACAGCTTCTTAAGGGATGAGGGGACAGCCCATGCTTCCTTATACCAGCATTCCATTTGTGCACATGAAGATCTTGAGGCACATTCATTAAGAAGCGCTCAGAGAAGTACAAACATACATGAGACACCTATTCATAGTACTCTACTATAGGAAGGAGAAAATAGGTACCCTCTGAGAAGAGAAAATCTACTATTTTCTACTCTGGAAACTATTACTTTGAAAAGTGGGGGGGGTGGGGGGGGGAAAGCTGACCATTGGTAGGGGAATGTGTTTGCATGTGTAAATCATACCATTTTAAAAGCAGAGTGGCTTTATTAATAAAAATAATATTCAAAACTGTAGAAAGCAAAGTTAATATGTTAAAATACATATAACTTTTTTTATCTTCCATAGTTGATATAATGAGAATATAATGGTTTATTATTAGAGAAGATTATTTTGATTAAGGATGAGTGATGAATGTGTCATTGGAAGGAAGTTGGTCAAGTCTTTCCAGTTTCCCCTGGGAGTCTACAATGGTATTTAGGGAACCTGGAATGTGCCATCTCACTGCACGCACGATGTAATTACCTTGCGGTAACAGATTCTTTAAATATAAATTCAATGCATATTTAGGAGCTAAGCACACTTAATTGAAAGTGATATCGGTTGTCTCTTCTAATGAGTTGCTAACTAAATAGGAAAATATCAGTGGATTGTCTGTCCCTTACTTTGAAACCTTTAAATAACTTGGAGAAAGAGAAGTGGAAGTGGGACTTGAGAAGGAGTTGAGCAATTCCACAGTTGAGTTTTACCTCCTGTCTCAGCACAGCTTTTCCTGTGATCTCAGTTGTATATCTTCCCAGATTCTTGACGTTCATTCTGATGAGAAAAGTATTGTTATCAGAGTATGTTCATACTTGCCATTTAACTATTAGCTCATTTCTGGTTTAGTTTTAAATTTGTTTCCTAAAATTTACAATAACATCTTTCTTGACTTTATTCTTGATTGACTTGAGGTAGTTATACCATGAGATGGAAATAAAAACACTGTGGTCAAATATAAGTAATGATTTTAAAAATGACACTGGATAGTTATTGTCTTTATTTGCTGCATTTCAAATGCTTATTATCTTTTAAAAGTCCTGCAACCACAGAACTGGGTCTACCTTAAACAATGAACTATCATCACTTAATTCTTAAAGTGATCATGAATATCATAATCTCTTTACTTTGACAGTTAATATCTTGTGACCCAAATTATTAAATGCAAATGATCTCTCCTATCTCAGGCTTTTGATGAAATCTTCATCAATGTCATAAATTAATGAGTTATTCCTTCTTAAATTCATGGTAGCTACAGAAAATTCTAAGAAACAATATCCAACCCAAATCCTCAGAAATTATTTGAATATAAGTTTGATATTTTGTTATGAATATAGAATGAGGCAAAGATGTATAAAATATCATTGAATGAATAACTTATTAGACACACAGATCCTAAGTCATGAAAAAACACCATGAACTTAAGACTGGGAGAAGATTTAAGACTTTGGGAGAAGAACAATTGTAAATAGAGTCAATAACAGTGTTCAAAATTCACTGAAGCAGATGAATCTGCTGAGGCAGAAAGAAATGTGTCTTTCTCTCTCAAACTTTTCTCCATGTTACTTTCAATAATTAGATTATAGGTAGTTTAGCTCAGATAAGATGGTCTCTTAGCTTAGACTGCAATAACAAAATACTAGATTGAATGTCTTAAACATTAGAAATGTATTTCTTATAGCTCTTGCATTTGTGAAGTCCAAGATCAAGGTATGTTTAGGGTGGGTTTCATTCTGAGACTTTTTCTGATGACTTGTAGGCATCTGTCTTCCAGTTGTGTGCTACCATGGCTTCTTTGAGTGTGCAGCAAAGGAGAGGGGAATAAAGCAAGCTTTCTGATATACTTCCTTAGGATGGCATTAATCCCATAGCGATACACACCCTCATGACCTCGTCTGAACTTAACCCACCTTCCAAAAGTCACATCTCCAATTGCATTGTGGGTTAGAACTTTAATGAATAAGTAACATTCAGCCATAACAAATGATAACTTTAATAATTCTAAAACCTTTCATTCTCTGGGAATCAAGGAAGTCTGCGTCCTAAAATGACTTCTCTAATTTTCTGTAGGTTCCTTTTCATGTAGTAAGAAGAAAATGGCTTGACAGTGTGTGCCAACTGAGTTCAAGTTCCAGCTGTGTAAGTTCCTAGTTGTCTTAGATTTTTGATGTTTAGTTTTTGCACATAACTATTTATGGGCCAGCATTTTAAACATTGAGGAGAATATAAACAATGCACTTGAATGTGCTTAGAATATAATAAATCTTTGAGAAAAATTAAAAAAAAATTATTGGACCCAATCCTCTATATTGTTAGACAAAAGAAACACCCTATACAACTAAAACACTTGATACAACTAAAAGGTCATTTTAAGAAAAGAACAAAAATTTGATGCGTTTATGCAAAATGCAAGATGGGGAATGTCCCTTCTTCTGTTCATTCCATTATCACATTGAAATCCAAATATTTCATTAATTATGATGAAAATAATGACAATGAAAAAATTTCTCTAAAGGTATCATCATATATTTATGACAAAGTTGGGTTAGTATGTTACAACCAGTAAGAATGAAATAAAATCATTGGCAGTTATAACCTGCAGGCTTATAAGATGTTCCTCTAAGGGAAACCATTTTTCTTGAGATTTCTAATATCACTAATGTTATGGCCATTGGTTCATTTCAAGTTCTTGACACACCTAAATTAGATTATTGGTATGTATCTTTCCTTTTAATATTCAGTGGGAGAATTAAGAAAATATATTCTAAGTACATTGTACAGAACAAATCCTCAACTTTGAAATTTGAGTAGATTTGAATCTACGTGTTCATATTCAGACCCGTGTTCAATGCAAAGAGAGTTCATAAGTATTTTATCACATTTATTGCTTGTTTTATTAAAGCTAATTCCCAGAAGACAACTTCATGAGTAGCTATTCATGAGTTATTTCCAAGTTACTCCATAAACCAAAGTAACCTAGATAAGATTTGGAAAAGAGAGCTACCTAGAACAAAGGTGGGCTATAAAAACATGTTCACAAAAAACTGAGTTATTTTAGTTGTATCTGTTCACTTAGCAAAATACAAATTAAGGAAGTGTGAAATTTCTCCACTTTTCTGTCTGCTCTTTCTTCATCTTCAGGTTCACTGTGCTTTTCTATACTGCCTTTACTTATAAGTTTCTTGACTAAGTAAGCCAAGGCCAAACTCTCTGCACACTCAATAAACTGATGAGGATGAGGACAAGAACAATAGGCTTGTGGGTAGGGTTATTGTCAGAGAATAGAAATTGGTATGTCTACTCCCTTCTGAATTGGCGATTCCAGCATGGTATTGCTAAAAATCTGTGGGGACATAAACTAATTACCCAACTGACAAAATATTTTTGATACAAGGTGTAATGACACTTGGGTAGTATGATCTTTCCCATAGAGTTTTACCTCATGTCATGATGACATCATAAAACATAGAGGAAACTCTTCAGATGATCTGCTATGTGATCTTCCACCATAGTTTCACAGATGACATTAGGAGCTTCTAATCAATTTGAATTAATGCAACTACTGCCAGAAAGTTGCAAATAATAACAACTGTATATTCACAGTCCCTAATTATAAATGCAGTAGGACAGAGAAGACAGAAACAAAATTAAATATGATACAGAAAATTCCGGTCAAAGATTTGGGGCAGCAGTCAACCTTGCATTAGATTTAGATTGAGTGGTATCAAGAGGCTTGCTGCACGTGTTCATGCTGAATGACTCAATGAAAACACAAAATATACATGAGGAGGCAAAGTGATAATTCTAATTCTGGAAATGATGTTATTAGAAAGTATATTAGGATTTAACATTACTCATTTTTTTTTTCACATTCTCTGTCTCTCATTGAGTAGTTTGGAAATGGAATGCATCGCTCATCTACAGGTATGCCTACATAATTGCATCATTGAATTAGTGTTTCCAGAAGGAAGCAGCTCAAATAATAAATGAAAGTTTTGGGGACTTCTCACTGCCCAACCCCAGAGGGCACTATTCATGTCATATATACAAATATGAAATATAGAAGTTACACAATATTTTGTCCAAAACATAAAAGTAAGTACTTTCTGGGATAAACTGTTACAACTTATGCAGTCTACTTGTACAATTATGCCACTATGTAGGCTGTTAGACTGATCACTTACTCATCTTTAGAATGCCTTACTTAAGGAAGGTGCCACTAAAAATCATAATGTCTTTATAGGGAGAGCAGAGGGAAATGGAAGATGATGGAAAGAAAAACAAAAGATAGACTAACTGATTTAAACATATTTTGTAAGCTATCTTATTTAAATATTTAAGCATTCCTTTTCTAGAGCAGGGAATTAAATTTTTGAAAATTATATTGCTCATATAAAATAGTTCACTATACTTGCAATTAAATGCAAAATTCTCATACTCTCCCTCTTCCTTTCTCTCTCTCTCTCTTCCCCCTTCTTTATAGTTAAAAGTCTTACATCTTGATCTTTCAATTATTCCTAGAAATAGGGTGAAAAAGAGACCTTAACAATACTGTGCCATTAAAGGTGTAAGAGCTCTTGTCATGTGTTCACCAGACTCTGCACAAAGACTCCTTGGCAAGAAAAATCAAAGACAGAAAAAAAAGTCATGATCTACAGATGTTTAACTTTTCAGATTTCTATCAGAGGTGACTCCAAAAGCAGATCTGTGAAACTACCCTATTCCCCAAAAACCTGAACAGAGCCAGGAAAGTTGGGCTCAGTATTTCTTGTTATCATTCCAATAGTACTATCTTGGGAAGAGAATATTTCCAAGAAAGTATGTTCAGTTCTGGAAATGCTAATGGGTTGGCAACATTCCCCCAAGTCTTTCTAGCTTGAGGGAAGGAATGAGGGCACAGTGCAGCAAGTTACTGGGCTGGGAATACTTGCATTTCCTAAATTCTCCAAATTGCTTACCTACTAATCCCCAGTGCTTTGCTTTCCTGTGAAACAAGTCCCATTCTTGGGAATTTGAAATGGCACAATATTTAAGGGTTGTGCTGGGGACATGCTGTTACCTGAATGGGTACTTAAATCTCACATACACTGCTCACCCCAAATCAAACATTTGTTTTCCACCCAGTAAAGAGGAAGTAGATTCAGGTTCAAGTTTCTTTAGGGACAAGGTCATGCTGAGAGGCAAATGAATACCCACGGTGGGGAATTTATTTCTCCTGCTGAAAAAGCGAAGGCTAATAATAATTGAGGTTGATTTGCAAAATGTACAGCTTTACAATAATCATATGATACCTAGTAATTTTGAAATTGAGGTAAAAAAAAAAGGAAGCACTTCAGAAGCCGGAATTATGAAAATCAAGAAGTTGCTTAAAATATTTGAGGGTGTGCTTAGAGAATCAAATGCCATATGTTTTATTTGCTTCTGAAGAGAAATCATGTTTTCTCTTGGAATAAATTGCACACACAGGTGTTTGATACAGGGTTTATAAGCTATCAAAAGGAGCCAGAATGTTTGGGGTTGAAGTAGGAGGTGTTAATTTGGGGAAGGTGTTATGTGTTGGGGGTGGGATGGAGAGAACAGACAGGAAAAAAAGAAGTTTCTTAGCCATATTCGAAAACTGGGTAGAATTATTAGAATTACTACCTGAGTTTAAGCCCCCCTGATTCAGGCACTCAGATTAGGATACTATTTCTGGTCTTTGTTTATGAGTCAATGGTTTAAGTTTAATGATGGACTACATTTATTATTTGCTTGTTTGTTTCTATTATATGGGAACTATTCATAAACCTAAGTTAATATTTTTCTTACTCTCAGCTAAAAATGGAAATGACTATCTACTATGTTATTGACAAAAAACAACTAAGACCAGCTTTAGTTACTGGTCACACTGACAAATGATGATACAGAATATCAATGATGCCAGAAATTTAGAGCATTAACCTAATTACTTTGTTGGGGAAACATAATATTAGTTCTGTGTAGGAAATGATAATGAAACATTGTCAATGCAAATTGATCCAGGTCCCCAACATAGGGTAGATGCTTTCACATCTCATAGTCCTGACTACAGAATACCCCCTAACAAAAACAAAAAATGAAAAGTTATGAACTGGACAGAATAAGGTCACTTCACAAATTTTAAGATATTGCAGCATTTTTTTTTTTTTTTTTTAGTAATATACAGACCGTCATGGTCTCACCTCTGTGACTCCCCAATCTCATGATGGAGAGGAAAATTTAGCCTTATTCAATAACAGAACCAATGTAAGTAGATTGCTTAAAATTTCAGAATGATTCTTTTGTGGATAGATTCTCTCAACTGGTCTGTAGACATTGCCTGGAAATATCTTAAATCTTCTTTATTTTCTCTTCCAGTCAGGAATTTTTGAGAAACACAAAGCACTGAAGACTGAAGGGAACCTTACAGGCTCTAGCATTGTATCAGAAAGACACATAAAAAGAAGGTGGTTGTAATAACCAATAAATTATCTACAACAAACAGAAATAAATCACTTGAATTCTAATGATTATTATTATTTTTTTTTTTGTGGTACCAGGGATTGAACTCAGGGGCACTCGACCACTGGGCCACATCCCCAGCCCTTTTTTGTATTTTATTTAGAGACAGGGTCTCACTGAGTTGCTAAGTGCCTCACCATTGCTGAGGCTGGCTTTGAACTCGCGATCCTCCTGCCTCAGCCTCCCAAAGTGCTGGGATTACAGGCATGCGCCACCGCGCCCCCGGCTTGATTATTTTAATTATGACAAATTTTCTCAGTTTTAAAATAGATTTTATATTATCTCCAAATATAGAATGTGTTTTTATCATATTTCTTTGAATAAACAAAAATATTTGTTCTTTTTTTTAATATTTATTTACTTGTTTTAGTTGTGCACAATGCCTTTATTTTTACTTGGTGCTGAGGATCAAACCGGGGCCTCACACTTACTAGGCGAGTGCTCTACCGCTGAGCCACAACCCCAGCCCCAAATATTAGTTCTTAATGTCATATCCATTGTGTTTTATTTTCTGAAATTAAGCATAAAACTATCATGTATTTTATAAAAGATAAACTTATTAAATTTTTTAAAGCAACAATAAATGAGAATTAGAAAATTCCTTAACAGGCTGGGCATGGTGGTACACACCTGTAATCCCAGCTACCTGGGAAGTGATAGCAGGAGGATCTCAAGTTTGAGGCCAGTGTGGACAAGACCCTGTTTAAAGAAATGAAAGATGTAAATAATAAATGATAAAAATGAAAAGGGCTGTGGTTGTAACTCAGTGGTAGAGTGCTGGCCTGGCATGTACAAAGTCCTGGACTCAATTTTATAACTTTTTTTTTAAATTAAAAAATCTTTAACAGATTTTTGCTGATATTCACTAATAGCAAAAACGAGATTTTATAATCCTGTAAGTTTTGTTAGATGACAATTTACACCAAAACTAATATCATAGATCTTCAGCATGAAAATATTTCTTTCTTCTCAGTGTTTGATAATAAACTTGCTGTAGTTTTTGAAGAGACACAAGTGTCACTTGTGGCAAAGAAAAATTGATTTATATCCTATCTTTTTGATAGAATAGTAATTTGAGTAAATATTAAGAAAAAATATATGCTTTTTTAGACCCATGTTATAAATGATATTTGAATCTTGAAGAAACTTGAACTCTATAAGATGTCTTGTTTTTGTTCTAAATGTAAATACTTAGAAATATGTGTGGAGGTAGAGCAAGGAGTGAAATGTAGTGATTTGTTACTGGTAAATTCCCAAACCGCATGACTCAGTAGCACACAACCAGCCCAATCTGTACTAATTTTACAAACATAAGGCCTGATGATAAATATGGCATGTGTAAAACTCAATAATAAATTGAAAGATTTCAAAACAATAATTTTGTCATTTCCTTGTATCATTCCTTATCTTTGCTTTCTTCCACTGTTTTATTTATTCCAGTGAAATGGATAGAATTTTCTTATCCTTTCTTGGGCTTGTGATTTTTTTTTCCCACAAGATTTTAAAACATAGTTAAACAGATAAGGGAAGAATTGCTTAATCTGGACAGTTTGACAATATTAAATAGTAATAATGTAGATACATTTAAAAGATCTAGAAATAACATTTTTCTTTCTTATGACAAGATCCTTTATCTAAGGATAATCAATCTGAGGTCATAATGTTTTATTACTGTTTTGTCTTATATATGTGTGTGTGTGTATGTGTATGTATTTACCAGTGTTTAGCTCTGATGGGGAGTTGGGAGGATTGAGGTAAATTTCTTCTCCCTGACCCCCCAAAAAAGACAGAACTAGTAATAGGCATAAATTTTTTTGTTAGTGTTGGGTTCCAACTTTAGTAAGCTTTTGTTTTTCTTCTAATGGAGAAATAGTTTAAAAATTTGGAATAACTACACTTCTTGGCTCACTCTGCCTTAATTGGCAATTATTTTCTGTCATTTGATTAACTATATGAGTGAAGTTTACATGTATTAAATACTGAAAAAAAGTTGTTATGAGTGTGACATTAATTATTTTAGTTTTAAAAGGTAAAGCCTGCAGTGTTGTATTTGAGGTTGAGTGGTATAATTTCTCAGTCATTTTCCAGGTATCATTCTCAGAATGAAAGTGATAGTTAAGATAATTAGAACTGAAGCCATCAATCTTTTCAAAAAGAATACCATTTCCAAACTGTGTGGGTTTAAGCCGGAAGAACAGAAACCAGACCAATATGGGGCCAAGTTTGGCTGACTCAATATGACAACATTAGATGTGATGGTGTTGGCATAATGACATCATCACTCTCTTGGGACCAATTTTCTGGAGTGCAGGTGGCAGGGCATACTGATCTCATCGGAAAATAGCTAACCCATACAAAACAACTTTTTCAGGGTCTAGAGCTGCTTTTCCTGTCCATCCCCATTGCTAAAGTAAGGATCTCTGCAAGTGGCATTTCAATGTTAAGTCTAAGTTGTACAGGAAATCTAGAAACAAAGATCCTACTTGACCTTGAAAATATCTATTCAGCTGTTATATTATTGGACCAAGAAATTCTGGAAAAGCCTAATAATCAATGTGTGCCTATCACTGTTACTTTTGTCATTTAGTATCCTTCCTCTGGACTATGTACTGTCAAAATTTAATGATATAAACAGTTAAGATTGGGAAAGAATGTAAAGCAAATTAATCAGATATGTTCTTATCTATCTGACTTTACCCTATTCAATAAATATGTGGATTATAAAAGTATAGGTAAATAATTTAATTTTTAAAATTCAACACTTTTTCTGATGATTCTTATATGTGTATCCAAAACCAAAACCACCAAATTTGGAAATTGTCTTCAAGATTCAGTCTGTAGCATATACCTATGGCCCCAGCCACTCTGAAGGTTGAGTGAGAAGAATCCTTTAAGCTCAGGAGTTTGAGGTCAGGCTGAGCGTATGGGCACATAGTGAAATCCTATCACAACAAAACAAAACAAAACAAAACAAATAAACACCATTCAGTTCAGGGCATTTTTTCAGAGCTGTTTATCTGGTGTCAGATCCAAATATATAACACAACAGTTATTAAGAATGCAAACCAAATTTGAACCTGATTCAAGGCATATCCAACCAATATTTTTAATAACTTCTAGATATCTGAATCCTTGATGTCCATATCTTCAATTGTTTTCAGTAACTATGGATGCTTGCCAAATTAAGACAGAACACCTTGCAAGGCATGGTGACCCATACCTGTAATCCCAGCAATTGGGGGAGCTGAGGCAGGAGTATCGCCAATTCATAGCCAGTCCCAGCAACTTAGCGAGGCCCTAAGCAAATTAGTGAGACCCTGTCTCAAAATAAAACATAAAAAGGGCTGGGTATGTGGCTCAGTGCTTAAGCACCCCTAGGTTCAATTGCTTGTAAAAATAAAGAGAGAGAGAGAGAGAGAAATGTTGAAATCAAAAGGGAAGAGTAAGTTGCATAAATTATTAATACTCACAGTTGGTTGTTCAACAATGATTTTGATTTTCAAGACAAAGCTTTTTTTGCACACAATAAAAACAGAGACATAGAGTTCTGTACTGCCCATCCGTGTATGGATGAACTTTACTCAGAGGGTTAAAACTTTTAAGGAAAGAAAGTAATAATCTGTTTATCAAAAGAGAAAATTCTCTTTAGGAAGAGGGTTTGTTCTGCATTGGTAAGTTATCAAAAACAAGAAAACTTGGAGCTGTCATTTCAAATTCATACCATTTTCTTCTCACAGCCACTCATTGCAAAAACTACCACTCACCATGCAAGGTTCTACAAGTAAGTCCTTCTATTCTGATGGCTTCGAAAGAGTCTTGCAATGACAGATGGTTTGGTTAATTACAAAATTAAACTTGGTGCTATTGAGACATGATTTCAGTGAATAATATTTTCCAGACAGAGTTTAATAAGCAGCTTGTGGTTGAGTAGCCTTTTGCCCAAAAAAGGGAAGCAGGTTGCTGTGACTACCTTCCATGTTCAGAGAGTGTGAGGGTAGAGGATGTTAACTTGACCAACCCAGGAACTGAGTTCCAGTAAGCTTATCAGGGTCTAGCAGAGTGACCCCACCCTAAGCATTGTGAAAGAAGGGCTGTTGAAACAGCACCTGGCATTTCACCCTGAACTCCTGTAACACTTGCTGATTCACTGACCACAGTCAGGGGAAAGTACACTGGATCTTCAGCCGGCCTTCCTGGATGAGCCCTGCTGGTAAACATGGACTCATCTGAGAAATCACAGGTTTTAACATTCACACATAGCAACTTTTCTCCTGAAAAGGGGGATGGCAAATCGATTTTTAAAATATTGCAGTTTACAAATACTAAAGCTAGAAATCTAACTCGGTAGATTAGATCTTAAATCCTTTTGTTATTATTTATCAATTGTTTACTGAAAAGGAAGTTAGCATCTGGTATGACTTGAAGTCTGACTTTTGGTGAACAGATTTTTCTCTAAGTAGTTTGGGGAGGCTGTGCTTGACTATGCTTGACCAACTTGAATGGGCATGCTTAGGCCACTAGTTCTGATATTTTTAGTTTTAGAAGTAGAACAAAAATAAGAGTTCCTTGAATCTGTAATAAGTCAGAAAATTGGTAATGTATGCAATGATCTACAATATTTTATTTTTATTTTTCTCATATATATGTTTAGAAGATAGCACTGGCTCTATACTTAAATATTAGATTTGTAGTGGGACCACTCTGTACTCTAGTATATTGCTTAATATTTATAAAAGAAACCAGAAAAATTAAATTGATATTGCCACAAACATATTGATCATTACTTTTACTAAGCAAATCATAGAAAATTTCAGATGTGACTGGGTAATAAATTAACTGCCACACAGAAAGCATTCAAATAATTATCCTATCAGGAAAATTCTACTGTTCAGTTTCCTTAATTATATCTTCATGAGTCTTTTGGAAATGTCATTTACTTTATGCTACAAACATCTTTGTATTACTATAGGAAATTTACCATAGTATATAACATATATTCGATGGAAATTTTTTAATATCAACAAATGATTAGACTCAAACTTCTTAGAATACAACTATCAATATTTAAATCACTTCAGCAAATATTTTTTTTTCTTTTAAAAATATTGTTTACTTGACATAATAGATCAATTACATATCCTGGAATTTTTTTTTAATGCTCAATATTTAATAATGATAGCATAGATGTAGTCTAATGACCCATTAGCAAAGTTATGAAAAACTATTATAAATTTTATTAGAAAATCATTTAAAAAGTAACAAAGTCACCATTTATCTGATTAGATTGCTGTAACTCAGTTGGAGAGTGGATGAAAAATGTAAACCAATAGTAAGAGTTCAGGTATACACATGCACATCATTTCATTTCAGTGAACTTGGTATGAATTTAGGAAACAATCATGAAAATTATTAAGTTGTTTAGGACAGATGGAAAGATATCAAGTCATCAGTTTTTTAGGACTCTCTTATGAATTGGCATATACTTAATTTTTGAAATCAACCCCATGAAAGTATAATAAGCATACAACAAAATGAACTTAAGCATATTGAGGACATGTGTACCTATGTAACCACAGCACGATCAGAATAGAGTAAGTTCATTAACCCAAAAGTTCCTTTGTGTCCCAAACTATTCAGTTCTTTGCTCACAGTTAACCCTAGGAGACAACCAATTTGCTTTCTGTTACCCCACTTTTGTTGCTTCATCTACAATGGTGTTCGTATATACAATATGTACTCTATTGTTTAGCTGATGGCACTCAATAGCCATGTTGTGCTGTGTCTCAGTAGTTCTCTCCTTGTGTTGCAGTGAATTCTGTTGTATTATATTATATGTTTGCCCCAGTTGGTTATGCATAGGCCTGTTGATGGACATTTGGGCTGGACCCAGTTTTTGACAATTTTGAATAAAGCTTCTTTGCATTTTCATCTATGCATCTGTGGTGGGAGCATATTTTAATTTATCTCAGCTTAATAAGTAGAAGTGGGCTTGCTAGTTCAGATGAAAACAATATGTTTGATTTTATAAGAATTGGGCAAATAGTTCTTCAGAAGGGATGAGCTTTTTATTCACACATTGATTTCATCAGGAGTGTATGAAATTTCCAGTTGTTCCACATCTTCAATATTATTTGGTTTCAGGATTTCAAGTTTGTTTTGTTTTATTTGCTAGTTTATCTTTGGCATTATTCTGAGTGCTTAGTGTTTTTCATTTGGTTTTAATTAGTTATTCTCTGATGTCAAATGATATGGAGCAAATTTCCATGTGTTTATTGGCTATTTGTGTTTTGCATTTTGTGAAGTGTTATTTCTCATCGTGGGACCTTTTATTTTATTCAGAATTTTCTTTATTTTGCAAGGTGGACTGTAGTTGCCGGAAAGGGATTGCAGCCTGGAACAGCAGCGCCACGGGAAGGAGTCCGGAGACAGGATGGAGACGAAAATATTCTTTAATCTTACAAGAAACTACAATATATCTATACAATAGCGATAACCCTGTCTTTTCTCTCTCTGGTCTCTTCCCATGTGCCCAAGCAGCAATGGCGCTCGCTCGATCTGCTGAGTCACCGTTCAAATCTCTCGAGATCCTCGACCAAGTCCCGCGAGATCCCAGACCAAGTCCCGTGAGACTACGGAAGGCGGAAATGCCCAAAAATGTCTATGGCCCAATAGTCAACCACAATCTTAGCTATCTCCCCAAACAGGGCTCCTGCATTTCCCCCTTTTGTTTTAAAAGAGGGGATGCTCTAGGACGTCTATGTGCAACCAACATTCTTACCCGTCATCGGATAATCAAGGCTGTGCCCTTGACTCCTGTCTTAGGTTGATATGTCGGCCACATGAGACTGTCCCGTGCGACTGTGCCTGTCTTAGGTTGTCCCCCTCTGGGGATCTTACCCGTCATTGGCTAACCAGCCATCCAATGGAGCCCTTTAGGATCGACTGTGTAAGATGACTAACAGCCGTCCAATTGTGGGGAGATGCTGCGGCTTTAAGGCAACAAGCCTTTTGGTGACGAGCCAAATTGCATAGCATATCAAATTCTTTAAACAAATCAGCTGCCTTAAGTTCTATCAAGTAACACACTGAGTTGTCTAAACAAATACCCCCAAGGTACTGTCCCATGAAGTCCCAAACAATGAAAGATCAAAATGTCCACTTGTTATAACACGTAGATCTAGGAGGCCCCATGCATGCAGAGCAGAGGCCACACTGCTGGTGAGGTTGTTTGACATTTGAGCAGCAGGGATGCTTGCAGCGACCGCGATCCCTGCATCTGTAGCAGCAGCCGTCTTTTTTTTATGTCTAGACAATGCCACCGGCAAATCTTCAGGGCCCGCTCCCTAGAGACTCAAGCATCAATTATTAAAGGAAAGGCAGTGCTATTCCAGCACTGAGTCAAGAGGCGAGTTGTCAAACTAAAAAATAGAATTATTAGATTAGAAAATTAAAGTTGATTTCTGCTCACACACATTGCAGCCTGAGCTCCCACAAACATAAGCTGGCAAAACATCATATTTAGAACTAAACAAAGAAAGACTGAGGGTATTTATTGTATTAAAGATAGATTAAAGAAAAACTAAAAGCACTTTGGAGAAATAATTTGTTAGCTGGAACTCTCGAGTTTCTGCATACACAGCAGTCCTTTACCTGTTGAAATGATTGAAATTAATCATTTATTAAACAAATGAAGTTAATAACAAATAAGCAACCTTATGTCAAAACACCAAAATATCAGGTTATACAGCCCTAGTCATATTTTTCGCTTAAGAGAAATCCCTGGGACACCTATAAAACAAAATTGAAGGTACCTTCACTTATTAAATTATTTACCCAATTAGAATACTCTTAAACTTAAATGAATTAGAGTTATTTGGATCCATATATATATATATTATATTCACAAGTGCTTTGTTATTTTTGATGTCAGACTGGACAGACAGACGCACATACAAACATATATTTGTGACGTCACATTAACATGAAATTTAGACAAATACACAGACATAAACACATATATAAAAAGAAAAAAAAAATACAATTGTGTGCACACTAAAGAGAGATCTCTTCGTCCCAGCCGGGAGGAATGACACTTAAGTTGTGACGTATTTTGAAGGACTCTTTTAAGGGAATCATTCCATATCTTCATCATGGTCCTCTTGATTTTGTACCTTTTTTATTAATCTTGATTCCTCAACAACTTCATCTTGATCCTTTTGATTTGGTACTTGCTTTATTAATCTAGATGGTATCCATATTGGAGAGGATTCATGCTTTGGAAAAACACAAACAGATCCTCTCCCCCAAATTAACACTGGATCTGGACCTTTCCATGTACCTGAAAGAACATCCTTCCAGTAAACCAAAGGTTTATGTTGTTGATGTGGGTTCCAATGTCTGTCTCCAGGAGAATAACCATCAGAGTCTAAAGTTAAAAAATTTAAGGTAAACAGGGCAACTGCCAATCTGTCCTTAGGATTTTTCCAGTTTCCTTCTTTCTGTTTTAACAACATTACTTTTAGTGTGCGGTTTGCTCTTTCAATAATGCCCTGACCCTGAGGATTGTATGGGATGCCTGTTTTATGGGATATGTTGAATTTTGCGCAAAACTCTTTGAAAGATGAGGATGTATATGCGGGGCCATTATCTGTTTTAAGCATTTTGGGGATGCCCAATGCAGCAAAAGCTTGTAAACAATGAGATGTGACATCTTTAACTTTTTCTCCGGAATGTAAGGAAGCAAAAATCATGCCTGAGCATGTATCTATGGTTACATGAATAAATCGCAATTTTCCAAAACTTGGCTCATGAGTAACATCCATCTGCCACAAATGATTGGGCATTAATCCTCTAGGGTTAACACCAAAATGAGGATTGGGCAAATGTGTCATACAAGATTTACAATCTTTTACAATTGTTCTGGCTTGCTCCTTTGTGATTTTAAACCTACGTTGCAAGGTGGTGCTGTTGACGTGAAACTGGGAATGAAATAAAGTAGCTTGTTGTAGCGCTGAAAGTATAAATATTGTTTTTGTAAGTTCATCAGCCTTTTGATTACTTTCATGGAGGGGGCCAGGCAAATTAGTATGTGCTCTAATATGGCCTATGAATAGAGGTTCTTTTCTTGCCCACAAAAGTTTTTGTATTTGATAAAACAATTTAAAAGCTGGAGTAAGAGGTGCTATTGGTCCTGCTAACTCTAATTTTGGGACGGCTTGTACAATATAGTGGCTATCTGAAAAAATGTTTATGGGCTGGTCTCTAAAATTTTCCAGAGCTCTTACCACAGCTTCCAATTCCACTAGTTGAGCTGATTTGTGTGCAGTTATGTAAGTCATATTTTCTTTTGTAGTGACTACTGCAGCAGTACCATTTGAGGACCCATCTGTAAATACATTAAATGCCTTAGGAATAGGTTGATTTTTTATTTCCTGTGGAAATATAATAGGATGATTAATACAAAAAGACAATATAGGAGACTTAGGAAGGTGATTATCAAAATTTGCAGAGGTAGAGCATCTAGCTATAGCCCAGTTATTATCGTTGAAGCATAAATATTCAATCTGTGACGATGAATAGGGAGTAATAATAGTAGCAGGGTGTATGCCAAATATTTTAGTAGAAGTTTTAAGTCCTTGAAGAATAAGTTTAGCCACCATGGAGGTATAAGACTCAATTATGCTTTTAGGAGAGACAGGCAAATGTATCCATAATAAAGGCCCTTGTTGCCAAAATACTCCTGTGGGTGTATATTGTGAAGAAATAATAATCAATATCAGCGGTTGAGTTAAATCAAATCTGTCACAATGAGCTCCTTCGATGGCTTTTTCTACTACCTTTAAAGCTTTCCTAGCATCAGGAGTCAATGTTCGCGGTGAGGATGGATCAGGGTCCCCTCGAAGGATATCAAATAAAGGTTTTAATTGGCCAGTAGTGAGGTTTAGTGTAGGGCGAAGCCAATTAATGTCTCCCAGTAGTTTTTGGAAATCATTGAGGGTGGTTAAATGTTCTTTATTTATTAAAATTTTTGGGGGGTCTAACAAAAGTATCCATGATTTTAAATCCTAAATATAATATGGGAGATCTGGTTTGAACTTTTTCTTCTGCTATATATAATCCATATTTTTTTAAATTTTCTACCACGTCACTGAATATATTAAATAAGATTTTTTGATTAGGGTGGGCCAATAAAATATCATCCATGTAATGTAGACACATGAGGTTTGGATATTTATTTTTAATGGGTTGGATGGCCTTGTCCACATATATTTGGCATATGGTGGGGCTATTAGCCATTCCCTGTGGCAAAACCTTCCATTGATATCTCTGATCAGGGCCATTATTGTTAATAGAAGGAACTGAAAAGGCAAACCTGGGGGCATCCAGAGGATGTAGGGGAATAGAAAAGAAGCAATCCTTTATATCAAGACTAATGACATGGAAATTTTTTGGAATAGCTATAGGATTCGGAAGTCCAGGTTGAGTAGGGCCCATGACTTGCATGGTTTTATTAATTTGTCTAAGATCATGTAATAATCGCCATTTTCCTGATTTTTTCTTGATCACAAATATGGG
Source organism: Tamias sibiricus (assembly GCA_025594165.1). Lineage (NCBI taxonomy): Eukaryota > Metazoa > Chordata > Mammalia > Rodentia > Sciuridae > Tamias > Tamias sibiricus. The sequence continues at coordinate 146,127,748 of CM046660.1, read as the reverse complement.
GGAATTCCAGGGAGAGGTGGAAGGTTCTATATGTCCTGCTTCTAATTGTTCCTGAACTAGTAGGTGGGCCGCTTGTAATTTCTCTTTAGATAGGGGCCACTGAGGGACCCACACTGGCTTATCAGAAAGCCATGGTATTTTCAAAATTATTTTCTCAGTGGCCCCGAAGAAAAATGTCTTTTTCCTATATGATAATGATTTCTTTTAGGGTTAAGCTTACCCTGTACTTTTTGATGATTTCTTATAGGGTTAAGATTACTCTGTAGATTTTTACATTTAACACCTGCAGGTTTGGTTGCAAGGTGTACTCCCATTTGTTGTAAAATATCTCTTCCCCATAAAGTAACCGGTAGATTAGGTAAAACATAAGGCTGAAACGTGCCTTTATGTCCTTCATCATCCTCCCATTTTAAAATTACCGCACTTTTTTCTGGGAGGTTATTATATCCCAAGCCTCTTAAACTGGTTGAAGCTTTTTGCAGAGGCCAGTGTTTGGGCCATTGACGTAAGTTTTTGATGGAAGAATCAGCTCCAGTATCTATAAGACCCTCCATTTCTATTCCTTGGATTCTTATTTTACACATAGGCCTCCTTGTACAGTCCCGAACCCAGCAAACCATGGGTTTCGAATCAGTGGAACAAAATCCTCTATTGTTCCTATTTAGAGGCATATTCATTTTAAATGACTTATGTAAATTTGGAAGGAGGAGCAGCTGAGCAATTCTATCTCCCTGATTAATAGAACTTATACTTTGGGGTGAGCTAAGCATTATTTTTATTTCCCCTTTATAGTCTGAGTTTATTACGCCTGGGGTCACTTGCAAACCTAATAAGCTCTCAGGACTTCGCCCGATAATAAGTCCTAGAGTCCCTGAGGGAAGAGGTCCCCTGACTCCTGTGGGAATCAGTTGAACCCCCATTTCAGGTGTTAACACTATTCGGGCAGTGGAACAGAGGTCTAATCCTGCATTTCCTCCTGTTCCTCTGGTGAGGGAGTGGATGGGTAATAGGGATTGTGTCGGGGAAGCATCTGAGTGGATGCTTGAGGATACTCGTCCTCCAATGCCTCGTACATTTGTGGGCCCCGGGCATTGGGCCCCTTGCCCCGTTTTTTGAATTCCTGAACAAAGGATTTCCATGGATGTCAAATTTTGAATAGCATTTATTGGCCCAATGATTTCCTTTCTTACACCTGGGGCAGCAACCTGGAACACGGTATGAATTTGGTCTTATTTCTCTTTTAGGATTTTGCCTAGAATAGCCTGATTGATTATGATAATTTTGCCTAGAATATCCTGATTGATTATAATGTCTATGTTGAGCTCTTGTAAAATTTTGAGGGGCAGCATCTCTCACAGCTGCTGCAATCATATTCCCTGTGACAAAGGCATCATTTATATCTTTACATAATTGTATATATATGGAAAGATCCTTTTTATTTTTCCATGGCCTGATGGCTTCCTGGCAATACTTATTAGCATTTTCGTACGCTAATTGGACAACTAATGGCATAACTTGATCAATGTCTCCAAAAACTCTACCTGCAGTTCTCAAAAGTCGATCAGCAAATTCAGCATATGGTTCATTAGGTCCTTGAATTACTTTAGACAAGCTACCTTGTAGATCCCCAGGTCCTTGTACAGTTTTCCATGCCTTTAAGGCAGCTGCGTTTATCTGAGCATATACTCCTGGGGTATAATATTTTTGATCCTGTACGTCTGCGAATTGCCCTTCTCCTGTGAGCGTTTCTATATTATGGTCTCCAAACCCTGCATCTGCATTTCTTTTAGCTGTTTCTATACAAAGTTCTTGAAATTGCGATCGCCAAACCATGTATTGTCCCCCACTTAATGTTGCTTTACATAGACGTTTCCAGTCTGCGGGGGCTAAGCTAAAGGTGTTAAGGGACTCCAGTATACTCAACATGAAAGGAGCTTGGGGTCCATAAGTCATTACTGCCTCTTTGAGATTTTTTATTGTTTTGAAATCTACTGGCTGGTGGACCCTCTGTCCATTTTCATGTTCAAATACTGGCAGTTCCCAACGTATCTGTGAGTTACCCTCGAGAGCACATAAGCGCTCAGAAAGACTTTTTATTTCTGTTTCTAGGGTATGCAAACGCCTATTGATACCCTTCATATTTTCTGTAATCGATTTCACCCATGGGGGAGTAGAGGACACAAGTTCCTCCACTTGATGATCCCTTATCTTGGTCTTCCTTAATTTCCTTTTGTTCATTTTCTCAAAATCACCTTTAGTTAATTCCTCCTCACTACTACTACTCTCATTGGTCCTAACTGACTCAGTAACATCCTGAGTCCCAGGTTCAATTGAGACCATGTATCCTTGAAGTATCTCTAATAAATCTTGAATAGCTTTAGCAGCTCGGATCTTTGTCATTTTGGGGATGCTTCTAATACTCTCCTTACTGGTCTTAGTTGACTCAGCGGAATCTATGCTTTCATGATCGCCTTCACTGTTTTCTAAATCCTCCTCACTAACGACAGACTCATCTATATCAAAGAATTCATCAAGAGCCTCGTACACTTGGGTCTTAGATATTTTCGAACCCATTTTAACTGCTCTGACTAGAGACTCCTGCGAGGTTTCTCAGTTCTTACCTGCCGTGCTGAATTCCCCGTACGGGCCACCAACTGTAGTTGCCGGAAAGGAATTGCAGCCTGGAACGGCAGCGCCACGGGAAGGAGTCCGGAGACAGGATGGAGACGAAAATATTCTTTAATCTTACAAGAAACTACAATATATCTATACAATAGCGATAACCCTGTCTTTTCTCTCTCTGGTCTCTTCCCATGCGCCCGAGTAGCAATGGCGCTCGCTCGATCTGCTGAGTCACCATTCAAATCTCTCGAGATCCTCGACCAAGTCCCGCGAGATCCCAGACCAAGTCCCGTGAGACTATGGAAGGCGGAAATGCCCAAAAATGTCTATGGCCCAATAGTCAACCGCAATCTTAGCTATCTCCCCAAACAGGGCTCTTGCAGTGGACCTTTTAATTATAGAATTCTTTCTCTTCTTTGCACATTTTAAATACAAAATTTTGTCATATATATATTTTTTCTTCATACTTTCTAACATAATTCTATAATTTTACATTTGATTCTCTGGATTTGGGGGTATTCTTTCTGTTTTGGAGAAGAAAAAGTTGGGGATTTCTTTTTTTCATTTGAATAGTCAGGTTTTCCAGCACCATATTTTGCAGAGACTGTGTTTTCTTCATTGAATTACCTTGGTATCATTTTAGAAATCAACTGACATGAAAATATTCTGTTTGTTTGATCAGTATTCAGTGTCAATATCACAGTCTCCATTACCTTAATTTTTACTTAATTCTTTACATTAGATTGTATATATCCTCCCAATTTCTTTCTGTTTTCAAAACTGTTTTGGCTGTTCTATGTTCTTTGCCTTTAGAATCAGCTTTTCAATTTACACACACACACACACACACACACACACACACACACGCACATATTGCCTATTGTGATTTTTATTGTATTTGTATTGAATCAGTAGAGTGATTTTTTATTTTTATTTTTTTTTTAGTTGTAGGTGGACACAATACCTTTATTTTATTTATGTGGTGCTGAGGTGAACCCAGGGCCTCACACTTATGAGATGTGATCTACCGCTGAGCCTCAGCCCCAGCCCGGTGGAGTGATTTTGAGAGAGTTGACTTTTGAACATTTGTTGTTTCAGTTTATGAACATTCACTGCTTTGGTAATTTAGGGGGTATGATTTTCATATATTTTGCTACCTTTACCCCTATGTTTTTCATATTTTTTGTATTTGAAATTTAAAAAACATTTTTCTTTTTATTGCCTCTTTACAGAAATAAATTCATTTTTAACTGCTCACCTTGCATTTTGTGAACTCATTAAGTTGTGAAGTTGTGAGATCTAGGGTTATTTTTCTAGATTCCTGGAATTTTGAATTCATGAGATCATTTCTCCTTCAAATAACATAGTTTTAAAATAGGTTCTCCATTCCCATGTGTATGCTTTTCATTTCTTTTTCTTGTCTTAATGCATAGAATAAGTCCTCTAGTATGAAAGTCAATAAAAGTAGGAAAAGGAATCTTTCTTGTCTCAGTACAATCTTACATAGTAATATTTAGTTCTATATTCTTAATCTGCATAAGATAAATCCTTTTAAGTTTGTTGAAATATTTTTTTTGAAATACCATATAGATTATTTTGGTGAATGTTATACATAAACTTGAAAATCAGGCATTTTACTGTCAAGATGGAATTCATGTTGTTCCATAAATATCTATTAACTCAAGTGGTTTTTTAAAAAATATTAATCATATCTTTTTATATCCTTGTGGAGTTTTTGTCTATACAAAAACTAATTACTGATAAATGAACATTAAAATATTCAAATATAATTGTTTCCATTTTTCATTTACATTGGTTGTTGTGTCATTTATAACTCTGTTAATAGGTGTTCACATTTATGATTGTGGCAAATCTTTGTATCTCTAGTACTAGTCCTTATCCTGAAGTTTACTCTACATTATACTATTATAAGCACTTCAACTTTTATATTTGTAGAGTTTGAACACTATATCTTTTCCCATTCTTATTTAGTTAACTTCTCTGTTTTACATAATTAAAATGTGTACATTCTAAATAACATACAATTTGTTATTGAATTTTTTCCCAGCTTTACAATCTCAGTCTTTAATATCAATGCTTAGATACATTTAATGTACATTTACATTTAATGTAATGATTGTATCAAACCTGTAATTCAGGATTAGTAGTATTTTAAAACTTACCATGCTTTTATTTGTTTTCTAGTTAATCCATGTATATGTTTTTCCTGTTTTCCTCATTTCTCTTTTATTTTTGATTGATATATACGTATTTTTAAGGTGATACATCATGTCATTTCTTTATTTTTATTTTTTATTTATTCTAATTAGTTATATATGACAGCAGAGTGCATTTCAATTCATTATACACAAATGGGGCACAGCTTTTCATCTATGTGGTTGTACACAATGTAGAGTTGCACAAGTGCACTCATACATGTACCTATGTTAATGATGTTCATCTCATTCCAACATCTTTCCTGCCCCCCAACCCCCTCCTCATCCATTCCTCCCCTTTGCCAATCAAAGTTCCTCCATTCTCCCCATACTCCACACCCCACCATTACAGATCAGCATCCATTTATCAGAGAGAACATTCAGGTTTTGGTGTTTTAGTATTGGCATACCTTGCTTAGCATGATATTCTCTAACTCCATCCATTTACCTGCAAATACCGTAATATTATTCTCCTTTAAGGCTGAGTAATATTCCAATGTGTATATACACCACGATTTCTTTATCCATTCATCTGTTGAAGAGCATCTAGGTTGTTATCACAGTTTAGTTATTGTGAATTGAGCTGCTATGAATATTGATGTGGTTGTGTCACTATAGTATGCTTATTTTAAGTCCTTTGGATATAGACCAGGGAGTGGAATAGCTGGGTCAAAGGTGGTTCCATTGCAAGTTTTCTAAGGAATCTCCATATTGCTTTTGATAGTGGTTGCACTAATTTTCAGTGCCACCAGCAAGGTATGAGTGTACCTTTTCCCCCACATTCTCGTCAAAATTTATTATTGCTTGTATTCTTGATAATTGCCATTTTGACTGGAGTGAGATGAAATCTTAGAGTAGTTTTGATTTGCATTTCTTTAAATACTAGATAAATTTAACTTTTTTTCATATATTTGTTGATTGATTGTATATCTTCTTCTGAGAAATGTCTATTGAGTTCCTTAGCCCATTTATTGGTTGGGTTATTTATTTATTTATTTATTTTTGGTTAAGTTCTTTGAAGTTCTTTATATATCCTGGAGATTAGTGTTCTATGTGACGTGCGTGTATTAAAGAGGTTCTCCCACTCTGTGGGCACCCTCTTCACGTTACTGATTGATTCCTTTGCTGAGAAGAAGCTTTTTAGTTTGAATCCACCTCATTCATCAATTCTTGATTTTATTTCTTGCACTTTAGGACTTTGGTTAAGGAAGTCAGGACCTAATCTGACATAATAAAGATTTGAGCCTACTTTTTCTTCTATTAGGTGCAAGGTCTCTGGTCTAATTCCAAGGTCCTTGATCCACTTAGTTGAGTATTGTGCATGGTAAGAGAGAATGTTTTAATTTCATTTTGCTGCACATGGATTTCCAGTTTATCCCAGCACCATTTGTTGAAGAGGCTATCTATTTTGCTAATGTATGTTTTTGGTGTCTTTGTCTATTAGGAGATAACTGTATTAATTTGGTTTTTGTCTCTCTGTCTTCTATTCTGTATTATTGGTCTACCTGTGTAGTTTGGTGCCAATAACATGCCATTTTTGTTACTACAGCTCTGTAGTATAGTTTAATGTCTGGTATTGTGATGCATCCTGCTTCATTCTTCTTGCTAAGGATTGCTTTGGCTATTTTGGGTCTCTATTTTTTCCAAATAAATTTCATGATAGCTTTTTCAATATCTATGAGGAATCTTGCTGGGATTTAATTGAAATTGCATTAAATCTGTATAACACTTTTGGTTTTATGGCCATTTTGACAATATTAATTCTTCCTGTCCAAGAACGTGGGAGATCTTTCCATCTTCTAAGTTCTTCTTCAATGTTTTCCTTTGGTGTTCTGTAGTTTTCATTGTATAGGTCTTTCACCTCTTTTGTTAGATTAATTCCCAAGTATTTTATTTTTTTGAGGCTATTGTGAATGTGGTAGTTTTCCTAATTTCCCTTTCTGAGTGTTCATCACTGATCTATAGAAATATATTTGATTTATGGGTCTTGATTTTATATTATCTTATTGATTGAATATTTTTATAATTGTATTTTATAAAAAAATGTTGGTTTATTTAGATTTATCCTTTGCATGATTTCCCTAGTAATCACTTAGTTGTAATACAGTACATATCTTAAACTCATAATAGCTTACAAAAGCACACTATTATTATGATTCATGTGGAATGAAAGAATTTTTTAAGAGTATGGGCCTATCTTCTCTTTGTTCTTTTCTTGTTTTTGTACATTTTTATAAACACCACAATAGTGTTATTATTTTTGCTTTAAATGTTTATTTTTAAGGCACATTTTGTTTTAAAAATGTTTTCAATTTTCAACATATTTTCCATGAACTTGATAAGATTGTGTCTGTGGTGCAATGTTTGATATGTGATAAATCAGTCAAGATTGTAATAATGTTAAAATTTTTCCCATCCCATTCTGTTGTCAGTTGTATATATCAGATTCATATATATGAGAGTAATATGCATAAATGTAAAATATAATTGTATGATTTTCAATATTTTTCTGTAGCTTTGTCCAGTCATGAAGTTCTGTTTTGGGAGTACATATTTAGCATTATTTTGATTTTTTGATGAATAGAATCTGATACTAGTACAACTACAACAATTTTCTTGTAATTAATATTTCACAGATATAGCTCTGCTGTACTTTTAGTCTTATTGTGATTTTATTTATTAGATCTGTATAACACTTTCTGTTGTATGGCCATTTTGACAATATTAATTCTTCCTATCCAAGAACATGGGAGATCTTTCCATCTTCTAAGGTCTTCTGCAGTGTTTTACTTTGTTGTTCTTTAGTTTTCATTGTATAGGTCTTTCACCTCTTTTGTTAGATTAATTCCCAAGTATTTTATTTTTTTGAGGCTATTGTAAATGTGGTTGTTGAATTGTATATGAACTGTCTTTAGAAAAATTAAATGTGATAAATCTTGTCATTTTAAATTAATTGTTTGTGATAGTTACCTTTATATTTGATTTAGAACATTCTCTAACTTTAAATTTTGGTTGGTTTATTTTTTTTTCTTTTTCTTTCTTTCTTTCTTTTTTTTTTTTTTTTTTTTTGGTACCCAGGATTGAACTCAGGGGCACTTGATCACTGGGCCACATCCTCAACCCTTTTTTGTATTTTATTAGATACAGGGTCTCATTGAGTTGCTAAGTGCCTCACCATTGCTGAGGCTGGCTTTGAAATAGTGATCCTCCTGCCTCAGCTTCCCAAGTGCTGAGATTACAGGCGTGCGCCACCACGCCAGCTATTTTTTTCTTTTTAGGTATTTTAGGATTGATTGATAGTGTCTTGCTATTCTCGTTTTCTTTTTTTCCTGTTCTATTGTTCTTTGATTACACTTTTTAAAAACAGATAATCTCAACATGTGAATTGAACTAAAATAATTCCAGAACTAACATTTTTATTCTAATCTCAAATGATATTTAGAAATATTCCTTTATTAAAACACGCTTGTAGTGGTCTTTATATTATTATGATTCAGCATTTTTATTTTTCCACTTCTTTTTTATCTAGAAAGTAGACAACATTAATGTTGTTTTATATGCTCAATGTTTCTTTAGAGATATAGACATATAGAATTTATCATATTCTTAGCTCATCATGTCTTCCTGTTTTTCTAACATTTCTTCATAAATTCTTCTTCTTCTTTTTTTTTTGTTATTGCTTTTTTTTTTTTGTCCTCAGTGTTTTTTGTTTACAAATTCCTAAAATGAAACTTATCTGGGTATATTATTTTCAAGGACTACAATAACAAAGTAGCACCAACTGAATGGTTTGAAACAACATAATTTGTTGTTTCATAGATTTGGTGTCTTAAAGTGTGAAATCACAATGTGGGCAGGGTTGTACTCCCTCTGAACCTGTAGAGGCCAAGTCTTCCTTGCATCTTCCTAGCTTCTGTCCTTTTACTGCCATTCTCAGCATTCTCTGCCTTGTTGCTAGAACACTTCAATCTCTATCTCCATTGTCACCTGACAGTCTCTCTTATGTGTCTTTACCTTTTTTCTTCTTATAGGACATAGTCCTATTGCATTAGGTGTTCACTCTACTCCAGAATGTATTCATCGTACCTTAAAGAATTGTATTTGTATCAAGCCAATTTCCAAATAACACAAACATATTGTTTTGGGGACTGCAAGTCAATCATCAGCCCTAGATACTGAATTACGCAAGACAATTGTTCTTTTCTACCGAATTCTGAAGGTATAAAGGGTTCCTGTCTTGCTATTGTCAAGTCATAATTTTTTTTTTTTTGCTTTATGATGATATATAACTGTTACGTGTTTAGTGGAAACCATTCTTTGAATTTCTATATTTTCTTAGGCTATTGTTATTTGGCAAAACACCCTCTTAGCGTGCTGGATAGTGGTAGCAATCATGGATCCCAGTCAACCATATAACAGTGAGGATAAACAACTGATACTTTATGTCTTGTTTTGCTAAATCAGCATGGTCAGTAGGTTAAGTGAATTCAATGCATTTTCATCTTATGGTACTCTCAATTTATATTGGATTAATCAGGATATAAATTCATTATAAGTAAGAAGTATTTGTATAATCAATTGCTTGTTTTGCATGGTTCTATTCTTGGTGTTAAAAAATGAACTTTAGTTCTTTTTTATTAATTTCTTTTTTTTTTATTTGGAGTTGTTGTATGTGACAGTAGAATGCATTACAATTCATAATACACACATAGAGCTCATTTTTACATATCTCTGGTTGCATACAAAGTATATTCACATAATTTGTGTCTTCATACATGCACTTAGGGTAATGATATCCATCTAATTCTACCATTTTTTTTTCTTTCTTTATATCCTCTTGCCCCCTCCCTTTTCCTCCCTCGCCTTTGACTTTTCTAGTGTTCCTCTAATCCTCCTATGCTCACCTTTACAACCTCACTGTGAATCAGTCTCCTTATGTCAGAGAAAACATTCCGCATTTGGATTTTTGGGATTGACTAACTTCACTTAGCATTATATTCTCCAATTTCATCCATTTACCTGTGAATGCCATTATTTTATTCTCTTTTATGGCTGAGTAATATTCCATTGTGTATATATACCACATTTTCTTTATCCATTCATCTCCTGAAGGGCATCTAAGCTGATTCCACAGTCTAGCTATTGTGAATTGTGCTGCTATAAACATTGATGCGGCTGTGTTCCTGTAGTATGCTGTTTTTAAGTCCTTTGGGTATAGACCCAGGAGTGGGATGGCTGGGTCATAAGGTGGTTCCATTCCCAGTTTTCCAGCTCTAGTTGGAACTCTAGTTCTTATCATTCATATTTAGATTACATGTGTTTTATCTCCTCTGACTACTTTTAATTATTTTTCCCTCACTGTTTTTCTGCAATTTCACACTGATTTGGATAGGTGTAGATTACTCTTTTATTCCCATCCCCCAACTCCAGATCTGTTGGCACAAGAATGGCTGAATTTCATTGAGACTGGAAAATTCTCACCAGGTATTCTATTGAATAATGCCTCTCACCCATTGTATCATTTCTAAAGATAAGGGAGACAATAAAACATAATGTACTTGAATGAATGAATGTCCCCTTTTAGTTGCCCAGACCTAGCTAAATTAGGGGATGAATGAGAGCAAACTTAGGCCAGAAAATCCAAATACAGATTATCTTAAAAGACACTGGATTTCTCTTATGGAGACTGGGAGCTAAGACAAATTAGTGTTTCTGTATGAAACTACTTTCTTCCATGTACAGTAGAACAGTTGTTCCTCAGGACTTTCATCACATAAGCCAGCAAATGCTGATGATGTCAGTGCTTTTGCAACCTAACATATAAAACCCCTCTTTGAGTAGGGTTGGGCACAGAGCTGAGGACACAGCGGAAAGGATAGCACTCACTGGTTCAGTTGGCTGCCAGTGGACAAAACACCTTGAGGGAGAGCAAGTGTTTCATGGCAAAGAATACTGATGGATGGAGGTGTTGTCGGTTCAGTCAATCACCTCTGAGCTCTTCCTGGAGAAGTCATTGATTCCTTGTAATCTATCCCCAGTGAGCCAGATGTCTTTCAAGCTGTCTTTAGGTACTTTCTTTGGCCTCTGTGCAATCTAACACATGGTCCTGGCACAACAGGGCTGTAGATCAGAGACCCATCCTCTCCTAACTTTTTTGGAAATCTGTTTAAATGTGAGACTTTTCTTTCATTCTTTCTTTTATCATTATTTAAACTTGTTACTCAATATTCTCATGTCCCAAGTCAAAAGGGATAGAAATATATTCCAAGGGCAAACTGTAGCATAAGAATTTATTTTGCTTAGGATATATACTTAGTGGTTTTTGGTCTACCACAAATACCATAATTTCCTACCCGCATATGTATTGTATATTAAACATATCATATATATATATGTATATATACACACCCATACAAAATATGTATATATGTATATACATACACACAATCATTTTTTTATTTGTTTTTAAATCTACTGTTTTAGATAGTGCTGTATGGAGAGGGTTTCTCTACAGTTTGCTTCTAATGCAGGAAATAGAAATCCAGGACTCTAAAGCATGTATTTAACGTTGAGTTTAATGTTGTCATCTTGATATTTTTAAAAATCCATTTTAAGACACCAACATGGCAATATATATCTGTAGTTTGAATGGAAATGTGATAGTAAAATGTTTTTTAACATTATTTAAATATGTGGCATTAAAAAAAAAAACAATTGATGAAAATTGGATTCATTTCTTCCCGTTGAAATTTAAGAACTTTTATATAAGAAATCTTCACAAAGCAATATTTTTTAAAACTCTAGAAACAGATTCTTATTGAAATATTTATTTATATCAAACATAAGATAATCATTAACATTCTAATTAAGATCTAATGTAAATATAAAATGTTTTTATTTTATTTTTTAAAAGTTGTCTCAGGCTACATCATTAAATTATTTGTTCGTTTTTTCTATTTTCTATCATTCTCTTTCTTTGCATGTTCATCTATGCATTAAATTTGTAAATAACAGAATATTTTCAACTGTAATGGAAATACTGTTAAATTTTATATTACTATTGACTGATGTAAAGTAACATAGAAGTTGTACATAATAATGGGCTAAAATATAATGCTTCATTCATGTATATTGTGCATTGTTTAAAAAAGTTTGAAACTGATCATAGTGGCACTTGCCTGTAATCTCAGTGGTTTGGGAGGCGGAGGCAGGAAAATAGCAAATTTGAGCCCAGTCTCAGCAGCTTAGATTCTCAGCAACATATTGAGACCCTTTCTCAAAACAAAACAAAACAAAAAGGGTTGGGGGTGTTGCTCAGTGGTGCACCTCTTGGTTCAAGGTCTAGTACCAAAAAAAAAAAAAAAAAAAAAAAAAGACTGAAAAATCAGATTAGATATATTTAACTTTTCAAATATTTATCATTTCTTTGTAGTGAATTATCTCAAATTCCCTTATTGCAGCTTTTCAAAATACACAGTGCTTAATTATATTCTATAGTTACCATACTGTGCAACAGTACTCTAGAGTTTTCTCTATCTAAGTTCCTGTTGATCAAATTTTCCTCATTACTATCCTGGTATTGTCTCCAACCTCTTATAACCACCATTCTATTTGCAACTTCTGTGACCTTAATATTTTAGACTCCACATATGACTGAGTTCATGCAGTACTGAAATACTGCTAAACTTGATTGATTTTAAAACCCTTTTCTTTGACTTCTAAGCTAGGAGTTTTCCTAATACTTTCCATTATAATTGACTTAAAATAAATTCTGTTAAGGTTGGGAAAGTGGGAGGGTTTTCTCCACAGCAGTCTGAAGTGGCTGTGGCACAGGATACAGACAGCTCTTTCATTTGTCATTGTCAGTAAGAAAAAAACTCTATGAATTGATTGTGTCAAAATCAGAATTTGTTTTGCTTTGCTAGGTATTATTTGGACTTTGGAGTTTTCAAAAGTTGGGGAAAAACAGAAATTTGCTGTATTTTTTGTACAAGTTAATCTGTGATTGGTTTAAAATCTACACTTTAAAATAAATGGGTTGCAAAATCCAGCATAGACCTTATAAAATAATAAGAACTAATTTTAATACTGAATTAATCTCAGGGAAATAAAATACGAATTCTCAAAAGTTGGTACTTATCATTTCTAATTTTTTGTCAATAATTTATAAATAAAAAGCATTTTTATAATTTTTATATCACTGGTTCAAACACTTCTTTTTTACACAATGTCCAAAGTTAAGAAAAAGTTTGAAAATATTTATCATAGTAAATAAATGATGTTTAAAACTATATATTTCTAACTTTTTGGTGGAAATAATAATAATAATATTTGGAAAAATAAGAATTTCATTACTTTTTTAGTGATTCTATATCTATTTTGATAACTTTAAAACAAAAAATTAGTCTTACTAAACTTGTACATTGAAATCTATATACAGAGAGAGAGAAAGATTGGAGTAATTGGCTTACTTAAAATAACAATGTTGGCTGAATCTGAAAATTTTGGACTGAATTTTATTTTTTTGTCTATAATTTTTACTAAAATGTTTTTCCATAATGTGTGTTTTAATAGGAGTTTGAAATATCTTTTACATTTTTATATGTGAATAATTGGTAAATTTGAACAATACATTCATAGAAGATCTGAAGAATTTTCACATTATTGATTGGTTGTATCAGCCATAAAAAAGTACTCAAGTAATTTTTTTTTGATGATTTTTATTGTTGTGCTTGAGAATGGTTTAAGTAACTGTTTTATTTTTAAATAAAGGTTTATTACTTAAAAAGTCATAAAGTTATTAAATAATTAATGACACTTACATAAGCAAAAATAAAATACAAAAATATTATATTCTCACTCTCCATAAATTTTGTTGGTTAATATTTTAGATTATATTTTTGATGTTATCTACATGCAAAACACAAAGATATACATCAAACATATGTGCCATTATTTTTATTAATCTTTCCAAGTAAATTTTCTAATAACATTTTATTTAAGCTCTTGTTCATAAACTTTTAACTTATAAATAATTAATTTATAGAAAAGCTTATAAGACACTGTATCATTTTCTTATCTTGGTGTTTTAATCATAGATCTCCATATTTTAATTTCAGAAAGTTTCCTTGTCATATATATGCATAAAATATTATATTAATATTTTCTGAATTCAGTATATACTAATAGATCATGCAGGGCCTAAAACTGTTATTCTCTTAAATAGCATTGAATCTAATGAAACTCCTTTTTGCATAAGGAGATTAGGCAAATTTTCTCACAGAATTTCACCCCCTCAGTTTGCTTGCTTTTTTGCTTACTTTTGTTTGAGTTATTTTTCTTTGAAATCCTATGATATAACATGAGTATCACAATTGTTGTGTAGTCCTCTGAGTCTGTTTTGATAATAGTTTGACATGGAGGCATTTCTTAGCCTTTCTGTACCCCAATCTTTTAATTCACCTTTTAAACTGTTAGTCAAACTAACCAAATGAGAGTGAGAAGAAGTAAATCAAGAAGATCAGAGATCAAAAATGTGATATCACCACAGACTCCTCTGAAATCTAGAAGATTATCACAACCTATTTTGAAAATTTATACTGCAATAAACTGGAAAATCTGGATGACATTGAAAAATTTCTAGACACATATGACTTGCCTAAATTGAATTGGAAGATATAGGAAAACTTAGCAGATCAATATCAAGTAATGAAATTTAAGCAACAATTAAAAACCTTCCAAAACAAACCAATAAACAAACCAAAACCACGTAATCGATTTTCAGCTGAGTTCTAAATACCTTTAGAGTAGAACACCAGTCTTCCTAAAATTATTCTATGAAATTGAAAGGAAGAAAAGACTCCCAAGTATTTCTTATGAAGTTAGTATAACCCCGATACCAAAATCAGACAAAGATTCATCATGGAAAGAAAACTACACACCAATATCCTTGATGAACATAATATGGAAAAATCCTTAATAAAATATTGGCAAGCCACATTCAAAAACACATCAAAAAGACAATACACCATGATCAAGTGGGTTTCATTCCAGGTGTGCACTGTTGGTTCAACATATAAAAATCAAAGAATGTAATTCATTACTTAGATAGAATTAAGGACAAAAATCACATGATCATCTTAATAGATGCACAAAAGGCCTTTTATAATATCCAGCACCCATTTGTGTTTAAAATGCTGGAGAAGCTAGGTATCAAAGGAATTTGCCTCAACATCAAAAAGTTCATTTATGATAAGCTCAAAATGAACATCATACTGGATGAAGAGAAACTAAAAGCATTCCCACTAAATTTAGGAACAGTACAGGGCTGTCTACTCTCACCACTCCTATTCAATATAGTACTCAAAACATTAGCCAGAACAATCAAGCAAGAAAGGGGAATCAAAAGGCTACAAATAGGAAAAGAAGAACTCAAACTATTTCTGTTTGCTGATGACATGATCCTGTATCTAGAAGATCCAAAAACCACACCAGATTAATTCTAGAGCTTATATCTGAACAACAACAAAGAAATTAGGATACAAGCATTGATAACTTTCCTAAACTACAACAGTGATTCAACTGAGGAAGAAATCAAGAAAACCATCCCATTCACAATAACCATAAATACATACATACATAAATAAAAAAAATACTTGGGAAATAATTTAACCAAGGAAGTAAAAGAGCCCTACAATAACAATCATAGAATTTTGAAGAAACAGATTGAAGCAGATTCTAGAAGATGGAAAGACATCCCATGTTCTTGGTTAGGCAGAATTAATGTTATCAAAATGGCCATATTACCATAAGCAATATACAGATTCAATGCAATTCCCATAAAAATATTAATGACATTTTTCACACAATTAGAAAAAAACAATTCTTAAATTCATTTGGAAAAATATATGACCCAGCACAGCCAAAGCTAGGCTAAGCAAAAAATATGTGAAGCAGGAGGCATAATAATACCTGTTCTGACCTTATACCACAAAGCTGTAGTTAAAAAAAAATAATTTTAAAACAAAATAAAAGCATTGAAACATGGTATTACCATCAATATGGACCTGAAGACCAATGGAATAAAAGAAAAGGCACAGAGACAAATACATAAATTTATGGCCATCTGATGTTTCACAAAGGTGCCAAAAACATATTTTGGAGAAAAGATAGCCTTATTAACAAATGAAGCTGGGAAAACTGGATAGCAATATGTAGAAAAATTAAATTAGATCCTATCTCTCACCAAGCACAAAACTCAAATTGAAATTGATCAAATAGCTAGGAATTAGACCACAAACTTTATAACTGCTAAAAGAAAACATAGGGTCAATACTCTATCATATAGGTGCTGGCACTGACTTTCTTAACAAGACCCTCAAAGTGCACAAAATAAAGCCAAGAATCAATAAGTGGGATGACATTAAACTAAAAGGCTTCTGCACAGCAAAGGAAATGATTAAGAGCATGAAGAGAGAGTCTGTAGAATAAGAGAAAATCTTGGCCAGCTACCTCTCTGATAGGGATTAACATCAGGTAATATAAAAAGAACTCAAAAAACACTAAAAAACAAAACAAAACAAATAACCCAAACAATAAGTAGTCAAAAGAACTAAATAGAAACTTCTCAAAAGAAGAAACACAAAAGGTCAATAAATATATTAGAAAGTTCAACATCTCTAGCAATCAGGTAAATGCAAATCAAAACTACACTGAGGTTTCATCTCATCCCTGTTAGAATTACAATGACCCATAATATAAACAACATTAACTGTTGGCAAGGTGGTGGGGAAAAGATGCACTTGTACATTGTTGGGGGTCTGCAGACTAGTAAAACCTCTCTGGAAAGAGGGATTGAGATTCCTCAATAAAGTAGGAATGGAACCACCATATAACTCAGTTATATCAATTCTGCATATTTTCCCAAATATCTAAAACTGGCACACTAGTGACACAGTCGCATCAATGTACATAGCAATGCAATTCACAATAGCGAAATTATAGAATGAGCCCAGATGCCCATTAATAAATGAACAGCTTAAGAAATTGCCATATATATATACATATATTACATATATATATTATATATAATTATATATATAGTGTATATATTACATGAACATACACACATGCACACAAACACAATGGAGTTCTACTCAGCCATAAAAAAATAATAAAATTATAGCACTTGCTGATAAGTGGATGGAAATGGAGAAAATCATGCTAAGTGAAATTAGCCAAACTCAGAAACTCAAAAGTGAACCAATCAAATACAAATTAATACATGAACAAAAAGAAATCTAGTAGAGTAGAAAAATAAAAAAAATAGGAGAGGGGAGTGAGAACCAAAGGCAAAAGCAGGAGGGAAAAGAGATCATTAACCAAAATTTATTTATTTATTTATTTATTAAAATGTTTATTTATTTGCTTTAGTTGTACACAATGCAATGCATTTATGTTTATGTGGTGCTGAGGATTGAACCCGGGCTGCACACATGCTAGGTGAGCGCTCTACTGCTGAGCCACAATCCCAGCCCCCAAAATTGATTTCTATGCATGCATGAGTTTGTCAGGATGAAATCAAAGATTATGTATAACCATAAAGCTCTACTAAATAAATAAATAACTGAAGTTATTGAGTTTGAAGTTTTTTCCTACTTTTCTGTCTCTAAAATTATACTGCCATATAATGCCAACAAACATGTTTATATATTATGATCAGTTTTGAACTAATTTATATAAGAGAAAAATTTTTATTTAGGGCTATTTAATGCATCTGACATATTAGAACTAATAAAAATAGATTGATTAGTGTGAAAAATTACTCTGCTAAACTACCTCTAAAGGCATATTATACATGAGCTTATCTTAATTTTTACTTTTAAAATGTTTGTTTTAGTAATTTTAAAATCATTTTTAAAAATAATCAAGAAATAATCTGCTCAACTAAAATTAACCAGGGTCATTAGTGTCACTTAAGAATGAAGTCTAAATAGAGTTACTGACACAAGTAGTATTTTCAACTTAAAATATTTAAATGAAGGTTTTCTTTGGAAAATTTTACTCTTTAAAATTCATAGTCTTTCAAACTTATTCATGAAATTATTTTGTTACAAAACCATATAAACTACAGTTAGCACCTTAATAGAAGAACTGTTCTCAGGAGAAGTTTTCACACGGGGTAACGAAAAAGTATTTGACAAAAGGGCCTTGGAAGTTAGCAGGTTATTTATTTATTTTTTTTAATTTACTTTTTGTAAGTTAATTTGTGATGTGTCACATATAAAATACAGTTTAGGTTAGACAAACCTTATAATTTAGTTTTTTAATAATGTTTCTAGATTTTAAAGTCATTTTCAAAAGGAAACATTCAAAACACTATTCACCTATAATATGTAGTAATATATATTAATATACATAATAATAAAATAAAATAATATATTAATAACATATATAATATAATATAAAATACAGTAATATATAATAATATATTATAATATAGTAATTTATATATAATATATAATAATATAGTAATGACACTATTCACCTATAGAATTTACTTTTCTGAAAGCTAGCAGTTCTTTGGATAAGTACATTTTGCTTGATTTCTTGAAATAAATTATCAATATAATCCTTATAATACTTTATAAAGACAGATAATCAGCATATAACTAAGGTTTTAAAAGTTGTTCTTTTAAATCCATTCTCTAATTTTTTTTTTACTTTTGAATTAATTTTAGATTTAAAGAATAGTTATGGAAATAGTAAAGCGTTCTCATACAAATGTTACTCCATTTCTTAGTTTTGCAATTTTATAACCAGAGTAAAGTCATCAAAACTTTGACCTTGACATCTGTACAATACTGCTAACTGATTGGTCCTATTCAGATTTCCAGGTTTTCCATTGTTGCCGCCTGCAGCTATTGCCGCCTGCAGAAACGATACCGCGGGAAAGAATTCGGAAGCAGACTGGAAAATGAATAGGCTCTTTATTCTTGCTTCTTCTAACTTCTCTCTCCGGCTCCAACAACCTGTCCAACTCCAACCACACCTCTAGCCAACCTTACCCAGTTAAATACTTTTTGCCTTAACAAGTATACACATGTCAACAGCTCAAACTTACAGGTGCATCACATAGTGTTCACGGGCATAGAAAGATTCTTAGATAAATGCATGAATATCAGGTGAAAATACTGAAACACCTCTTATGGCTCTCAGCTAGCCACCATCTTAGCTATCTCCTTATTAGTGCTCTTACATTTCCCCTCTTTTATTTTAAAAGAGGGATAGCTCTAGGGCGTCTACATGTGCAACCAACATTCTTACCCCGTCATCAGATAATCAAGGCTGTGCCCTTGACTCCTGTCTTAGGTTGATATGTCGGCCACATGAGACTTTCCCGTGGATGGGTGACGACCCTCACCACATCCAGATCGACTGTGCCTGTCTTAGGTTGTCCGCTTCTGGGGATCTTACCCGTCATTGACTACCAGCCGTCCAATCAAGCCAACCAAACATGAGGAGATGCTTCAGTTCTAAGACGGCAAGCTTTGCGCTGACGAGCCAAGTTCCATAGCATATCAAGTTTTTTTTTTTTTTTTTTTTTAATAAATCAGCTGCCCTAAGTTCCATTAAGTAACACACTGAGTTCTCTAGACAAATACCCGCAAGGCATTGTCCCGTGCAATGTCCCAAACATAGAAAGATTTATCAAAATGTCCATATGCTAACACATTGATCTAGGAGGCCTTGTGCATGCAGAGCAGAAAGCCACACTGCTGGTGAAGTTGTTTGATGCTTGAGCAGCAGGGATGCTTGTAGCAATTGTGATCCCTACAGCTGTAGCAGCAGCCGTCTTTTTTATGTCTAGACAATGCCACCAGCAAATCTTCAGGGCCCACTACCTAGAAACTCAAGCATCAATCATTAGAGGAAAGGCAGTGCCATTCCAGCACTGAGTCAAGAAGCGAGTTGTCAAACTAAAAAATAGAATTATTAGATCAGGAAATTGAAGTTGATCTCTGCTCACACACATTGCTGCTTGAGCTCCCACAAATATAAGCTGGAAAATTATCACATTCAGAATGGATTAAAGAAAGACTGAGGGTATTTAGCTGAGAAAATATTATATTTAAGATAAAAAAAAGAAAAGAGCATTTTAGAAAAATAATTTGTTAGCTGGAACCCCTGAGCCTCTGCATACACAGCAACCTTCCATGAATATACCTGTTGAAAAAATTTAAATTAATCAGCTATTTAACAAATAAAATTAATTACAAATAAACAACCCCATGTCAAATACCAAAATATCAGGTTATATAGTATTAGTCATATTCTTTGCTGAAGAGAAGTCCTAGAGACCCATAGAAATTAAGATTGAAGGTACCTTCACTTTTTATTTGTTTACCCAATTTGAATACCCTTAACTTGAATGAATTAAAGTTATTTGGATCCATATATATATATATATACACATATATATGTATATATATTTTATATTATTATTATTATTATTATTATTGGTACCGGGGATTGAAATCAGGGGCACTCGACCACTGGGCCACATCCCCAGCCCTTTTTTGTATTTTATTAGAGACAGAGTCTCACTGAATTACTAAGTGCCTCGCCATTGGTGAGGATGGCTTTGAACTCGCGATCCTCCTGCCTCAGCCTCCCAAAGTGCTGGGATTACAGGCGTGCACCACCGTGCCCAGCTTATATTATTAATTTTAATTTTTGTTATTTGTGATGTCACATTGGACAGACACACAAACATAAAGACATATATTTGTGATATTACATTTACATGAAATCTAGACAAGCACACAGACATAAAGACATATATAAAAAAGAAAAAATACAATTGTGTGCACACTAAAGAGAGATCTTCTCGTCCCGGCCGGGAGGAATGAGACTTAAGTTGTGAATTTATTGAAGGACTCTTTTAAGGGAATCATTCCACAACAACGTCATCTTGGCCCTTTTGATTTTGTATTTGTGTTATTAATCTTGATTCCGCAACAACTTCATCTTGGTCCTTTTGATTTGGTACCTGTTTTATTAATCTTGACGGTATCCATACTGGGGAGGTTTCGTGCTGCGGAAAAACACAAACAGATCCTCTCCCCCAAATTAATACTGGATCTGGGCCCTTCCATGTGCCTGAAAGAACATCCTTCCAGTAAACCAAAGGTTTATGTTGTTGGTGTGGATTCCAGTGTCTGTCTCCAGCCGAATATCCTTTAGAATCCAAAGTTAAAAAATTTAAAGTAAAAAGGGCAATGGCCAATCTGTCCCTAGGATTTGTCCAATTTCCTTCTTTTTGTTTC
The DNA here is from genome assembly GCA_025594165.1 of Tamias sibiricus. Classification (NCBI taxonomy): domain Eukaryota; kingdom Metazoa; phylum Chordata; class Mammalia; order Rodentia; family Sciuridae; genus Tamias; species Tamias sibiricus. Next base: position 146,106,582 of record CM046660.1, on the reverse strand, counting down.
AAAAGCATAATTTTGAGTGTGTGCTTAGCTCGTTTAATTATACCTTGGCCTTGAGGATTATACAGAATACCTGTCTTATGGAGTATACTGAATTTTGTGCAAAACTGTTTGAAAGATGAGGACATATATACAGGGCCATTGTGTGTTTTAAGCATTTTGGGAATGACCAACGCAGCAAAAGCTTGTAGACACTGAGATGTAACATCTTTAACTTTTTCTCCAGCATGTAAGGAAGCAAAAATCATGCCTGAGCATGTATCTATGGTCACATGAATAAATCGCAATTTTCCAAAACTTGGCTCATGAGTGACATCCATCTGCCACAAATGATTGGGCATTAATCCTCTTGGGTTAACCCCATAATGTGGATTGGGCAAATGTGTCACACAAGATTGACAAGCCTTCACAATTGTTTGAGCTTGATCTTTAGTTATTTTGAAATTTTGTTGTAAAGTAGTACTATTAACATGAAATTGAGAATGGAATGAGGTAGCTTGTTGGACTGCTGAAAATATAAAGATTGTTTAAGTGAGGGCGTTGGCCTTTTGATTACCTTCATGGAGAGGACCAGGCAAATTAGTATGAACTCTGATATGTCCAATAAACAAAGGTTCTTTACATTCCCATAGAAGGTTTTGAATTTGAAAAATCAATTTAAAGGCTGGAGTATGAGGTGCTATTGGACCTGCTAGCTCCAATTTAGGGACAGCATGTACAATATAGTGGCTGTCTGAAAAAAATATTTGTGGGCTGTTCTTTAAAACTTTCAAGAGCTATAATAAAAGCTTCTAGTTCTACTAATTGAGCTGATTTATGGGCAGTAATATGAATCATGTTTTCTTTTTGAGTGACTACTGCAGCAGTACCATTAGAGGGCCCATCTGTAAATACATTTAATGCCTTAGGAATAGGTTGATTTTTTATTACCTGTGGAAATATAATGGGATGATTGATACAAAAAGATAGTATAGGAGACTTAGGAAGATGGTTATCAAAATTTGCTGAAGTAGAGCATCTAGCTATAGCCCAATCATTATCATTGAAGCATAAATATTCAATCTGTGATGATGAATAGGGAGTAATAATAGTAGCAGGGTGAATGACAAATATTTTAGTAGAAGACTTAAGTCCTTGAAGAATAAGTTTAGCCACCATGGAGGTATAAGACTCAATTGTACTTTTAGGAGAGATGGGTAAATATATACATAATAAAGGCCCCTGTTGCCAAAATACCCCTGTGGGTGTATATTGTGAAGAAATAATGATCAATATCAGCAGTCGAACAAAATCAATTCCATCACAATGGGAACCTTCAATGGCCTTTTCTACCAACTTTAAAGCTTCCCTAGCATCAGGAGTCAATGTTTGTGGTGAAGATGGATCTGGGTTCCCGTGAAGGATATCAAATAAGGGTTTTAATTGGCCAGTGGTGAGGCTTAGTGTAGGGCAAAGCCAATTAATGTCTCCCAGAAATTTTTGGAAATCGTTAAGAGTGGCCAAATATTCCTTATTTATTAAAATTTTTTGAGGCCTAATAAAAGTATCCATAATTTGGACTCCTAGATATAATATTGGAGATCTAGTTTGAACCTTTTCTTCAGCAATGTTTAGTCCATATCGTTTCAAGTTTTCTGATATATCGCTAAATATGGTGAATAAGACTTCTTGATTAGGATGAGCAAGCAAAACATCATCCATATAATGGAGGCACATAAGCTCTGGGTATTTGTTCTTGATAGGCTGAATAACTTTATCTACATAGATTTGACACATAGTGGGGCTATTAGCCATTCCCTGGGGTAAAACTTTCCACTGAAATCTTTGATCAGGGCCATTATTATTGATAGAAGGAACTGAAAAAGCAAACCTGGGGGTATCCAGAGGATGTAGAGGAATAGAAAAGAAACAATCCTTTATATTAAGAGTTATAAGATGGAAATTTTTAGGAATAGCTACAGGATTAGGAAGTCCACTTTGGGTAGGGCCCATAATTTGCATGGTTTTATTGATTTCTCTAAGATCATGTAACAATTGCCATTTTCCTGATTTTTTCCGGATCATGAATATGGGGGAATTCCAGGGAGAGGTCGAAGTTCCTATATGTCCTGCTTCTAGTTGTTCTTGAACTAGTAGGTGGGCCGCTTGTAATTTCTCTCTAGATAGGGTCCACTGAGGGACCCAAACTGGCTTATCAGGAAGCCATGGTATTTTCAAAATTGTTTTCTCAGTGGCCCCTAAAAAAAAAAAAAAAAAAACCTTTACCTTTTTGATGATGATTTTTTTTAAGCTTAATAGGGTTAGGATTACCCTGTAGATTTTTATTTTTAATACTTGCGGGCTTGGTTGTGAGGTGTACTCCCATTTGTTGCAAAATATCTCTTCCCCATAAGGTAACTGGCAAGCTGGACAAAACATAAGGCTGAAATGTTCCTTTATGCCCTTCATCATCTTCCCATTTTAAAACTGTTGCACTTTGTTCTGGGATGTTAGCATATCCCAAGCCTCTTAAACTGGTTGAAGCCTTCTGCAGAGGCTAGTGCTTGAGCCATTGTTGTAGATTGATGATGGAAGAGTTAGCCCCAGTATCAATCAATCCCTCCATCTCTATACCTTGAATTTTTAATTTGCACATAGACTTCTGTGAACAATCCTAAATCCAGCAAACCATAGGTCCCAAGCCAGTGGAACCAAATCCCCTATTTTTCCTATTTTGAGGCATACTCTTAAATGAGTCATGTAAACTGGGAAGGAGAAGCAGCTGAGCAATTCTATCTACTTGGTTAACAGAGCAAATGCCTCTAGGTGAACTAAGCATAATCTTAATTTCTCCTTGGTAGTCTGAGTCTATTACACCTGGAGTCACTTGAAAACCCGACAAGCTTTTACAGCTTCTCCTGAGGATAAGTCCTACAGTTCCTGAGGGAAGAGGTCCCCTGACTCCCATGGGAATCAGTTGAACCCCCACTTCAGGTGTTAGCACTATCCGGGCGGTGTAACAGATGTCTAGTCCTGCACTTCCTCTTGTTCCTCTAACGAGGGAGTCAATGGGTAAGAAGGATTGTGTTGAGGAATCATCTGGATGGATGTTTGAAGATACTCTTCATCTAACACCTCATACATTTGTGGGCCCTGGGGCATTGGGCCCCGTGCCCCATTTTTTTGAATTCCTAGACAAAATGTTTCCATAAATATTGAATTTAGATCTGCACTTATTAGCCCAATGATTTCCTTTTTTACACCTGGGGCAGTGCCCTGGGGCAGAATATGAGCTTGGTCTTATTTCTCTTTGGGAATATTGTCTGGAATAACTTGATTGATTATAATAATTTTTAGGTTGAGCCTTTTTTGTGAAATTTTGAGGGGAAGCACCTCTCATTGCTGCTGCAATCACATTTCCTGTGACAAAGGCGTCATTTATATCTTTGCATAATCTTATATATTGCAGGAGCCCTGTTTGGGGAGATGGCTTGAATTGTGGTTGACTATGAGCCATGGAGATTTGGGCATTGTCGCCTTCCATAGTCTCACGGGACTTGGCCCAGGATCTCGAGTGACTTGGCCGAGATTGCTGATCGGGTCAGCGCCATTTTGGTGGTGTGTGCAGCGCGTGTTAGTCGTTGTTAGAGCCAGAGAGAAAAGTTATCAGAATAAAAAGCTGTTTGTCTCCAGTTTGCCTCTGAACTTCTTCCCGCGGCTTCGTTGCTCCAAGCGGCCATCGCTTCAGGCAGCAACAATATATACTGAAAGGTCCCTTTTAGATTTCCAGGGTCTGATATCGTCTTGACAATATTTGTTGGCATTTTCATATGCCAGCTGAATGACTAATGGCATAGCTTGATTAATGTCTCCAAACACCCTACCTGTAGTTCGCAAAAGCCTATCAGCAAAGTCAGCATATGGCTCATTAGGTCCCTGAATTACTTTAGACTAGCTATCCTGTAAGTCACCAGTTCCTTGTGAAGTTTTCCATGCTTTAACAGCTGCAGCGGATATTTGAGCGTAAACTCCAGGATCATATTGAATTTGAATCTGTAAGTCAGCAAACTGCCCTTCTCCAATTAACATGTCCACATTACGGTCTGGAAATCCTACAGTCGCATTTCTTCTAGCTGTTTCCACACAAAACTCCTGGAACTGTGACCTCCAAATCAAGTATTGTCCCCCGCTCAATACTGCCTTACGTAAGCCTTTCCAGTCTGAGGGGGTTAAAGTTAAAGTGTTAAGGGACTCCAACATACTCAACATAAAAGGTGCTTGGGGCCCCTAAGTCATTATTGCTTCTTTGAAATTTTTTATTGTTTTGAAGTCTAGGGATTGGTGGTACCTCTGCCCATTTTCTTTTTCAAATACTGGCAGCTCTCAATGTCCCTGCGGGTTTTGATGTTCGAGGGCGCATAAGTGCTCAGAAAGGCCGTTAATCTCTGCCTCAAGGGCACGCGAATGCTCAGAAATACCCCTCATGGTTTCTGTAATTGATTCAACCCATGAGGGAGCAGAGGGCACAAGTGGTTCCTCTACTTGAAGGTCCTTTCTGGTGTTAACTGACTCAGCGGAGGAGGCTGTGCTTTCATGGTTATTTGACTCCTCCTCACTATTATTATTTTCACTAGTAGTAACATCCTGAGTCCCAGGTTCAATTGAGAACACGTATTCCTCTGCTATCTCTAATAATTCTCAGATAGCTTTAGCAGCTCGGATCTTCGTCATTTTTGAGTTCACACCAATACTATCCTTACTGTCCCTATCTGACTCAGTGGAGGCTATGCTTTCATGATCACTTTCCTCCTCACTATCAGCTGTATCAAAGAATTCTTCCATAGCTTTTATCACTCGGGTCTTAGTTATTTTCGAACCCATCTTTAGAGACTTCTCAGTTCTTACCTGCTGATTCCGAATTCCCCTTACGGGCCACCACTTGTTGCCTCCTGCAGCTATCGCAGCCTGCAGCAATGATGCCGCAGGAAAGAATTTGGAAGCAGAATGGAAAATGAATAGGCTCTTTATTCTTGCTTCTTCTAACTTCTCTCTCTGGCTCCAACAACCTCTCCAACTCCAACCACACTCTCTAGCCAACCTCACCCAGTTAAATACTTTTTGCCTTAACAAGTATACACATGTCAACAGCTCAAACTTACAGGTGCATCACATAGTGTTCACGGGCATAGAAAGATTCTTAGATAAATGCATGAATATCAGGTGAAAATACTGAAACACCTCTTATGGCTCTCAGCTAGGCGCCATCGTAGCTATCTCCTTATTAGGGCTCTTACATTCCATATAGTGTACTTTTCTAATATCCAATTAGAAATTAAGACCACATTTAGTTGTCAAGTCTCTGAAGTCCTCTCTGATCTGAAAGTGAAGTCATTTTTCATTGTTTTTCACAGCCTTGACAACTGAAAGAGAAGTGGCTATGTATTTTGTGGAAGGTCCTCAACTTGGAATTTTCTGATGTTATGTCATGGATAGATTGAAGATATTAGTTAATAATTTGTACCTACTATCAACATGACTTATTAAGGATACTTGCTTAAGATGTTTTCTGCCAGGTTTGTCTATTGTAAAGTGACTATGATTAATTTTCACAATTGAGTGGTTTTGATATCAATAATTGAATAGTCATAAAATAATCTGGGAAGTGTTTCATCTTTAAAAAAATTGTTTATCAGAGGTTGTGTAGAACTGCTGTTATTTCTTCATTGGTAGAATTTACCAATAATATCATCTGAGCACAAATTTATTTTTTAGAATATTTTAAACAATAATAGTTAAGAAATAGAACTATTTATGTTTTAATTTTCCTTGAGTGAGGTTTCTGTACTTTGTGTCTCTCAGGGTACTGTACAATTTTATCTAAATTGTTGAATTAATGACCTTGAAATTGTTCATAGTATTCCCTCAAAATCCTTTTGCTATTTTGTTTCAATGTTGATGCTCTTTTATTTTAATATTGATAATTGGAATCTACTTTAATTTTCTTCTGAATCCACGTTTTTAGCGATCTAACGGTTTAATTGATCTTGCCAAGGTACAAATATTTAAATTTATTGATTATTATTTTTCTATTTCAAATTTCACTCATTTACATTCTAATCCATTATTTCTTCTTCCATATTTTTAGATTTAGTTTTCTTATTTCTATCTTCTTAAAGTGATGCTTAGATTATTGATATTGACCTTCCCTTGTTTTCTATAAAAGCATTAACATTATATATATATCCCTTAAGCTTTAGCTATACTTCTAAAATTTAATGTTTTATTTTCACTTTTATTAAGTACAGAATATTTCAACTTTGCCTTGGTTTCATCTTTGTTATATGGGTTCCTATAAAATTGATTTCCTTCTACTTAAAGCAGTTTTTTATAGACAATATGTACATGGGCCCTGCTTTTTCTCCAAACTCATAATGACCACCTATTAGTTTATATATTTTAATCATTCTCATTTAATGTAATGAAGGATATTGTCCTATAATTCTACTTTCTTGTGGTATCCTTGTCTGGCTTTGATATTTGGGTAATTCTTACCTTATAGACTTCCTTTGATTGTTTTATATCTTTTTCAATTTTTTTTAAACATTTTGAGAAAGATTAGAATTAATTCATCAAAAATTTGGTAGAATTTTCCAGTGAAGCCATATGGTCCTGATTTTTTTTTTTGTTGTTGTTAGATTTTGATTACTGATTCAACCTCCTTTCTCATTATTGGAGTGTTCATATTTTCTATTTTTTCAAGACTCAGTCTTGGTGGGTTTGTAAGTTTATAGGTATTTACTAATGTCTTCTATATTTTATAGCTTACTGATGCCTAATTATTTTTAGTAGTCTCTTATGACTTTTATAATTCTGTAATGACTGTTGTAATGTCATTTTTTTTCATTCCTGAATTCATTTATTGGTGTTTTCTCTCATTTTTTCATTAATCTAGCTAAAGAGTTGTTAATTTTATCTTTTCAAATTACCAGCACCTAGTTAATAATAACTAATGTTTCCTAGTGTGTATTTCATTTATGTCTTTCCTAAAATGTGTTATTACTTTTCCTCTGTTTAATTTAGATTTAGTTCATTCTTATTTTTCTACTTCCTTGAGGATTGTTGTTACGTTGTGTATTTGAGATTTTTCTTTTTTCCAAATGTATTATTTATTTCTATAAACTTCCTCTTAAAACTGCTTTTGTTGTACCTTATAAGTTTTATTATGCTGTGTTTCTATTTTTATTTGTCTCAAGATATTCTTTGATTTTCCTTTTGAGTTCTTTTAAGATTCACTGGTTATTGGAACTGTATTATTAAATTCTACATATGTATGAATTTTCCAATATTATTCCTGTTCATGTTTTTAGTTTAGTACCATTGTCATCATAAAAGGTATATATTTTAACAATATATTTAAAGCTAATAATGACTTTGCTTAAACCACATTAAAAAATGTTTGCCTTTAACTTGTTCTTTCCTCCAATTTTTTTTTTTTTTGTATGTCATGGTTTAATATTTTTACATTTTTTATACCTTATTACTGTAATTTCATTTATTTTTAATTATTTGTCTTTTATCACTTATATTTTAATTAAAATTATTTTAAACACTACCAATAGAGTAGTATTTTGAATTTGACAAAATTGTTACCTCTATGGTGTATTTTATCCTTTATATGTTTTCATGTTGTTGCTAATATTCATTCAACTTGAAAAATGTGTTTTAGCCTTTTTATAAAACAGAACTTGTGATGATAAAATCATTCACCTTTGGTTTGTGTTAGAAAATCTTGTCATATTCTCAGTATGCAGTTTTTTTCCCCTTTATCCTCACTTTGGTTCTTTAAATACATCATCTCATTCCATCCTGCAAAATTTCTGCTCAACAATCTGCTTATATACTTATTTCAATCTTCTTGTATGTTACTTTTTGTTGTTGTTGTAGTTGCCTTCAAGATTCTATCTCTGGCCAGGCGCGGTGGCGCACGCCTGTAATCCCAGCACTTGGGAGGCTGAGGCAGGAGGATCGTGAGTTCAAAGCCAGCCTCAGCAAGGGCGAGGCACTTAGCAACTCAGTGAGACCCTGTCTTTAATAAAATACAAAAAAGGGCTGGGGATGTGGCCCAGTGGTTGAGTGCCCCTGAGTTTGATCCCAGGTACAAAAAAAAAAAAAAAAAAAAAAAAAATAAGATTCTATCTCTATTTATTTTTTTATAATTTGATTATGACATGTCTCAGTATAATCTTTGGATTAATCTTATTTGGAGGCTTTAGAGCTTCAAGAACCTGAATGTTGCTGGGTGCAGTGGCGCATGCCCGTAATCCCAATGGCTCAGGAGGCTGAGGCAGGAGGTTTATGAGTTCAAAGCCAGCTTCAGCAAAAGTGAGGTGCTAAGAAACTCAGTGAGACTCTGTCTCTAAATAAAATACAAATTAGGGCTGGGGATGTGGACTAGTGGTTGAGTGCTCCTGAGTTCTATCACCAGTACCCTCCCACCCACACACCCGGGGTGGGGAATAACCTGCATGTTTATATCCTTCCCAAGACTTAGGGAGATTTTAGCCGTAATTGTTGAAACAGCTCTCTTCTTCTTCTTCTTTTTTTTTTTTTCTTTTCTCTTTTTTTTCCTTTTCTAGGAATCCCATAATGGATATGTAGTTTTTGCTTGATGGCATCCATCCTATGCATCCTTGTGCTTTCTTTACTCTTTCTCATTCTTTATCCATTTCCCATTTGAGTTTATTTTTTGTTTCTTATTGTTACTTTTTCCATTGTTATTTCTGTTTTGCAGTGCTGGGACCAAATTCAGGACCTCATACATGCTAGGCAAATTCTGTGCCACTGAGATAAATATCCAGACTACAGGTAGTTTTAAATGATATCATATGGTTCATGGATTCTTTCTTCTGCTTGATCAATATTGCTTTTTCCCTTTCTTGTACTCTTCAGCTCCAGGGTTTTTAAATTTATTTATTTATTTATATATATATATTTTTTGTGTGTGACTTCTTTCCCTTTCTCTTGCTCTGTCCATGAATAGTTACCTTAATATTCTCAAGTTCCCTTTAGTTTTCTCATGTATTTCACTCAGCTTCTGTAAAACAGCTATTTGAATTTTTTGTTAGGCAATTCATAAATTTCCATTCATTTCATATTGGTTATTATACACATATTGTATTCTTTTGATTTTTTAAGGTTCCTTAAAGTTTGCATTGCTATCTTCACTTTTGAAGAAGAGTTACCTCTTCCAGTTTTTCTGTCTACAATCAGGACAGAAAGGCCATCAATCAACCCAGCCAAGAATTTTCTGGTCTCCCAGAAGTTTCTGTGTATATGCTCTTTCTTCTCCTCTTGTACCCTATTACAGGGCAAGGGAGAAACTCCTAGGAGTCTATCAGTTCTCACTATTTCAGAAAGTCAGGCTGGGTGTGAGAGCCCCCTCTGTGTTTTACCTAGGACCATGTCCTAAAGTATTGAGGGTTACATTCCATCCCACAGAAATAAACAATTGTCTATATGTATAATGCATAATCTGCAGAAGCTCTCATTTGCTATATGTCAGACCACATGCAGTGTACCAGCAATGGGGGCAGAGGGGCCACATGAAATGATTTGCCAAACATGGGCTACTTGAGAGGCTAAAGATTCTACATCCTATGAAGTTCATGGATAACCAATTGGTAGTATTAAGAGGTTCAAAGGAATATGGGTCTTCACTGACTTCTGTGCCCCAGCTGCTGTGATCCCAACCCCAAATCTTGTTCTTTAGCTATCCCAAATGTCTAGGTAGCTGGTGCTCAGTATGCTATTTCTGTCCCTAATGATAGAAATCACAGGCCTAATAGGTCTCTCTTGGAACTGTTCCTGGCCACCTTGTTTAAGGGGGACATGTGTAAAGTGAAACTGGTACTATTATGTTCAATGAATCTATTCTTGGAATTTTTTTTACTTCAATAAGTTGCTGAGACTTCTTCACTAGAATCCCAATCGCCTACATAGGTACTATATATTTCCGTATATTTTCTATTTAAAAATGTACATCTAGAGCTGTTTGAGGCAAATTGAAGAATAAATAGCTTATATTTAATTTGTAGATGTAAACATTTGTGGATATGTTCTAATTAGAGGCAAACTTTTAACTTTTGCCCCATACTATTTCCTCAAATATCCATTATAATTCTTTCAATTTCATTCATTTATTGAAAAAAAATAATTATAATTAATTCTTCATTCTTTTATTTTTTTTAATTAAAAAAATCTGTTTAGTACCCATGCATACCCACAAGAAACACAGATTTTTTAAATATATGGTTATAGGCACTACATTAATGAACAAGGCAGAATAAAGTCCTACCCTATTGCTGCTTATGGTTTTTAAGTAGACAAAATATCAGTAAAATTTAGCATACTTTGGAACAGGACAACAAAAGATATAGCTAAGCATGTGTATCTTGTCGCTTATAATCTAATTTTGGCTAAACTACTTTGATGGGACTAGGAGGTAATCAATGATATCCCTCCAAATAGCCAAATACATTTAAACATTTTTACTTTAACTTTATTATAGCACTTGTAGTGTTTACCCATTTAGTCATCTTTTTTTTTTGTATTTAAAATACTTTTGTAGAGTACAAATGATTTAAAAGTTTATGATTAACATACACATAATACACAATAAAATATTTAATCAATAGAGAAAGTTTGTTGTGTGATGTTCACATATAATTTTTATTTACATTTACACAACTTCAGAACTCAATCACTGTATTTTTATAATTTTTTTTCTCATTTTGTTTCTTTACATTAAATAATTTTATATCACATAATGGCAGTGTAGGAATAACAAAAGCCATAACTTTCATAACTGCCTTCAATACTAAGGAACACTTCTAGAGAGATGTTGCATAGAATAACTTTTATAAACCTTCCCATACACTGTATAATGTATTTATTTAAATCTGGATTGTTAGATGCATCCATATGATTATTAAATTCTTTCTTCTATGATGTTTTATTTTATTTTAACAAGTAAGTTTATGGTTTTGTTATTATTTGATGTTAATATACTATATAATTCACTATAAGAAAGACATTTATAGTCATACATTCTGGGAGATTATTTAGAATGTTGATAATAAAACTAATGTTTTCATCACATTGGAATAAAGACCAGACTTTTCTGTAACATTGATCTCAGACATATTTCCATGGTTTTGATATATATTATTTTTTTTGTGTGTGTGTGTGTGTGTGTGTGGAAACTTAATACTCTGTATAATGGTTTTGAGAGGTGGTGGGGCTTAAAAGAGATGAATAGATCTGGAGAATACCTCTCTAAAGGACTAATGTATATACTTCTCAAGAGAGCAGGTAGTTGGAAAAGAGTGAACCTGTCCCCTCCCTGTTTCTTGATTTCTTGTTTGCATCTTCTCTCAGCATGTGACCTCTCTTACCACATGACACTAATCACCATGAAGCTCTTACCAGAAACCAATGTTCATACCTTGTTCTTAGACATCCAAAACTGTCAGCTAAATAAACCCCTTTTCATTATAAAGTAGCCAGCCTTAGGGAATCTGTTATAGAAACAAACCAGACTGAGACACTTATGTTTAATCATAGCCCCCTAAGAAACATTTAACAAAATGTTTTTTCTAATCCTCCTTCTCATAAAATTTTGACATCAAAAAATGCTAAACATGTAACATGGCTCTTTGGGGGACAAACCTGCATAACATCTAATATTTTAATATCTCAATGTTGAGATTTCTATTCCATTAAAGTTATCTTGCCCCCAAAGAGAAATTATGTTTCCTAAGATCAACTCATTTTGATGGCTTTGCATTTTTTGTGGGGTGTGGGGTGGGGGGAACCGGGGATTGAACTCTGAGGGACTCTACCACTGAGCTACATCCTCATCCCTATTTTGTATTTTATTCAGAGACAAGGTCTCACTGAGTTGCTTACTGCCCCACTGTTGCTGAGACTGGCTTTGAATTCGCAATCCTCCTTCCTCAGCCTCCTGAGCCGCTGGAATTACAGGCATGCACAACAACACCTAGCTACTTATCTTTTGTTTTACTTTATTCAAAATATCAAATTGGAATAATTCAGAAATTTTTGGATACAAATTGAAAGATTTTTAGAATAAAGCGCCTCGGATTTGAATTTGTCCAGATTTTGTTACTATATCATTCTCTATAATTAGTCATAGTGATTTAGTTCCAAGATAAGTCCTTTTATAGTTGTATACTCTCATACCATAAATCTATAACACTAGAACACAAATATTGTATAAATTTTATATACACACATATAGATACTCACTCCTTTGGACAATACTTTAAAGTAGTTTTATAGGCATATCTGTGAAGCAAACAGGCAACAATGGTTTAGATACAAGAGGGAGGCCTCAAGGAATGGAAGTGGAGGAGGTACTCAACAAGTCAGGAACAACACAGAGAATAAGGTAAGACCACAAGGTACCTTTGAGAATAGTCCTGATAGTGAAATTCAATGATAAACTCATTTTGCTGAAATGATGACAATGCGTTTGGGAAAAGGTATATTCTCCATATAATCTTAAAATTGTAATCATATGATCAGGACATCTGGAAAATAACAGTCAAAATTAAACTGAACTTCGTCTGGATACTGCAGTTTTTACATGGCTCTGTCAAATGTCAGGCTTCCCTCTCCCTCACCAATTTCAAAAATGTTTCACCATGATTTCAAACAGTGAATCATCCCATCCTGTGCCAACCATCTGTTTTGTCTGCCCCCTCATCGACTCAAATTAGATGAGGAGGGCAGGGCAGGTTCTCAAGAGCAGCCATTAACACTGGAGGAAGGAAGGTTCTGGCAGCAGACTTTCCATTGGAAATTATGGACCATTAAAACTGGCAAGAAGAAACTTACAGACAGAGTGCTCAAGAGTAAAATAAAATTATGAACAGAAAAGTGTGGAAAATACATCAAAATATTAAAAGCTCAGCTAATCAATATAAAAATAAACTCTAAAACAAATTCCAAGAGCTGTCAGATAATCAAAGGATGCTAGGGGTTAAAAATTACCAGAAAGCAACAACAACAACAACAACAACAAAATGACAAGGTGTGCTATGAAGAATCCGTTTCTGACAGAAAATCATGCGATTATGAAATAAATTGCCACTTCTATATTTAAATATTTTTATTGATTAGTATTCACATTTGTGAAGAGAAATGTGATAAAAATAGCTTACTATCAATTTCTTTTGTATTAGAGCAGGTTTGAAGAGATAGAGAACAATCAAATGGAATTTTTGACATGGGATAATTGATGTGTTTTGGAAAATTCTTTAAGACACAATGAAAGCACAAAACGTCGCAGACTGTGCTAACCCTGAATTCATTTCCCCAGTAAAAAATTAATATCCTTTTTGTTCAAAGGAGCAAATGTTCTTAAATTCAAATGAAGAGTATAAAACAACTAGAAAAATATTGTGTTCTCTCTGCTTCTTATTTGTTTGTATGCACAAATTATTAATTCAGCTGATTTATTAAAGATTTCTCAAATGTAGATAAATGTAGAGACTTTTTAACAATGTGTTTCACAAATAGCACATAATAATCATCATAAATATGAACCATTCACTGGACTACACTTTGTACTCGGCTGGTAAAAAGAATTGAAGGAACTACGATGCCACTCTTTGTAATCAATGATTGTCATGTAATGCCTTGGCAGCTAATCCTGCATCTGCCTGCTTCTGACTACTGCCAATCTCCACTCTCTTCCACATTCTCATCACTTCTTCTCAACTCCTGAAATGGCCTCTTAGCTAGTCTTCTTTGTTTCTTCCATTATTCCTCATAAGTAATTCTTTACTCAATAGTCAGAGTTATCTTGTAAAATCATAAATCAAATCATGGCCCTCTGCTGATCACAAGTCTCCAGTGACTTCCTCTAAAACTTACAATAAAATTCAATTTCCCTCCTACAGCCTATGAGGTTCCTGATCTTCACCCTGCCCACCTCTCCAGTCTGGTTTTCCTACAGCACCTGACCCTTTATTTTGCTTAAATCATACAGAGTGTTTTTGCCCTCCTTACCACAAGACACTTTCTTTCACCATTTGTCTGCCTAGAAATATTTTTCTGAGACTTTTACATAATGAGCTCTCTTAGTTTTGTCAGTTTCTTCCCGGATGTCCACTTTCGTAATAGAAAAGGTTTTTTGTGCCTGTTTTATCAAAGATAGCACACTTCTTTCCTCATTAATTTATTTCCTAAAATTCATCAATAATGCAATATGAATTATATACTTATTTTCCTGGTTTAAATTGTACATTATTTTGTGCAAAAATGAATGAAAAAGTGAATCAATGAATGGATGATATGCTATTTTTTTAAGATTACTCTCCAAACAGAAATCACCAATACTGGGAATTAAGCAACTCTCACCACCCTTTTTAAACATTTGAATATTTTTTGTTCAGTGGAACCCACATTTTGTTCTTTTGCACTGTTGTTTTCCCATGAACTTGGTGAATTATATATTCATTTGACAAATTACATTTATTCAGTCATAGTACTGCTTTAAATGCTCTGGGTAAGAAAATGAGGGGGCAAATGATGTGATTTAAAAAAAAAAATCTGTTGTCTTTTAAAAGCTCATAATCTCTGAGAACAGTGTTATACAATTGTTAAAATATGGACTCTTCTTAAGCAAATATGTGATCTTCGAGATGTAAAGATCCTCCTCAAATGTGAAAATCTCCATTTAAATAGCATCAATATCAGATTTGAAGGATACTTCAGTTCATAGTAAGTGGAAAGAGGAGAAATGGGCATTTCAAAAAGAAATTTTCTGTGCCAAGCATGCTATTAGTGAATGTTAAGCAGCTTGCTTCAGAGAAGGCATGGGTTCTTGTAAAGGAATTGCATGAATGAAGTCTGAGAGATAGTTAAGAATTCTATTTTAGGGATGTATTAAAGGTGGGATCTTCAGTGATGAAAGACTAAAAACAAGAGAAAAATATCAACACAGTATATATTGAGTCTGTGATTCTTAGATCACTATGTAATATTGATTAGAAAGAAATGAGGGGAAAATAAGGAGAAATTTCAAGAGATCTTTTTTTTAATTTGTTCTAATTAGTTATACATGACAGCAGTCTGCATTTCACTTCATTGTACACAAATGGAGCACAGCTTTTCATTTCTCTGGTAGTATACAGTGTAGAGTTGTACAATATGTGCAGTCATACATGTACCTAGGGTAATGATGTCCATCTCATTCCACCATCTTTCCTACCCCCATGTCCCTCCCCCTCTCTTCCTCCACTTTGCCCAATCAAAGTTCCTCCATTCTTCCCATGCCCCCCACCCCATATGGATTGGCATTCACTTATCAGGGAGAACATTCAACTTTTGGTTTTTGGGGATTGACTTACTTCACTTATCATGATATTCTCCAACCCCATCCATTTACCTGCAAATGCTATAATTTTATTCTCTTTTAATGTTGAGTAATATTACATTGAGTATATAAAACACAGTTTCTTTATCCATTCATCTGTTGAAGGGCATCTAGGTTGCTTCCACAGTTTACCTTTTGTGAAGTGAGTTGTTCTGAACATTGATGTGGCTGCCTTACTTTGTGGGATAGCTGAGTCAAATGGTGTTTTTGTTCCTGGGTTTTAAACAAATGTCCATACTGCTTTCCAGAGTGGTTCTTCTAATGTGGTGTTGTGTAATAATGATGACCCAACCAGCGTTGGGGTGGATATAAGTTATGGATGTGATGTTCATATTTTCATGGGTTCAGGAAAGTCTGGTCATGTACTCAGCCATTTCTACAGCCTCTTCTCCAAAATGATCTGAATAACATGTTACTATTGAATGCATGGTCTTAAGCAGGCATGTGGTGTGCAGATGACCCTTTTAGAGCTGACTGGATCAAGTTTCTCCTCTTTCCCTCCTTCCTTCCCTCTTACCTTTCCTTCCTTCGTTCCTTCCCCTGTTTCCTGATTCTCTCCCCCATCTCCTCTTTCTTATGTAACTATTTAAAATAAACATTTTTATTGTACAGTAATTGAGAAAAAACCCCCTAAAACAACATATTGAAGTTGTTGAGGGTGATATATTTTAAAATTATATATATATAGTACATAAATATATATCTAATGTGTTATGAAATTTTATGTGTATATATATGCAGTGTATATATATATATATATACAGTGTATATATATATATACAGTGTGTATATATATTTGCACATACACACATAAAATTTCATAACACATTAGATATATATACATAATTATAGTAGTTACTAAACAATATTGATTGATAATTATTCAATTTAAGTTTTATTGTGTGTCTTTACATTTCAGTTTATAAATTTGTAGTCCCTCAATAAATATTTGTTAAACATTGTTTATTGATCTTTACAAACAGTGGTTAACCTGGAAAATATGTTTTTCAATGACTGGTAACAGAATGACTGGTGTTTCCGGCATTGTTTCAATTATCTAAGCTAACTTGGTTGTGTACAGGAACAATTATTATTTATAGTTTTCACAGTACTGACTGTTGACTGTGCTCAGTTAGGCAGCTCTGGCTGAAGTTTGTCTTGTTTTGTCAGTGGTGATAGCATCTGGAGTTACATCAGAGTTTGGTACACTTGCCTATCTAAAACCTGCTTAGGAGACAATCAATGATTTTAAATGTGAACAGATGTAGCTCTAAGGGCATCTTTACTTCTGTATGGCCTCTCCATCATGGAAGCTTTTGGAGAGTCAGACTTCTTACCTGGTCACAAAGACATATGCCACAAATCAACTAGAAAGGCACAAAGGAGCTGTATTAACCTTTAATTTCTAATCTCAGATCTCATGCAGCTAGTCACTAAGTCTAGACCATCTTCATGAGGAGGGAACCTTAGACTCTTCATTTTGATATAAGATATGTCAAGATATTTGTGGCTATGCTTTTAAAGTCTCCCAATTATAATCACATTTTCAATATCAAATTATATCAAGTGTACCAAGCTAAATGAGGGGGTAACCAGCCCTAATAGTTTGCCTGAGACACAGAGGTTTCCTGCAGCACAGGATATTTAAGGCAAAACCTGGGAAAGTTTCAGATAAACTCAGGAAATTTGGCTGCCCTACAATCATTTATATAACACAGAAAATGGAAATGTGAGGTATAGAACAATAAAATATTGATTGGCAATAATTGTTTCATTTAGGTTCTTCGTGTGAGTTTGTATTTCACAGTTTATAAACTTGTTGTCTCCCCATAATATTTGTTAAATATTACTTTAGTGGTCTTAACAAACACTGGATAACCTAGAAAATATCTTTTCAATGTGACAGAATGGATGTTACTTCTGGAAAGGTTCTAGTTATTTAAGCTATGTAATAAAGTTACCAAAGTATGTTTTGTGGAAAACTGCAAAGATGAAATATTTTGTGAAAAGATTTATTATTGGTTAAATAAATTGGAGAATCTTTAATAACATTGTCTCCTGCTTAGAGGTTTAGATAATTCAGTCCAGCACTGCACACATATCTTTCATCACCAACTATTTCTTTTTTATGTATAACTTATTAAACGGAACACATTTTGCAAAATGATGAACTAAACACAAACAGTGTCATAAAATATTTATGCAAATACAAATTATTAATATGAAGACATCTCTAAGGATCAAAAATGTTGAGATTAAGGGGGACAGCAGTGCCGGAAATGCCTGCTTTGTGTGTTGTCCTACCTTACTAATTTGATCTTGGGTATATATATAGATTATATAGTTCAGGTAGAAATCAAAGTACATGGTTAAGTCATGGATTCCCAGAAATAGAGCCAATTTTGTTTCAAATAAAATAAAGTAACAGACACCCAAGCTTAAATTATCTGGCTAAATGTCTATGTGGGGAAGTTCACACATCCTCCACACTTTCTGGTTCACTCTAATCAAAACCATTAGTCTTCTCGTTCTTTTGAATATCAAATTCACCTGCAGTGGAAAAATACAGAATTATTCAAGTTTCTTTTGTAAAACACAAAGTACAATTTTAAAACCATACTACAGCTATCTTAAACATTTCATTCATTGAAGAAGAACAGTCAAGGTCAGATTTAATAATTTTCTCAATCCATTTTCTGAAATTTATTAATACACTTTAATAATTTTTAAAAATCCACAGGAATACCAAGTTCTGGGTAAAATAGCTAAAAGGTTCCTATGTTTTTTCTTTCCTCTTTAATATATGGTAACTGTAGCCTTAAAGTCCTTAAATGAACCAAAACACATGAGTTAGCAATTCTGAAACTGCAATGTAATATGATGTCCTACAGAGCATCTCAGAATGGAGAATTAGAACACAAGGTTTTAAAGCCCAGTTCTGCAGCTACTTTGCTGTGTGATTCAAGGAATTATGAGCCTCTCTAAACCTGAGATTCCTTATGTGTAAAATAAAGGATCATTTTTATGCCAACTTTGAAAGTTGTATGAATAAAATGAGCTAGCATGTATGAAAGAACATTTGAAGAATAAATTCTGTTTTATG
The DNA here is from genome assembly GCA_025594165.1 of Tamias sibiricus. NCBI lineage: Eukaryota > Metazoa > Chordata > Mammalia > Rodentia > Sciuridae > Tamias > Tamias sibiricus. Next base: position 146,088,040 of record CM046660.1, on the reverse strand, counting down.
TTATTGCTATGATTGGGTATCAATTCAAGTTAAGAGAACATAGCATTCCTTCTGATAGCAATTGTTAGCAGTCATGAGGTACTCTCGCATTGCCTGGTTTTATACTAAGTACTCTATTGAGAGTACTCTGTTGAGTGGGAATATGACTTTCATTTTATAGCTGAGGAAACTGGAAATCAGAGTTAGAAAGGCCTTTCACAAGACCACACACCTAGGGAGAAGGAGGTAAAAATGCTGGTTCTCATTGTCCTGTTACGTAACACCCCAGGCATCACAATGGACAGATTTTACCCTTCATCTTAAGAAGCTCTTGAATATGTAGTGTAAGGAGTCTAAAAGATATCCTTTTGCAACATTGATAGCTATTTGTGTTAGATGTATGTAATTGAAATTCTGGATAAAATTCTTTCAGTGTACTGAGCTAAACATAAAATCATTGATTGCACGATGTTGTGAATATAAAATTTTGAAAACCTCAGCTTTCCTTCAGTCTTTAGTGCTTCATTAGCAGAACACCAGCAGGTCTGTCAGGTGTTGTCAATAGATAATGCCCCAATAGAATCAATGCAGATTTTCAAAAGGGTACACCTTCAGCCAACACAGCTGCTTCTAGTTTCCACACGTAAACTTAATGATAGAAGTCATTTTTCTAATGATTGCTATCCTTCAACTTCTGTTTTTTGTTTTTATTTCAACACAAGTTCTATTAATGCTTAATAAAATATAATGCTTAATAAAATGGAAGATGTAGTAAGTTTTATACTTAAGTATTCCTGATTTTCCATTTTATTGGTCTCCCTAAAATTTTCACTGTCTAACCCTGTTTGAGTTGTTTTAGCAATATATCTGAGACTGGATAATTTACAAATAGTTAAAAAAAAAAGTTTATTACACTTCTGGAGGTTGGACTGTCCATGATCATGATCATGCCAATGGTTTCAGTCTCCTGAGGACCTTTTCTCTACTTTCTTACTTGATGGGAGAGCAAAAGAGAGTAAACTTACCCTTATCCCCGATTCATTAAGGCTCTGCCTACATGACATTATCATCTCCTAAAAGCCCTGCCTCTTCCTTGTATTGCATTAACCATTAATTTTCAACACACACATTTTTAAAATATTCAGTTTTTCTTGTTCACATTGCTCTTTTGGTATGCTTTCCCAGATAAATATATTTTACACAAATGTATTAATTGAATAAACTTAAATTTGAATCTTGGCAAATCCATTTGGAAAAAAACTTTGAAAAGCACATGCCTGGTTAATATTAAAATGAATAAAAAATGGAAAAAGTCATTTTCCAAAAGTAGAACCAAAATAAGCAAAAAGGATAGAAAAAGATAAAACTCGTCTGTGTCAAAATCAATTCTTATGAACCAATTGTTCCTTGTTCTCATAATGTGAAAATACAGCTACTTTGAGTATAGGACACATTAAGGAGAGCAGTCACCATGTTGGTAACATTTCCATAACCCATGGAAAACAAGAAGGAAATGTCTACTTTGGGAAAAGTTTGGGGCTAGAGATGGTAAAAATTCTAAGTTCATTTTTCTACTTTATGTAGTTTTGATTGCTCCATTTTTTCTTTTTACTACACAAAAAGCAAAAAATAAAGATATCATCCATTAAAAGCCTACTATATGCCACAGACATTTTCTCTCAGTTAATTTAATTACACCAGCTCTGAGTTGAACAAGATTATTTCATTGGTCTAATTCCACTGAAGACAAATTAAAGTTCAGAAAAATTAAGAAATGTGCCAAGGTCATACAGCTAATAAGATCAATTCTGGGACTTGAAATTTTGTCTCACATTTATTGTGCAGCCAAACATTTCAAAAAGGAGTAAAACATTATAAATTAAATTACAACAATTGCAAAGCCTGACTGCATATATACATGCAAATAGGAATTATATGTGTGTGTGTGTGTGCAGGTATGTGCATATGTATTTTTCATATTCTCTATGATTTTATTTTTCAGGAATGGGATTATGTTCCCCACTTCGCAGCCAAGCTTTGGGAGGAATATTAGAAGTTTAAGAGTGGGCAGTGGCAACCACTGAGAGCAGAAAGCAAACTATATCTGTGGGAGCTACTAAAATAAGAAAAGTAGCCATAGGGAGCTTTTGTGGTTATGAAAACGGTCCCTGAGTTTGAAGGTAGCAAGCTCTGTGCTAATAGCTTATACTGACTAGAATTTCCTACAGCTTGAATTTATATTAAAAATCTGATTCAATGAATCATGTATTTATCTTTAAACCCAATTTAAAGAGAGCCATATATGGATTGGGCAAAAGACATTTGAGCAAATAGCAAATTTCTACATAATTTTCACAAGTTGCTAACTGGAACTCATACCGTTTTCATTTTGAGGCACTGTGCTTAGGGTTTATCAGAGACTAGGATTTCTCTGTATTTCGATTCTTAAACCTTCCTTGATGACCAATCCCCACCAGTGTCACCAAATGTAATCTATAAATTTTCTAAGCATGATTTCTGATGTAATCAAAGCACAATTTTATTTGTCTCTTTATTACAGTCTCATTATTTCTTTAAAATGTGTGCATTGAGGCCTTGTCATTCTTTCTCTACTTGGAAACTAAAACAGATGCATTTTTTTTTTTTTTTTGTATGTGTGTGTGTCTCTCATTTAGAATAATCTTAAGGTTCATTGAAAACAAGCTACCATTATGATTACATAGAGGCAGAGGGATGTCATGGCTTCTCCCTGCTCTTCCTTTTTCTTCCTCTTGGACCTGCTATGTGAGACACCTGGGTTCTAAGCAGGACCAGGGCAGAGAGGTAAAGGGGTAAATAAGGAAGTCTAATTTTGGCTGATGATGACTACTGCTGTAAGCTAACTTCACTATCTCAGCCCTACAGGATATGAGAGTGGACCCTTGCTCTGAAGGCACCCACTCTGTTCATGACTCGCCTGCTGTTCACTTTATGCAGATTCTTGCTCTTAGAGTTCCATGACATTCTTTAGCAGAACTTAAAATGGCATCAGCCAAGCCCTCTTCTTTGAGTCTGTGGGCCAGACGCAGTTCAATGAAAATTCTCATACATGTTTCATGCCAGTACCATCTGGAATCCTGGAAAATTCCAACTTTCTATTCTGTGGTCAATGGCTATTTTCATTGTTTTAGATATAAGCAAGTCATTCATTCAATGGCAGGGGAAGCACTCCATGGTTTCTTGGGTCCCACTAAGCTCCTGTCCTAGGTTTAGGCTAAGGTAAGATTGGTTATAGAGTTATGGAAACTTGAAATATGGCTAAATCTCTCTAAAGAAATCTATTTGCATTCATAGGATGCTCTATGATCTGATCTGGCAAAAGGGTCTAAGAATAGTAAAACCAGATCCTGATTCCTTTTCCTTTGTAGATTTTTATGATATATTAAGTATGTATCATATAGTTACATATTATATATAATTTAATATATAGTTTAATATATATTAATATATATTTTGTGGGTACCACACTTGAGCCCAATTTGGAAATAGCTTAATCCTTATAGTCAGTTGCAATGAAACCTGTCTTTAAATGATCAGAAATAATAATTTTGATGATTACCAAAATATTCAGACAATATTTAGTCCACTTGAGTCTTCCCAAGAAATTCACGTCAGTTTGCCTCTTGTAGGCTAATATAGGTGCCAGGTCATCAGGGGAGAACTCTTTCCTATATTAACATAATTGTTCATATCATGATCTACTTTTATCCATTCCTCTGCCAAATGTGGAAGGTTTCATGTTCTGGAATCTCCCATATTCTTTAAAATCATCAGGAAAGATGATTTTAAATTTCTTTATTACCTAGCTCAGCACTATACCTGTCGTACAGTAAATGCAACAAATAATTGTTGATAAAAGTAGACAAATGAGGAAAAAAAAAAAAAAAAACAACCAGTTCAAAACCAAAAACATTCATGTGTCCTTAGGATATAAGCCCAGTGAAAGTCTTCTAATATATTATATCATATAGTGCTCAGGAGTACAAATATTGCCCTCTTCTAAATCTGATAGATCCTAGAGTAGAGAATAAACACTCAATAAGTCTTAATGTTTTTTTTTTTTTTTTCCTCAGCAAATCTTTCCACTTTTTTAGTACCACAAATTTTATACAACTCAGTTTTCTTATCTTGTATGTGGGGAGGTATACAGATACACAGAATGCTGGGAATATAGCTCAGGGGTACAGCACTTTCTTAGCATTGTGTGAGGCCTTGAATTCAATCCCTAGTACTTAAAGAAAAGAAAGAGAAAGGGAGTCAGAAAAATTTGTCAGATTCTTAAGTTCCTTTGTAGACATCTGTTAATTTCTTACACATAAAAGTAGGACCAATGTAAAAGCACTTTTGCCTTGCAAGGTATAGGCTAAATAAGAAAACAAAATACTTTAGAGTTGTGAAATTTTTTTCCTTTAAAAATTATAAATTAGACTCTAAACCTCAAACCTTAGAGGAAAAGAAAACATAAGAATAAGAATTAGGGAATATTCTGTGAACTTTAGAAGGGGATAAAAATAGACAAATGTTCAGAGAACAAAAAATTGGTGAGGATACAAGTAGGGATGAAAGAAACTAGATGTGTAAGAAGGAATGCAACTCCTCATCCTCTGGGACAAGTCCCAGAGATAAGTGCCAGCCCCCAGGTGGATTTAGAAGACACCAGAGAAGCAGGAGCATAGGCTTCTTCCTTCCCATGTTATTTCCTAAGAAGAAAGATGCCTCCTGGAAGCACAATGACAGAGGAGGTGCTGAGGCTGACTGTAGTGACCACCTAGCAGAATCCCATGCACTGCAATATGGTGTGCAGTGTGGCATGGTGTGAGTGCCTAGAGAGACAGATAGGGGACGTTGAGCAGGTTACAATTCCTGCTGTAGTCTGGGGAGTTCAGGCATAAAATCTTTGAAGAACCTGGGTTACCCTAAAACCTGAGTCATCTGTAGGAATGTGCAGCTACAGTGGAGACAAACTTATGATCAAAGACTACAGGACAAACAGCATGTCAGTGGGGACCTTGACAGGTACCCTTCCTTTCACAATACCAATGTGATGTCTCAGTCTTCTTGAAACTTAGGTTACTCCTGGTAGGAAGGGAGACAGGAAAGATGAGGAATCCTTAACTGAATTTACATTGACCCAGTTTTACACTGGAAATAATTCCATTCTGGGATTAATTTTGTTTTATTACTATCAGTTCTAAACAACCATGTTAAGTTCTGAGTTCTGTATATGTAAAAATACATTTTAAACCTTTTACCCCTAAATTTTTAGAGAGTTAATTATCATGTCCATTGCCCTGATGATAACATTCTGCAAGCTCACTTTTATCAGTTTCTACATAATTAGAAGAAGATATCATTATGGTGACTATACCTGCACAATTGTTAAGAACATTTTCCTTTTACTGTCTAAAATGTCCCATTAAGTTTTCCTCTTAAAATGATAAAACAACTCACAGAATTTTTTTACCTATGACAACACAGATGAGTCATAGCACAATATCAATGTTTATAAAGCACTCAATAATTTATTGTTATCATTTCAATGGAGTATAGTTGAGATGAAGAAAAAGGTTTGAAATGTATGAGATTTCTTCAACTCTGGAAAATATATTGCTCCCTTAGGTGAACTTTGAGCAAGTTCTTTTCTGGATGATGGTTCTGAATAAATTAATTGTACATTTTCTGTCCTGATCAAAATAAATAAATAACTCATAAAAGATCCAGAATATCCCAATTTGGGTATTTGAGAGCATTTCCCTAAATAGCTGAATTATGTGTTTAACCATCAATTCAAGGAAACAGAAATTAGTGGCTACTTTAAACAAAAAATACATTTGAATGGATTTGGGGTGCCATGCTCAACTCATACCTTGGTTGTACAATATGGACTTAAGGAAAAACATCTCTTCTCTTCACAAGTGTCCTCACCTAGATCTACTAGTGTAGATCTCTTTTTCTAGAAACACATCCTGGTCTTAATGGATGAATGACAGTGGGTCTCAGGCAAAGGCTCTTTCAGTGAAAGGCAAGCCATTATGAACCAGAAAACTATAAAAAAGAGATATTAATAACTATCCTAATAGCCTATAAAATTTTAGGAGGCAATAGTATATTCTCTCTTCTAGTAGGGCAGGGTGATATAGAGATTTTATCCAAATAGGCATCTAATTGACCATCAACAAATACATGTGCCAAAATGCCAGACAAAGCATCAGTCACATGCAAACCGAAGCCTCAGTCCTCAACTCTATCCCTTCAAAGAACAAAGATGACTCTGCGTCTGTCATCTACACTGGCCTTCACACAAGTCCCTTCTGCAATACCATCCCTTGGAGATCTCATTCAGTTCCAGCTTCAATTATCACCTCTGTGGGAATGATGCCTGCAGCCACCCATCATTTTCCCTCTGTATTTATTTAAAGTCTTGAGTCTTTTTGAAGATCACCCCCTCCAGTTATGCCACTTCTCCATCCTTTTGTCCTTGTCCTCTACAAGCCTTCTATGTCACCTTGAGGACATTAGGAGTCCACTTTCTATTCTCCCTCATAAGGTCATCTTAGATATCATCAGCATCCCTTGTCACATTCTTCAATAATAATTCACCTCATAGTGAATCCAGTTTGTAATACAGACCATCATTTAGAATCTATCCAAACCCTACTTTCAACTACAGCCCTTAAGATTTTTGAGAACAGGATCCATGTTTAGTCTTCTTTGTAATCTTCAAAAGATTTTTTTGTAAGACCTTACATTTAGAATAGAACCCAAAAGAGTACAAATGTTTTATTTTTTTTTTTCCTATGTGTATTTTCATACTCCCTCCTTTTTTTCTTATCCCTCATCCTCGGTATCTTTCAAATGAATTTCTCAAATGTTCTATCAGCTTCTCCATCAATCATTTTCCTTTATTTACTATAATTCTCAATTCTAGGCCATTTATTCAGTTCTTTAGCTATCAATTTAGTTATTTCTATTATATAGGAATTTATTGCAATAGCATTATTCCTGGGCCCTCACATTATACTGGAACTCCCTGTGGATTTCATATTGCTTTGAAGAAAGGTTCCTCATTGCCACACACACACATTAATAGCAGAAAGGAAAGTTGCACTACTGTGACCATCACTGGGCTGTGCTTATATATTATGCCATTTAGTCCTGTATAAACCTTTTCAGATTGATAGTATTTCCCTCATTTTAAAGAAATGGAAACTGAGAAGTTAATTTTTTTTAAAATAAATCTGAAGTTTATAAGGCCCAGAAGGAGAATGTGTTTGGTGCTTCCTAAACAATTATAGCCTCCAAAAATTCAGTCTAGTGCCCTCTGTGGAAACCACACACCAGATGTGGACCTGGTTTTAATGGATCCCTTACATCCATCCAAGAACCCTGACATAAGTACAAATATCCCTGTTTGGGAAATTATAAAATGGAGACACAAAATAAAACCATGCATTCAAGAATATTCTCAGTGTTGGCTCATCCTTATTTACTCATTTTTAAGCCACTTAAATGAAATTAGTTCAATTACTATATAAGGAACCAAAAGGTGCGATTTTGGATTCCCTGAGTAAAATCTCACAGGTGTACTAAATAGGCTTCTGTGGACTATTTTGCCCATTGAGAGTGATCTATTCACCAAAATCCCCCAATGAACTAATATAGTGTGAGCAAAAGCTCTGGGCTTCATGCTGCCTCAGATTCATTTTGGTATTATTTATTTAGGACATTCAGTGTTCTCCTTTCTCCTTAGAGAGATCTGGCTTCAGATTTTAAAAGACCCAGCCATTCTCCCTCTAAGCAAAGTCAGGAAATATGTCTGATATTCTGTAAAGCACTATACACAAGAGATATACCTTCAGACATATGATTTTAAAAAACCAGATCACCCAATGGGCCCACAAAAAAATAAATCATTCTAACACTTCAAAATTCAACCTAAGGATGGATCATCTTGTTTCACAATTTCAAGTCAATTTTAAAATATAAATGCACCTAGATAAGGCATAGGACCTAGATTATATTCATGAGGTAAAAGCAAGGAATGTTGGAACACATGGAGGTAATCCTTGCATTAAAATAGTATTTAGAATTAGGAGTAACAGAAGAGGTAGTGCTACCAATGACCAAATTCACTCACTTGATAATTTTTCTAAATATAGACCCAACTCTCAGATACTAAAAGTAACCTAGTTAGTAAATCACCTTCTCTTCAGAAAAGTGACTTAGATAGACACCCTCCTGTTAGGGCCCAATATATACCTCGTAGGAAATTTTGTAAACTATCCTTTCAGTCCATGGTGTGAGCTTCGCTTCAGTGGGCTAATAAGGGTTGTGTATCAGGGAGTTGACATAGTTATAGGCATCTGCTTTGAAGAATTTACTTTTAAGATAAAGGAGAAATTAAACAGATGTAATTTCTCTTAAATTGCAGAGTTTAGAGGAGATGTAAATGCTTTCACAAATGTGGAGAGATCCAGTACCTATTTGTTTGTCCTGAAAAGCTTTTTTTTAAAAAAAATCATAAACATGCTGTTAAATGAGGTTGCATGATAGTAAAGATGAATGAGTGAGAAAGTAAGGAAGACACTGTGAGAGACCAGTGAAAAGCATAATTCAGTCTAATCCAGAAAACTTTAAAACTGAGTATATTTGCCACTTTGCTTGAACAGGAAAAAAGGGGCTTAAGTATGTTGTAATACACAAACACTCCAGAGAAATGGAAAATACCACATCACACAGGGGGAATATAGGTGATTGTTTTATCTCTTGAGCTGTGGCCCTTACAAGCTCATTCATGTTATTATTAAGGTGAGACCCAGATTTTAGAGAAACATAAATATCTATATGTAACACACATCCAATCAGGAAAAAAGACCCAGTCCGTGTGTAAGAGATGAATTATACTGATGTCTGTTATAAATCCCTAACATAGCTCATGAGATCAATTAAGATGTTCAAGCAGCTACAAAAAGGATGATTAAGGCAAATGGTAACATCAGGATGACCATATGGTAAGGGGAAACTAGAACTGTTTGGACCTAAAATGAGAGCCACCGGAATTCCAGTTACAATTGTACACTACACAGCAAGGAGATAGCAGGATGAGGCAGCCAAGAAAAATACTAGATGAAGAACAGTTTGGTCAGTGATAAAGACAAACAAGCTTGTGTTTCCAAGTCAATAAACAGGTGGTAGGGACAGGGGGTGACATCATCTGTGTCATTCTCTCATTCCCTCCCCTAAACCAGGACACTCATGGTTTACTGCACAGCCAGGTATTAGTCAGATAAATAACTCCTGGATATTTAAGTAATGAGAGAGGTTTTGGAGGGAGTGTTTAGCCAAAGGAAAGACTATTTCTTAAATAAGACCATCAAAGGTTGTATTTCTCCTGCTTTACTCAGAAACAGAGCACATTAATTGTGCAGCTCTCTGTATGATCTAGGACAATTTTTCCTCAAGGCTACCCAGTGGGCTGTGCAACTACAAGCCATCATCACCCCAGGATGCAACGGCCTTTAGAAAACTTAGCTCACCTAGAAATGCATTATCAGGTGATAACAGCCTTGCCAGCTCATGTCACCCCAGTAGTAAAGTTTAAAAGGCTTTCATTTTTGAGGTTTTCTTCCAACTGTCGAACTGTGATAGGCAATTTAGCCTAACTTTTCACAGCAGTCCTAAATCTATATTTACTAATGATTCCATCATGCACTGAAAGGAATACACTTCGGAAATCTTCATCAATTAAGGATATTGAAACATAAGAGCTGAACTAGTCCTTTAGACAGAATATGTACTTCAGAAAGTATGCTAACCTTTTGATTCACAAATAATGAAGCCAATCTGTATATATTTTAGGTATCTGAAGCTAAATGGAGATCCAAAATTGGATGACACTTTTTGATAAGCTAAGAAAAAAATGATCTTCAAATGATGTTGAAGCAGGAAAGCATCACATTTCAGAACAAGGGTTTTGAAGCAATATCTGAAACTCACTCTATATGTGACATTGGGCAAATAATTTACCTGTATTTGGATTCCCATATCTTATAAAGAGGTATAAAATTTGAATGTCTCATGAATTTGGCAAGGATCAAATGATACAAAACACATAATGTGTTTAATTTTTTGATTTATAGAAAATGTTCACTAAATACTAGTTACCATTAATGTTACTATGAAAATATGATAAGTAGGAATAGAAAGACTCTTATTTTATCTCAAGTGGAAGAACACAAGAATGAAAATAGCTATGAAATATTAGTGCACTTAGAGAATCACCCAAGAAGCATATAAACAATATCAATTTTGGGCTCTCAACTCAAAAATGCCATATTGTTATTTTTATATAATATCTCAGGTGATTCTGATGCATGTCATCTACCGATTACACTGTGAGAAACACTGAAGAAAGATATTCCTTAGAAAAATGCTAAAAAGCTGTAATCAATAATAATTGGAAATACTTGGTTCCACAAGATGCCTTAGATGCTACTTTTTTGAAGCTACTAAAAATAAAGAGCATCATAAGTAGATGGCTAAGGTGGTCATATCCTTCATTGAAAATTCAGTGTAAAATAGATATTATTTCATGTGTCAGTAAGCTCTCCATAATTGTAAAAAATAACTGAGATAATCAACTTATGAAGACAAAAGATTTATTTTATCTCAGTTTTGAAAGTTCCATTCTGTGATCAATTGGCTTTATTGTTTTAGGTTGTGGTAAGGCAGCACATGGTGGCAGGGAGCATGCTATTAGAGCAAGATGCTTACTTCATAGCAAAGAAACAAAAAAGAGAGGAAGAGGAAGGGGTGGGAGTCCAAATAGCCCCTTTGAGGGCTTATGCTCAAGACATAATAAGCTCTACATTTTAAAAGTTCTACCACCTTTCAATAGTGCGTGGACTGGGGACCAATTCATTGACTGGGAATTAATTCATTGTCCTTTGAGGGGGGTTTTATGAAGATGATAGCACTTTGTATGTTTCTTACAGCTGTTTTTTATAATAATTCTATAAAATTATATTGTATCACCTACCAAGCCTCTGTTCCAGATATAGTCATAGCTTCCGGGGTTATGCTGTTAAAGGAATATTATCCTTTTCCACAAAGATCTTACAGTATAATAACAAAGTTAAGTGAGCAAATGGAAAAATTAAATGTAGCATTTTAAGGACTATAAAAATTTAAACCAAGGATAGTAAGAAAGTTCACCATCACAGAACCTTATGAAGATTAGCAAGGCTGGAGAAAGTAGAAAAAGGTGAGACCAGAAAAATTATAAGGAAGCTATTAAACAGTTTTAGAGATTCTTATTTCAATTCAACAAGTACTTATTAAGTTCTAATTTTTATTTTAAAATTTGTGCAAGACAATAAGAACAATTGAACAGAGTATGACATGTCATTTTTGTAAGTGTGCTTATATTTTAGTGAAAGGCTTAAGTATGTCAGAAATAATTTTATCATTTGTAAAGAGAATATAACAAGTATTATCATAGAACAGGGTTTCTTAACCATAGTGCTATTGACATTTTGTTGTCAGCTGATGACTCATGTTTGATAGGTTATTTAGCAACATCCTCAGCCTCTACCTACTATTTACCAGAAGTCTCTCTGATTCATGATCAACAAAAATGTCTCTAGACATTAACAAAGAATCTATAGTGAGCATGATCATTCCAAGGTGAAAACTAGTGCATTATAGAAACAAAACTATAAAGGAAATGATAAAAGCAAGTTTAATATCAAGAAAGGTGTAACATAAAAGACTTTGTGGAATTGGATAAAGTTGAGATGGATCTTGAATGATGGATGGATTTTAGACAGACAGACAAAATAAAGGAACATACTTCAAAGAAAAGAGACGACTATTAATGAATTGATTGCATGTAAGAGGTTCAGGAATAGAAATGATGCAAGTAAGATAGAGGGAATTCTTATGTACTAAAGTTAAGAAGGTCAGAAATTATTCTTAGAACACCATGGAACACCTGAATATTTTGGAGCACGGATTAATATGGTCTGGTCTTAGATAGATGGTCATGTAAAGTAGGCATTGAGAGAGACAGTGACAGATGTTATAAAGACTATTTTGAAGGTTATAGTAGTAATACAGAAAAAAAGATGATAAGGATTAAATTTGTATATGTATAAAGTAAATGAATAGAAGGAGAGATGGATTAAAATAAAAAACACTATGGCAAATGAGGAGACTTTAATGATTGGCGAGTAGGAGGGATAAGTTATTAGCCTGGAATATGGTAAAGGTAATTCTGTAATGAATAAAATAGGAAACATATAGGGAAAAGTGTTGTAAGTGTAGAGGTAGGACAATTGATTTTTTTTCTGGTTTTCATGGCACATCTATATGGAAAAATTCAACTGGTAATAAGAAATATAAATTAAAACTTCAAGAGAAGACAAGCTACTGGCTACAAAGTGTACTTTTGACCAAATCACAAGGAAAGAAATACACACACACACACACACACACACACACACACACATGTCCTAAGTTTGAATTTTGAGTTATTAGTACACGAAAAGTGTGTTTTAAGGGAAAGAAATGAGGCTGAAAGAGAGACCAAACGTGAGTTTTCTGTAGGAATATTGAAGGGCTATCAAAGTCATGGAGGGATTTGATACAGAACTTAAGTCAAAAGGCATTGGAAAAGTGGCCTTTGTGTTTGGACATTAAGAAATAGATAAGAAGACATGAATATTAAAAAAAGAATGGCTTAACAAATAACAATGTAGAACATATGATATTGAGTAAGTTCTTCACAGCATTAAGTTCTCATTGTTATTAAAATAACAGAAAATTAAGAAATAATTTATCATCTTCATTGTCATTTTCACATATTAAAAACCTTTGTTTTGTTTTTAAAAGCTCTTTATAACAGTTCTGCAATGTACAATTTATAAACACAATTTTTTTTTTTTGTTTTCCATTTCAGGGATCATATATAAATAACTAGCACAGGAGATATAATTTTACTTGTAATCATTAATGAACAACTGAGAGGAACTGAGATATAGCAGGGATTTGAAGTGCTGGGGCAAAGCTTAAGAATGTTATTTTCCTTACCTTATATATTGATAATTCATGAGATAGCTTCTACAATTTCAAAATTATTTCAATGTATCACTTAGCAATCTTAAAAAAAAATACCTCCTAGTTCAAGATGACTTAACTAGTACATTTGCTTCTTATCCTTCAGATTACCCTAGTGAAACACAAACACTGAAATTCACAGATGGTATAAACTTTGGCAGTAAAAAAAAAGGTGAGTAATAGGTGTTAACAAATAGGTGAGAGATTTCAATTTATTCTTAGACAAGTTAAAGTGAATAGATAGAGGAAGCTACTACATAGAACACACTCCAATAATTTACATTTTAGTCAGAACCTAAAGGAGACTTTGAGAAGTTTGTAGGTAAAATAAAGCACAGTCACAAGAAGTGGAGCTCAAGAGAGGAAAATTAATATAAAATCTGTATGTGGAAGAGTTAGTATAATCCTGTTCTCTCATCTCTGTGCACAGAAAGAAGTGGTTTGGTGTCATCCTGTAGGCAACTTATAAATGAATGAATAGATAAATAAAATTATAATTTGGAGAGCTTCAAAACTTTTAGTGTAGGTGCTGTTTCAATCAGTGCAAAGCCTTCTTCAGATTACAGTATATAGTTTCCAAACTGAAAACTAGTTCCTTGTTCATGCAATCCCAGGAAAAATCAAAGACTGAAACCCTGTTGCAACTTCCATCTGTATTTTCCACTAAAAGTGATCAACGTTACAGGATTTTTCACTTACAAAAAGCAGAGGAAACTCACTTGAACTATTTAGTTCACAAGTCTTAAATTTGAATGAACTGCCACGAATCTCCGGATACATGGAAAAATCCAACAAAATTAAGTGTAGAACAAAGACAAATAAGCTGGAAAACTGATATTTAAAGAATAAAAGCTATTTCTAGAAATAGAAAGCAGCCTAGAATTTAAGAAATGTCTTTCTTTGACTATATTAAGAGACTTTTAAAAATGAATTATATCTACAGAGCAAAAAGAACATTCTAAAAGATTAATCATTAACAAAAGGAGCTTTTTTCAAGAAGAAAAGTACATATATTAAATTTGGAGAAGACCACCCACATGCCCACAGAACTGAGTGTAACAAATTATACATACATGAGCATAATTTTGTTATTGGAAAGAGGAAATTTAATGTAAAAAAATCAGAAGTAGCAACTACTTTATAATCACAGCTTTACATTCTAGAAAATTGTGAAAGTAAATACTGTATAATTTAAAAGGGGGTGAATTTGAGTACAATCTTTCATACCCAGCAAAACTATCATGTTTTTGTAAGAGAATATTTTTGTGAAAAAACAGATAGGATATTTCAGAATGTTTTCTGTCCAAGTAATTTAAATAGTTTACTGAACTATAATTCATTCAAAGCCCAGAGAATATGAAGAACAAGGATAACATATGATGTAATTAACAGTGGATTTATAACACACCAAGGGTATAGATGGCTTAGAGAAAAATAGGCCATATTAAAACAGGAAGACCAAAATGTTAGTGGGAAAAGTTTCGGATATGTAAAATATGCAAAAGATAGAATGACTGATGAGTTGGAACTTCACAAAGATGAAAGTTAAAGAAAAACATAAAAGTTATTATATCTCCCCTGGAAAAAAAAATAAACATAATGGGAGTAAAGGAGAAAAATCTATGTGAGAAGGAAATAAAATCATGGGCAAAATATAAGGCAAAATAATATTTGTTATGATTTTGAGCAGCTAAAAGTATAATAAAAAGGAATCCACTCAACTTGGTAATTTTGATACTATATACTATCAAAATAAATCAAAAGCAATAAAACTATATTTCTCATAATTTTCCCCAACAAGGAACATCTTATGGAGTTCAAAATAATGTATATGTTATTTATTAGTATGTAACACTAATGGAGCATTGTGGGTTCAACTTTTTGATCAACCTGTTCACAAAGTGCAAATGATCTGCTTCTATTCAGAGTAAAAGAGCTTAAATGCTATAATCATAAAAGAAGGTTTGTTTTGTTGACCAAAAAAATGCAATAAATGACATGTCTATTATAGCCTTAGGGAAATGTTTTTGAGCTTAGAAATATTTTACTACAACAAAAATATAACATTTATATGAATCTTATAATGTATATTTAAATTGAAAGAAAACTTATTCAAGTAGAATAACTTTTGCATATCTCAGTGGCAGAAAGATCACATGCACAAGGACTACTCATCCTATTATGTATATGTAAAAATGATAGTGTTTTGTTTACATTTTAATAAGCTCCCTTCTCACATTTAATTTCAAATTTACCTTCATTATACCTCTAGAATAGGAAAGATTTTGCTTATGAAAACACATTTGTTTTTAATATATATTCATAAAATGGCACTCATATTACACCTTACCTATTTTACATGTACAGCGAGAAGCATAGGATTCAATGCAATGCAGAAATATATTTTTAGTGCTGTTGATCTGTCCAGTAGACATGAATCCCTGATTACACTTATATCTAGTTCTATAGAAATGTTGACTTAGCTTTTCTAACCATTATTTTCTATAATAGCACCTATCATGAAAGGTCACTGTAAGAAAACATATGAAAAGTTTGTCTCACATGCAATATTCTTTAAGTTTTATTCCATTAGTACTTTTATTATTCACAATGAATATTTGCCTATTCTACTGACATTACAAAAATATGGTCAAACTTATGTTACTAATGGTTTTAATTTTAAATTTTAAAATATTCATGTTAGTGTGAAATTGGCATAAAACACATGAATAACAAATTTAATAAAATTATCACTAAAGAATTTTAATTTTATAAATGAAATACATCACCATATACAAGATTAAATAATTTTAATATGATTATTAAGCTAGGGCATAAAGAGTTCACCATGACTTGTCTCCATAAAGTAACTCAGAAACAAAGCCAAAGATAAGTTCTGATAATAAAGCTAGTATTGCCTTTGGGTAGAAATTAGAAATAAGGGTAAAGTTAAACTCAAGAAATTTTGTCAACACAAAGCAATAGTTTCTAAGAGTATAATCTTATTGAAACTTCCGACCTTTTAAAGTTGATCATGTTGATGTATACTACTTTCTGTACCTTGTTTCCTAAAACGAAACAAAACATGTCTCCCATTCTATTCTAACTTAGGATACAAAGTGAAAAATTTTGCCAATGAGTTATTGCTACCCAGTTTCCTATCAACAATGACCAGTGACAATAAATTGGTCCTTAATGCTCCAGTAGTATGAAGCTGCAGTTTTCAAAACTGTGCTAGGGAAGAGAGCATATGAATCATGCAGGTGGCAGAATCACTGAAGGCTCTCATGACAGTGTAGATCTGAAAACTGTGAATCATTAACACTGCTGTAAATGTCAGTTGTCAGACTCGCGGTGTCATCTGAGATATTATTCCTGTTTTTTTGCCGTATTTGTCATTGCCACAGGGGTTGTAGGCACTGCATTGTTAAGTATTATCATGTGGTTGCTATTTTTTGATGGATTTGGAAAGAGAACATGGCCGTTGTATCTCAACACCAGCCACTTGGTAAGTGGAAAAGGCAGTATTTGAGGAATCAGAGTCCTGGAGCAGGGTACACTGAAGGTATTAGAACTAAAAATGTAGCAAGCACATAGTTTGTATTGATTTTTTCTGATTCGGTTCACAGGCTCCCTTAATTATCAATTTTGGTGTCCCAAATATCTCTGTTAATATCATGTAAGTATAATAATGTATTATAGTATATAATGTATAATATAGGACATTATATATTAATATATATATTAATAGATGTGTACCTTGTATTAGTATCATGTTAGTATCATGTAAATAAACTAATTTTATAGAAGTACACAGATTTAGATGGAAAGCCATCTAACAGATCACATTGTTTCATCTCCTTGTTACTAGAAAGGATACTGAATTTTTACCAAAGATTAAGTTACAGATCTTTTGTAAAGGGTTATTAAATAAATTAATAACTAAATTCCAAAAGTCTATTTATAGGCAATAGAAAATGGTTTATTAGACAAATAACCTAGTTATCTCCTAGCCCTTAAACATTAAACAATACCTACTGAATTACTTAGTACATAGAGGTATTTTGAAGATATTGGAGGGGAAATTGTTCTTTATTCATCTAACTATCTAATATATATATATATATATATATGTATATATATATATATATATATATATATATATGATGTGTGTTAAGTAGCTTTGTAAAGGTTTTACCTATCTTTTGTGAGCTTACTAAAATAAAATAATAACAGCACTATATAAAATTATTCACTTTAAGTACATTAAAATACATGAATTTTAGAAATTTGAACATAAATATTTTTATTTTTCCCATTATAATATATTCTTCTTATTATAGCATTAAAAAGATCAATATGGTTTTAAAAGTTGAAGGTGAAATTATCCAAGTTGGAAGGGTGATGAAGGTCTTCATAAATGCTTATTGTTATTTCAGCACCCAATGTTCGAATTTATCACATTTTTTCCCAATAATATCTCTTCCTTCCTGAATTCCAAATGTCCTCTTGCAGTCCTAACTTCCAAGAAATCTACATTCTCTTTCCTAATTGTGTTCCTGAGCTATTTGAAAACATATGTTAATGAGGATATTTGACACTTAAATAGACAGGTATGATCCCAAGGAAGAAGCTCTAATGGTGGACAGTTATTATGAGAGGAAGGTGGAGATAAATATCTGTTAAACTTCAGGTGATTTCAGGCAGAATTAATTTAACTAAATTTATAATTAACTTTGCCTATTCATAAAACATTGGCTAAATTAAATATGTAACAATCAGGAAGGGACATTAAGACATAATTATATACAAAACCAATGCCTTCTGATGTTAGGCAAAGTGTTGAAGCCCTCATTTTCTTGAACACTGTAAAATGATCTATTTCTGAGTTTATTTTAACAAAATCTTTTTTCAAACTCCCTACTTTAGCTTTTTAAAAATTCTATTTTATATGTGTTAATTGCTTTTCTCTTATTTAATAATATATAATAATATATATACATACATATGTATATATATACATATATATTTTTCCCAAAAGCTACCTATGGTTGGTTCTGTTAGAAAAATGAATCACCAGAGGGGCCTTTAGAATAACACCTAGCTATGCTATGATGAGGTGAGATAAATAAACTCTCTGAGACTCAGTGTACAATTATTTAAGTAGGATAATATTTATTTTTAAAAGGGAGTTTTGAGGTTTGTAAAGCAAGTGACTCATTGCTGAACACTCAACAATGATAACATTACTTAATACTAGTGGAGTGCAATCTGTATTCTAAATTATAAATTTATAAGATAGTAGGATTATCTCATTTGTACAAATAATGTGAAACATATGGCTAGGAAAGGTACAAAATTATTACAAAGTTATCTCTAAATGTCCCCCTATAGAGTCAGAATTCAAACTGCTACTTCTTTGGTTTTATCTTTCCAATTAACCGAAACTACCTCTAACCTATTCTAGAATTCACTCTTTCACCAAAACTTACACGATGTGGTGTTAAACTGTGATTTAATGTTTCTGTTTGATATATAGTATGTGTTTATGCATAGTAGACATCACAGAAGCAGCAAGCAGCATATGAAATTAAGTCTTCATTTAGGTATTCCAAATGTTAGTACCCTGCTGGTATTTGAAAAAACCTCACTTGAATCACTGTTGTTTGCATACATCATTTTAATAAGTTTAATCCTAATGTTGTGCAACTAGTGTTCTGATATTTTTAATGCTCAAACTTGGAGCCAGACTAGTTCAATATAGCAAGATTACTTTTTTTTTTCAAATTTATTTTTTATTCTAAGTTGTTAGAAATGACAACAGAATGTATTTCATTTCATATTATACTTGTAGAGCACATTTTTACATATCTCTGGTTGTATACAAAGTATATTCACACCATTTGTGACTTCATACATGCACTTAGGGTAATTATATCCATCTCATTCTACCATCTTTTTTGTCCTTGACCCTTTTGCCCCCTCCTTTCCCTGCCCTTTTCATTGGCCATTTTAATGTTCCTCTAATCCTCCTATGCTCCCCATCCCAACCCAACTGTGAATAGGCTTCCTTATATCAGAGAAAACATTTGGCATTTGGCTTTTTGGGATTGGCTAACTTCACTTAGCATTATATTCTCTAACTCCATCCATTTACCTGCAAATGCCATGATTTTATTCTCTCTTATTGCTGAGTAATACTCCATTGTGTGTATATACCACATTTTCTTTATCCATTTTTCTACTGAAGGGCATCTAGGTTGGTTCCACAGTTTAGCTATTGTGAATTGTGCTGCTATAAACATTGATGTGGCAAAAGAAACAATCAGTGAGGTGAATAGAGAGCCTACTAATAGCCAGGCATGGTGGTGCACGCCTGTAATCCCAGCACTTTGGGAGGCTGAGACAGGAGGATCGCGAGTTCAAAGCTAGCCTCAGCAATGGCGAGGCACTTAGCAACTCAGTGAGACCCTGTCTCTAAATAAAATACAAAAAAGGGCTGGGGATGTGGCCCAGTGGTTGAGTGCCCCTGAGTTCAATCCCTGGTACCAAAAAAAAAAAAAAAAAAAAAAAAAAAAAAGAGAGAGCCTACTAATTGGGAACAAATTTTTACCACATGCAAATCAGATAGAGCACTAATCTCTAGAATATATAAAGAATTCAAAAATCTTAACACCAAAAAAAACAAATAACCCAATCAATAAATGAGCCAAGGAACTGAACAGACAGTTCTCAGAAGAAGATATACAATCAAACAACAAATAAATGTAAAAATGTTCAACATCTCCGGCAATTAGATAAATGCAAATCAAAACCACTCTAAGATTTCATCTCACACCTGTCAGAATGACAGCTATTAAGAACACAAACAAGAGGGGCTGGGGTTATGGCTCAGCGGTAGAGTGCTCACCTAGCAAGTGCACAGCCCGGTTCGATCTGATCCTCAGCACCACGTAAACATAAATGCATTGCATTGTGTACAACTAAAGTAAATAAATAAATATTAAAAAAAAAGAACACAAACAACAATAAATGTTGGTAAGGATGTGGAGAAAAAGGCACACTCATACATTGTTGGTAGGACTGCAAAATGGTGCAGCCAATATGGAAAGCAGTATGGAGATACCTTGGAAAACTTGGAATGGATCCAGCTATTCCACTCCTTGGTCTTTACCCAAAGATCATAAAAACAGCAAGATTACTTTTTGATAACTATTTGTTGTAGAGGTAAAATACAAAGAGTTGTAAATGTATAAAAAATTACATGCACTATTACATATGAATACGATTTAGCACAGTAATTAAGATAATAAAAATTCCTCATGAAAGTTTCTTTGAATTATTGGAAATAATTTGCAATCCATCCCTTTCCCCTTGTGAGACATACTGTCTATAACTGTAGACTAATCATCATTTTCTCTGACTACATGGTGGCCAATATACAATTTCTATTTTTTGCTTGTTTTGTACCTCTCTATTTTGATAGCATTCGAAGTATAATGTATATAGACATGTTTCTTTTGTCATAGAATAGTATTCCACTGTATATATAAATTTGTTTATTCATTTACTAGTCATTAGATATTTGGATTATTTCAGCCAACTTCAGGCTAATGCAAATAAAAGTACTATAAACATCAAATACAAGAAAAACTCTTTGGGTGGACATTTGTTTTTTGTTTTGGTTTTCTTGGGCAAATGCTGAGAAATGGAATGTTTGCATGGTGTGGTAGGTGCATGTTTTAACTTTTTATAAAACTACTAAATTCCATATTGGCTGCACCATTTTGCAGTCCCACCAACAATGTATGAGTGTGCCTTTTTCTCTACATCCTCTCTAACATTTATTGTTGTTTGTGTTCCTAATAGCTGCATTCTGACAGGTGTGAGATGAAATCTTAGAGTGGTTTTGATTTGCATTTCTCTAATTGTCAGAAAGGTTGAGCATTTTTTTCATGTATTTGTTGATTGATTGTATATCTTCTTCTGATAAGTGTCTGTTCAGTTCCTTGGCCCATTTATTGATTGGGTTATTTGTTTTTTTTTTTGTTTGTTAAGATTTTTGAGTTCTTTATATATTCTAGAGATTAGTGCTCTATCTGATGTGCATGAGGTAAAAATTTGTTCCCAATTAGTAGGCTCTCTATTCACTTCACTGATTGTTTCTTTTGCTGAGAAGAAGCTTTGCAATTTGAGTCTATCCCATTTATTGATTCTTGGTATTAATTCTTGTGCTACAGGATTCTTATTAAGGAACTTGGGGCCTAATCCAACATGCTGGAGATTAGAGCTGACTTTTTCTTCTATCCCAGCTATTCCACTCCTTGGTCTTTACCCAAAAGACTTGAAAACAGCATACTACAGGGACACAGCCACATCAATGCTTATAGCAGCACAATTCACAATAGCTAAACTGTGGAACCAACCTAGATGCCCTTCAGTAGATGAATGGATAAAGAAAATGTGGTATATACACACAATGGAATATTACTCAGCAATAAGAGAGAATAAAATCATGGCATTTGCAGGTAAATGGATGGAGTTAGAGAATATTATACTAAGTGAAGTTAGCCAATCCCAAAAAGCCAAATGCCAAATGTTTTCTCTGATATAAGGAGGCCAATTCACAGTCGGGTTGGGATGGGGAGCAAAGGAGGATTAGAGGAACACTAGAATGGCCAATGGGGAGGGAGGTGAAGGGAGAGGGCAAAAGGGTGAAGAAAAAAAAAAGATGGTAGAATGAGATGGATATAATTACCCTAAGTGCATGTATGAAGTCATGAATGGTGTGAATATACTTTGCATACAACCAGAGATTTATAAAAATGTGCTCTATATGTGTAATATGAAATGTAATGCATTCTGCTGTCATTTATAACATCTTAGAATAAAAAATTTAAAAAAATAAATAAGAAAGAAAAAAAACTACTAAATTCTTTCCAAAAGTTGTAGTAGCATTACACATTCTCATGAAAATGTATAAAAATTCAAGTTGTTTGTATTCTCTCTAGTACTCAACATAGTAAAAATATTTATCAGTCTGCTGAGTGTATAGCAATATCTCATTGTGATTAATATTTGCATTCACCTAGTGAGATAGATACTATCTATGTAGAATATCTCTTCATAAGTTTATTGCTTATTGTAAATCTTTGCTTTATATCTATTAAAATATTTGTCCTTTTTTTATTTGATTGTGTTCTTAAAATAAGACTGTAATCATTCTTCATATAGTCTAGACTCAGGTCCATTGTTTGGTAAAGATGTTACAAATGTTTTCTCTGATTCTTTGAATTGCATGTTTTATTAATTTCATAGTGTCTTTGAAGAACAATTTTGTATACATATTGATGATATTAATGACAAATATAAGGAAACACATAGTTTTAATGATCTGATCTTGTACCAGTAATCAAGAGATAGGTCCTTATGTTAATCTGTAGAGGCAGATTGATTTTATTCCTGACATTGCAAATGTTATGTTCTGTAAACTCTGAGTCCTGTATATCTTCTTTAAAATAAGAGCTTTGGAGTATTAGTCTTTGGTTCAAAGAAGCAAAAAGCATGGGGGAACCCCTTCTCCCGTGTGAATTCCTTCTCATGCAAAAGTATCGCAGTTTTGCTTATCTACTGATATCTTAAGGTAGTGGCTTTTGCTTTTATTTATTTATTTATTTTTATTTCTTTTAATAATTTATATAAACTTTTTTTGTTCTTACTAATAGAATATATAGACTGTAATGGACTTACTTCATGAAGCCAGAAATGGAACTCTCCAAAGTTACTTTTGATATAAACAGTTCACATAGTATTTGCTTCTAATTATATGTTATATGATGATTTTTAAATATTATATACATACATATATATGTGCACATTATAGAATAAAATAATCATATTTATCTTTTCATTCAGCTGAAAAATGTAACAAGTTCAAATCATCTATCCTATTCAAATTGCTGCCTCTGGATGACTATCTTGCTTCATTTTGATTTTCTAGTCTACCACCCAACGGAATATTCCATGGGAAATGAAGAGTTGAGCACCTCAAAGTGTCTGGTTTTCCTTGCAAGCTGGCAAAAATTAGTTTATCTTATATATTTTAGTGATTCTGTATTTTGATTAATTCTTATTATTCTAAATGTTTCCTAGTTTCGTGATTTACTGATAAACAGGCTTTACCTAGATATATCGTTCAGAAATTCATTCCTAAACATGTAAGTCCATGGAGGAATTCAGTTGAAATCTCTGAAGTTGAAACCATTAAATCATAGGAACATGTATAAGAAAAAGGGCCATACTCAGACATAGCTGAGGTATAATAAGAATTCTGGATAATCTCAAATGGTTGGAGATAAAATTTCTTTCCAAGAAATTTCTATTTCTTACATACATGAATGTACTGTATTGCTGAGGGCCATCACAATCTCAGCTTCTTGTCTGAAGGTTAATTTTAATAAGGCCCTGTGGGTACCTGGCCCCATGTCAATTTGCATGGTTGAGTAAATCTTCCTATACAAATCTCTTGATAAACAATTTCAGGGTTTCTCAGCCTGTATAGTCACAATAATTAACCTAAAATTTCTGTTGTCACATAGTCACAGATTAGCTAAGGGGACAGGGAAACATCTGGACCCCATCATCTATAAAATAACTCTTCATGTGATGAAACTTCTATTGTTTCCTTCAAGCTATTTCTTCTTTAGATTAAGTAATGCCAGTTTCTTTCTTCATGGTCCCTATTTTCCAATACTTTTATCATGTTAATTTTTCCCACTGCTGGATCCCTCTTATTGATTAGTGGAGAGCTCCCTATTGTTCTGGATTTGTGTAATTCTGACACAATTTTAATCTTTCAAATTGGTCCCAGCTAATGCTTCACATATTCTGAACTTTGCTTATCTATAGTTGTTACAGGTTATATTCCTGCTTATATTTGTTCACTAAGATGTTCTTTTCCCCTTTTTCTTTTTCCCAGCAGAACTATGCTGCTTTATAAAATATCATATGATCAAAATCAACTTGTGACTAAAAAGAAAGAAAGGAGTGGTCCTTATAGAAAATATTTGTACTCTTATAGCAGGATTAAACATGTACAGAGATAATAGTAACATATCACTAGTTTAAAAAATGTCTTGTCTGTATAAATATTCTTTTGAATTTAGCAGGAGTTCATATCAATATCTACCATTAAGAGGAGGAAATGAAAATTTAGTTGTTTATAAATAATTAGTAAGTAGATGCAGCTTAAGAACAGCTATTCACAATAAATTAAAAAATTCTGAATGGCTGCACATTCTGGTTCATAGCTGTGATAAAATATGAAAAGATTGTGAAGAATTGAGGCCATTAGCTCAACAATGCAGGCCAAAAGAATATTTTTCCTGAAACATATAAATAATTGTGGCAAAGGTTTTATGTGAACATCTGGCCCAGAAATCTATTTCAGTTTAATTTGAAGTCTCAGCCTAAAGTTAGACTCTGTGTCAATAGGGTTAATATTTCCATGAAAATCCAATATTCATATTTGTATCATTATAGCCTCCAGGATGCCATAATCAGCAAAAGGGAAAATGTTTCAATGATGTAAGAATCTTTAGACCTACATAAATCTAAATTTCTAGGCTGGTATTTACGTCTCCACAGAAGGTGTGGGGAAAAGATGACAGCCTAACTTAGTAAAGTTGGGATGTCAGCACAGACTTCTTACAGTAAGTTGCTAATTTTAATTATACAGGATAATTTCATTACTTTATTTGGTCCGTTTTCCCTCATGATTTCATTCTGTACCTTCACTAGCAAATTGATGCAATATGATGTTCTCTAAAAACTTCTGTTCTAAGTTATAGTAACCCAGGCAAGTCCTACAATTGTAAAAGTTTTGTGCTTCTTCCTTTCAGAAATGCAAATTACCAGAGATAAATGATAAGTTTTCAATTTATTAATTCATCTTAACAATAGCTTTAGCTTATAAATTATTCGATTGGAGGATAATTAATATTATTTAGATTCAAACTCCAAAATAAATGTTTGTAAAAGGTTAATAAAATCCTTGTTGATCATAACCAGTCAGTGTGTTCCCTGAGAGGAGAATCTAAGTATTTTTCACTTCTTCACTCCCATTTTCTACTATGGTATCTGGAACAATGTAGAAGATACAACATAAAGGATCATTAAAGAAGTGTTCAACAATTTTTTTCTACTATAAAATGTAACAATGTTTTGAATTTATAGTTAAAATTAGTAAACCTTTAGAAGTAGTAATTAGGACATAGAAAAGATGTTATGCATATATTCAATGTTCCTTTCAAAATAATTTAATTTCTTAATATCTACTAAATTTTTCCAGCCCAGTTTGAACTCAGACCAATGCCTGAAGTTCTCTCCATTTTAAACTATAGTGATTCATTTTTTTAATGTAGCAGGATTTTGACATAAGTTCAATGAGGATGAATGTCAACAGGGACCCAGAAATCCAACTAAATGGAGAAGTCATTCCCATGTGTTCATTCCCATGGTTCCTTTCAGTTCCTCTTCATTTCCTTCCTCATGCTGCCACTGTACTTCCTTAGCTGTCACTTTTTATGTGTGTGACAAACTCAATCCTTGATAAAAAAAAAAAAAAAAATCATTTACTACAAACCTTTTGCCTTCTCAAACAGCACCGTAGAAAGGTCTCTGAGGGGGGAAAAATATTTTTTGTTTCATTTGGCACAGAACATTCTTAAGAAAGAAAGTAGAAGGGAAATCCCACAAATCCCAAGTAGTCAAGAACAACCACTAAGGTAAAAACCACCATTTTTTTTTTTTTTTTTCCTTTAGAGCATTCAACCCCATAGAAGATCAGAGACACCTACAGATATGGTGCTTTCAGTATATCCAAACACACCAAGGACTTCAAATTCTTTGAAGGATGTTTTATGCCTATTTTTAACCTCATTTCAAACTCTAAACTTGTTCTTATTGGAGCTTCTACATAATGGGAAGGTTTAATGATTTCTTTGTTATGATAAGATATAGACTGGGCCTGGCTATTGCTAGAATCAGAGGATGATGCATGATTTGCTATTGAATAAATATACACATAAGTAGCTTTAAAGATGTTCATGAGAGGAAATGAGAAACAAGATTTTTTGTGTGTGATTCTGATACCCTTTGGGGAAAGAAAGAAAAAAAAATGTGTCAACAAAGAGAAAGCATGTTATTTAGCATGAATCTCTCTTGCTTAGAGTTTTCTCCTGTTTTTCCAAGATTTTTCTTTAATAACCTTTTAGAACCATTATCAACAGGAGATAGTGTGGTTACTGTCATGAAAGGGGCACAGTGTAATGAAGGTTGTCAACTATCTGCCTTCCATTTGGGAAGTCTCTTCATTGTTTCAATAGTCAATATTCAATATTTTCTCCAGGATGATTTATAGTTGTTATGACATAATCTTGAATTTTCCCTTACATTGTAGACTTTGGCTCTCGGAATTTATCTAAGTACTCCAAGTATCCTTTTTATATATTCAGACAAGTCTTTAACTAATGCCTTCCTCCTATCTATCATCTATCTATCTATCTATTTATGTGTGTATATATATATATATATACATATATATATATATATATATATATATATATATACCAAGTCCATAATTGTGTTCTTAAATACCTTTTTATAAATTTCTTAGCTCTACAGTGAGCTTGGAGAAATGATGATAAAATAAGATGATATAATTTAGCTGGGCATGGAGGCCCCAGCTGTAATTCCAGAAATAAGAGAAAATAAGGCATGACCCCATGTTGGAGATGTACCTCAGCAACTTAGCAAGCCCCTATCTTAAAAATAACAACAAAAAATAAATAAGTAAATGAGCAACAACAACAACAAAAAAAAACAACATAAAAAGGCTGGAAATGAAGATTAGTCATAGAGTACGCCTGGGTTCAATTTTCATTATTGAAAGGAAAAAAATAAAAAGACACCATGCAGACTTTCTAGCCAAGGATTCGGGATGCTAGGAGGGCATGCCCTTTACCTTGATAGCTGCTTGCCCCATCCAGCAAGCTATGAAGTCAGAAATTGAAAACATAAGTTCATAAGTTGATATTATTGCATGCATATTGTATAACAAGTACTTTGCTAAATACTTTATGAGAATATTCTCATTTAACCTCAGGGGATACTTACTACACTCAAACAGGTATTTCCTGGCACTATCCCCATCTTAGTCATAAGGAAACTAAGGCTGAGAAAGGTTGAATGCTTATGTTCATGGAGCTAGTAAGTGTCACAGCCATTTTCAAACACAGATCTCCTATGAAAAATTATTCTAAATACTGTACCTACTCCCTTCACCTGTACCTTACAAAACTGTCACTCAGGGAGACACTAAGCTTTATTTTTTTCCCTCCTTTTCTTTTTAATGTCTCCTAACTTTTTTCTGCACTCAAACCATCTTGCATATTATATGTGTTTTAAAAATACAAGCACAGCCAATTTATTTAAAATCTCTTTATAAATCCTTACCATTTGCCAAAAAAAAAAAAAAAAAAAAATCCTATTTCATGATATTACATATCCTTCAATGGCCAGAATTTCTGAAAAATGTTTCTGCTGGTAGTTTCCTAACCACAGCTTCTCATATTGGTGCTGTAGATCTCCCATGAACAGATGTCCATTGACAGACACATAAATTGAGCAGCAAGTGGCCTGAGATCTCTGTTCCCTAGAATCACTTGGTGTTGCAAACAGAGTTCTAAAGGTCCAGGTACAGTCCTTTTCCTGATGATTTTTTTAAGAGAAAGAGAGAGAGAGAAAGGGGGGGAGGGGCAGGCAGAGGTCATCAGTGAAGGGTCATAGACAGAAAGAAACAGAGGCAGAGAGACAGTATGTGACATTGAAGGTAGAAAGCCTTAAGTAGAAGCCATAAAAGATAAGGAGAGGATCACAAATAAAGGGAATCTTTGAGTGGAAAGGAGAACATAACCAGCTGTTGCTTGCCAAGAGACAAAATGCAAAGGTGAAAATAAGTGGAATCCTAAAATACAGCAAGTTGTAATGTTAGCACCCATATCTTGAGTGTTGTTCAACTTTTGGTTAGCACTGGTATGTAACTGTTTGAAATGGGTTCCTGTCCTCTTTGTGTCTAATTTTTCTTAATGTATTCTTAACATGAATTACAATTACCTAAGTTTTACTTTAATATTTTCATTTATACTTAATAATTGGGCTGATACCTGCCTCTCCAAACTCCATGACCTCTATTCTCCTCAGTCACCAAATGGTCCACTCCTACCTGGGGAATCTTCCTGAATACACTATATAATCTTGCGATTTTGTTTTTGTTCATTTTCCCATGATTCTCCCTCCATTAATCTTTGAAAGTATGTTGTCATCAGATATTCTTCCTGTTGTACTCCAGAGGAACATGACATTACCTCTGGATTGTAAACAGTGTGAATATAAGAACTAGAACTCGCTCACTAATTCATTGAGTAGGTTACAGCTCTCACAATCTAATCATTTCACCTATGAACATTCCTGCACTATGTCTCACACATGAACTTTTTGGGATGTTTAATATCCAAACCATAACAATTTAAAATGACTTTAGAGAATAACTTATTATCCCGAGAAACTTTGGTCTTAGCAAATATCTTGGAAACTTATCGCTAGCACTGTGAACATAGAAATAGACATGTGCTTACTTATAGACAACATGGTGATCTGTGGTTACACCATGAACTCAGAATGTTCTGTTCAAATTAGAACACTGATTGCAGTTTATCTTCACAAACAAGAGCCATCGATTCACCACCCCCAAATTAAACAACATTTTAAAGTACATGTTTGAAATGAACTTTAATAGGTAGAAATGTGCCCCATGATCATCACCCACTGGTGCTTTACCTGTCAATATGTATCCAGGGTTCATAATGTCAAAATGGACTCTGCAAATGGGATTGAGTTTATGAAAATTAGAGTTATTTTGTATTATCTGGGTAAGAAGCATAGGAATCTTCAAAAACAGAGAAACTTTTATCTCTTGCAGTAAAAAGAGGGAAAAGAGATGTGGCTAAGGAAGAGGCAGAATAGATTCAAAGTATGAAATGAACTCAACCCATTATTAATGACTTCTACTTATTGGGAATACATGCAGGGGAGTACAGAGAGGCTCTAGAAGCTGAGAACAAACGTACCCAGCCAACAAGAATACAGAGACCACAGCCTACAGCAGAATGGGACTGAATTACGTCAATAACCCGAATTAACCCGGAAACTGCTTCTCCCCTAAAGCTTCCAGAAAGGTAGGCAGTTTTGCGATATTTTGATTTTGGTTTTATGAGACTGGAAGCAGACAATGCAGCCTAGTCAAATGGGCTTTTGATAACATGTAAGTATTGTTTCAAGCTACAAAGTGTGTGGTAATTTATTATGGAATCAATAGAAGAAGCATATGACCATGTACATTTTGTGAGCTATAGTAAATGATCCCTTACCACAAGTTAACTCCATCAAATGTGGGAGTGTATCTCTGCCAACTCACTAGCTTAGGGGTTAAATGGTTTATGTGCATTTACAGAAGTTTTGTCTTTGAAAATTTATTATTGTGTGTTGTTTCTAAATGTCTAAGTTAGGCCTGTGCTTCCATGTGTTTGAGAATTCCAAGTTAATATCACCCTGTTCATACTTTATGGCTTGAAATTGGATGATTTAATTTCCAATTCTACTCTATGTTTGCCTCTTTAAGGGAGATATCAGCTCTGTGCTCAATACTTTCTTCACACACCTCTAAGTAGAGGCCATTTGCCTTCTATTCATTCAGTCGTATGTCTTATGAGCTCCTTACTCTCATTTATATCAAATCCACTTCCAGCATGGATTATTGATAAGCATGCATCTGCTCATGAGAAGTAACTTAAGGGCTGTTTACTTCCAGTAACATAAGGAGGAAATGACCTTAAATCTCTTCCTGATCAGTACTGATAAAATGTGAAGTAAATTACAAGAAAGGTATGCAAATTATTCATTTTTCTTGACAGTACCAAAATCCATATCTTTACTCATTTAGTAATCAAGATGTTTTTATTTAAGCATTTATAATGAGGTCAAACATTGTTTCAGACACTTGGGATTTGTCAATGAACCAAATTCTCTGACCTCATCAGGCATACAATTTAGAAAATAAATAAATAAGCTAAAAAGTCATTTAAGTTGATGCTGACTATTCTGAAAGCCAATAAAAGGAGGTAAGAAAAGAGTGTTGGTGGAAGGGGAAGTGAGTATGTAAGTTAGGCCTTTCTAATTTTGTGGCTTTTGATTAAGTTCTGTATGGAGGCGATGATGTTAAATATGGGAAAATATATCAAAATAGTTCAAGCAGAGACAATTGCATGTGTGAAGTCCTTAGGTTGGGTCTATGCTCATTATGTTTAAGAAGCATCAAAGAAGACAGCATGGCTACAATGAGTTGAGCTTGTGGATGAGGCCAAGGAAACAACAGAGGCCCTATTATTGAGGATTACCTTGGTCATGGGGACAAATCTGATTTCTATTTCAAAATTGATGGGAAGTCAATTGAAAGTTTTGAGCAATGGAGTGATGATAAAATTATTTATCAAGCCAGGTGCAGTGGTGCACTCTTATAATCCCAGTGGTTTGGGAGGCGAAGGCAGGAGGATCTCAAGTTCAAAGCCAGCCTCAGCAAAAGTGAGGCGCTAACCAACTCATGAGACCCTGTCTCTAAATAAAGCACAAAATAGGGCTGAGAATGTGGCTCAGTGGTCGAGTGATCCTGAGTTCAATTCCTTGTAATATATATATATATATATATATATATATATATATATATATATACATATATATGTATATATATATATCAAATGGATTACCTCCCTATTAGGTTGATATAATGATTACAAAGTGGAAGTGTTCTTTATGACAGACAATTGTAGCTTGGTCCTGGGTGGTGGCGGCAAAGTAGTATCAAGTGGTCCAACTCACAGCATGTTTCTAAAAATATTTTTTAGTTGTAGAAGTACACAATACCTTTACTTTATAATTTATTTTTATGTGGTGCTGAGGATTGAACCCAGTGCCTCACACAGGTTAGGCGAGCACTCTACCTCGGAGCTACAACCCTAGCCCCTCAAAGCATTTTTAAAGAAGTGTTTTAGTTAGCTTTTTTGCTGCTATGACTAAAAGACTGAACCAGAACAATTGCAGAGGAGGAAAAGTTTATTTAGGGGCTCTTGGTTTCAGAGGTTAGTCCATAGACAATGGGCTCTGATCTTCGGGGCTTCAGGTGAGGTAGAACACTATGGTGGATGAGTGTAGTGGAGGAAAGCGTCATATATGATGATCAGAAAGCAGAGAAAGAGAGAGACTCCACTTGCCAGATACAAAATATGTACCCAAAGACACCACCCCAATGACCCACTTCCTCCAGCTACACTCTATTTGGTTTCAGTTAGTTACCTTCTCAGTTAATCCCATCAGTGGATTAATTCACTGATTGGGTAGGTAACGGCTCTCATAACCCAGTCGTTTCTCCTCTAAACCTTTTTTCATTGTCTCACACACGTGTCTTTGGGGGACACCTCACATCCAAACTATACCAGGAAATTTCACTTGACATCACTGAAGGGTAGCATGAAAGAAAGTGAGGCATCAAGGATTACTCTAAGGTATTTGGCCACAGCCCTTAAAATGATGCAGTTACCTTTTACTGAGAAAGTGAAAAGGCAAGTAACAATTTCAGGGGTAAAATCAACTTTTCTTTCCGGACATGTTAAATTTGAGATGTCTACTGAGTATATAAGTGGAAATATTGAGTCTGGAGCTCAAAATAGAAACCTGTGATACATTTTAGGGTTGTCCATAGAAAGAGGATATTTCAAGTCACCAGTTCGGAGGAGATCACCAATAGAGTGACAAAATAGACAAAGGGAAAGTTTCAAGGGTTTTGTCCTTTGAGGAATATCCATTAAAGCAATCAGTTAATGAAGTGACTCTATCAGAGGCATGTTGCGCTGTGTAGAGTTGTTCATTCACTTGAGCTGTGTAGCATTACACAATTGGCAGGCCCTGGTTGAGTTTTCCATACTCATTTCCATGTCAAACATAAAGAGAATTTCTTCTCCCAAGAAACACAATTATTATACATGTTGGACACTATGAATCATAACATACTTTTAAAACTCCCTATTTACACTTACTGCTGAGAAAATAGAATATAATTTGTTAGATAGCCCTAGCAAATGTAAAGTACCTCTGGGAATACATTTTATGTATTAACCTCATATCTGCCTTTATCTTGTCTTTTCTACTGTTACTTTACTTTTGTTTTGTACCCTGAACTTTTTTTTGTTACTTTTATTTTGTTACCTATCAATTTTACATGCTTACATAAGTTACATCAATTCTGGAATGAATAAAACTAATGGTAAAGTTATCAATATTAGAGGACAAATGATATACAGGGATAGACAATCAGAGGACAGGTAAAGTTAAACACAGTATTAGAAACATATTTTGATTTCTGTGGCACTTTTCAAGAATGTTGTTGGGCATTGCCTTGTGACAGAGTGCCAATGGGTCTGTATCTCTGACAAGGCTCGTCTCAGATCAGTCTCTATTCTGTGCCTTGTATAAAGATAAGTGCAAGTTTCAGGCTATAAACCTCCTTCCTGTACAATTCTCAGCTTGCAATTATTTTCTCTACACATACTGAGGTTTAAAAACTAGTCAGAAATAAACATTAGAGAAGTTTCTAGAGTGAGTTTAGCTTCCCCTGAGCCATGTACAAATGAGTGTATTTTATACACATGTGTTTATATAAGATCTGCTCTCATAATACACATTGGTCAAAATGCATTTGTCTGATTTTTTAAAAAAATCACATGTGCACTCTACCAAAAAATTCTAACAGCTATTTTTCACTGCATGTTAAAACAAAGGAGACAAAAGCAGAAACTAAAGATTATTTTTAATGATAACATGCTAAAGACTTACTGCAGAAATATGACTTGCATACCCTAAATCCTATGCCCCTCTCTGATGGAGAATTTCTGCTACTTGAAATCAAATTATTTTTCAAACTAATGCCATCAAGACATAATTTAGAAGAACCTGACATCTGGCCTCTTTGATAATACACTGAAGCAGAGTGAGGAAGTCAGGATTTCTAAAAACATTTTTAAAATTTCCATTAAGTTTCTTATATCATCATTTAAATCTTATCTTCAGTTCTCCATCTTTTGAAACAACACTTCTAAAGTACATTTTTTTTTTTTTCAGTCTGGCCCATGGGTGCTCTACCACTGAGCTAAATACCAACTCTTTATAATTTTTCTATTTTGACATAAGGTCTCACAAACTTTCTGAGGTTTACCTTGAACTTGTGATCTTCCTCTTCCTCGGCTGCCCAGAGAGAGTCACAGTGATACAGTGATTATAGGTATTTGCCACCACACCTGGATAAAGTATATATGTACTTTAAAATATGTGTGTATATGTATATATATATATATACATATATACATATATATACATACATATATATACTTTAATGTGTGTGTATGTATGTGTATATATGTGTGTGTATATATATATATATATATATATATATATATATATATATATATACTTTAATGTGTGTGTGTGTGTGTATATATATATATATATATTTTTTTTTTTTTTCTTTTTTGGTATGAGGGAGAGAACAAAAGTGTTCTTCACATTGGGTACATTCCTGAGTATCTCATACCCCAGATATTAAAAAGATACCAATTGATTAAATTATACAGCATGTGAGGAAGAATTCAGATGCTCACAACATTAATCATTTTAGAAATTTCTTAGGGTTGAGAATTTTTCCCCCCCCTGGCCAAGTAATTCAGGTCATCATTGTAACCATTGAGGATGTTTTAGTTCACACCTCCCATTAAGGAGCAATGATGTATCCATCAGAGGATCTCTCCTGCTTCTTGCCTCCCTTGGTCTCTGCAAGCAGCTTGGGGGGAAATATTCCCTTGGTTTGACATGGATGAGGCACCTCTTTTATACTTTTTCAAAGATATAGCAAGCAACAAGGAACCAACTTCTTGCTGGTAGGACTGTTACACCCCAATCACCTCTAGCCTCATTCCCTGGCCCTATGATGATAAGAATTTCAAGGACTGGAAATTATAGAGGCTTACTTGGCAACCTTTTCCAATTGTTAGTGATAAATCAAACTTGGGGTGCTTGCCAGCAAAAAGTTCTTACTTCTCTGAGTAAATCTGTGAGGATGGATCTGATACAGGCAAAGCAATTTGGTTAGAATGTCCTGATGGGTGCAATGTGGCAGTGGGTATTTCTTCACTGCCCTTTTCATGTTGGTTATTTGGTTCACACATATTAGTCCATTAGCAGTGCCAGTTGGCATTCCCTTTG
This sequence comes from Tamias sibiricus, assembly GCA_025594165.1. Lineage (NCBI taxonomy): Eukaryota > Metazoa > Chordata > Mammalia > Rodentia > Sciuridae > Tamias > Tamias sibiricus. Next base: position 146,053,483 of record CM046660.1, on the reverse strand, counting down.
GTAGCAGCTTTTCGTACCTTTGTGTGGATGTGGTGTGTGTGTGTGTGTATGTGTGTGTAGGTGTGTGTGCATTTTATGAAGATACCCACATTAACCCACAATGAGTAAACATAAGAGACACATTTTTTTTTTTTTTTTTCTGAGCTTATCTACAATCTGCAATTAGTGGGGCTGCGGAAGATGGCAAACATGAAGCAATGTTTTTCAGTCACCCTGATTTCTTAAGTGTGTAAATCCCCGCATCTCTTCCCCTTTAAGTTAAGCGCTCACTTGAGTGCAAATAGTTTGCATTCTTAAATGCCACCTGTTGAAAATAAAAGTCTCATGACATTTGCAAATTCTGGTTTATCCTGGTTTAGCTTTACACAGCAATCTAATTTCACGGCGCTTAGCAATTACTTTTATTAGTTACTCCACCCAACAGCCCTATGATGTCAGAAACTTCACCTCTTCCTCTGTTTTTGTCTCTCCCTCTTCTTCTTTCTCTCTCTCTCCCTTTACTCACATGAACACACATATATCCATTTATTAGCACTCACATTGTTAGCAAATTGTTACATGTGTGTCAAAATAGTCCTTATAACTCAGAAAGTATTTGAAAAGAGAGTTAACATTCCTCTGAATACACGAGAGAAGCTGACATAGAACTATTCCTCTAATTAGAGATTGTTTTAGAAACAAAAGTCGCATGGGAGTTTTGGAGGCTTATGGTCCTAGCCATGTGGCTCTTGGTTACTCATGGAAACTTGACCAGCCTCAGTGGTTTCTTCATTTGTTAAAATGAGACAATTAGATGAGACCCACAGTGTCTTTCAGGGACATGATTGTTAATATACTTTTTTTTCAGTGCACATGTGAGCACGGGAATTTATATATGGGACACAATCTGGTAGTCCCCAAATGTGACATCCCTCTTGTCGATCATATCCTCTAGGATTTGAACCTGAGAAGTGGAGAGGAAGGGTGCATCTTTCTCTAAATCTTGCTTTGAATACTAAAGACACACAGTTTACTGTAAAGTTAACTTTGTTAAAAATTTTTTTTAAGTCTTCAAGATTGATTTCTTCCTGTTATTGTTGAAGATTTGCTTTCTATGGTCATTTGGTAAGTAAATAGCTTTAAAAGGGGAAATAAACAGCAGTGTTTTGTTTTTGTACTGCAGGGTTTATGTGTTAAATTGCAGCCACATCATGTACTAACAGCTTGGTTCTTTACATGGTCATGGGGAACCAGGAATTCTTGAAAGGGGCAGGGCAGGATGTCCTTTTCCATTGCTCACTGAGTCACGGAGGACAAATGCCATTTCAGGGGTTCTGGAGTTGTGATTTCAGTCAAGTTCCAGTGGCTCTCAACCACTTCTCTAATTCAGAATGAAGAAGCAGCCACAGGGGTTGTGCGAATTATGCTAAAATGCATTCTGATTAAACCCTGAAAGTGGCATTGGCAGTGCGTCCTTAAACTTTACAGTGATCCTGACACTTAGAGCATACAGGGGCCAGAGTATCCACAAACTAGAGGGAACCACTCACGCACCCTTTCTCGTGCCCAGGTGGCAGCTGGACACATCTACATTTTATCTCATCTTTGTTCTTTGAGCCTCTCTGTCTTCTGGTCAGCTACCTCCAGGTCTCTGAAAAGGCAGGCCTTACACAGAGCATGTTTCCTCCACAGGCCTTGTGACAAGATTGTGTTTTCGATTCCAAAGGGTTAATCCCAAAGCGAATTCTTCACATGTGTAATTCAATACTTCATAACTGCTGAAAATTGGAGTCCACATAATTTATTTTCTTTGGTCGGGCACATTTGCCTCATGCTTGGCCGAAGCTGACTTCAGAGAGACACACCTAAAACTCTCAAGGGTCCCACGTGGCCCATGTCAGTTGTGCAGAGAGATTGTGGTACTTGGACAGAGCCCAAGGATTAGGTGTTCCTGAGAAGGTTTTTTTGGCTCTACAAAGCCTTAGGATGTCATGGGAATAGGCTGCACTCCCTTTTCCCCCTTGAAGGCCACATATCAACAGGGTATCTGACCACTCAGAGACAGGCTTTACACAAAGGTATACATTAAAATAAATAGAACATGCAACCAGAAAGAACCGAAAGAGAGGGAGGAATTGCTAAGTGGAGACAGGAAACAATTGCTTCGTTGTTGAGGCAGGCAGCAACCTTAGAACTGCAGAGTGTAGCTCCATCTACAGGACTGTTGGTAAAGTTGGAGCTTTTTGCTTAAAATGCAAGACAGAGCTTGAAATGCAATTTTAAATCCAGCTTGCTTTGCTGGGGTTTCACCTAACTCTCAAAAATCCTACTTTTTTTTACTGAAAAATAATTGTCCCTCTTTGATGAAAGGGATTGAGAGAGCAACATAGAGATAATAAGTGAGGGGAAAGCTATTCAAGGGTGCTTTCATTTAGCTCCTTTTCTTACTTTGGCAGTAAATATTCTTCTCATCCTCGCAATACTCATTTAATCTCTTTCTTTCCTTTTCAACAACTTCCTCTCATTTGGTTTCCTCTCATTACTCCTCAGTTTGGGAGGGGGCATGTGTATTTTCACCATTCAAACAAAATAGAAGGCTGTGTTTGTTTGAACACCGTTCTTGTACTTCCTGGCAAACAGTTGACTCAAAGAAGGTTCAGGTTTTTAGGTTTAAAGGAGCTGAAAAACTTTAAAGTAATAATTAAAGCCCATTTTGTGTGTGCACATTTCCCTCCCCTTCCCCCTTTATTTTTTAAAACCTTGCCTGCCAATGCAGTGGCTGCTGTCTAATGCTATTTCAACAGGAGACCTGGGTTTCAGGACAAGATCCAGGCCATAGGGGAGACTTGATGGCTCGGGGAATTAGTAATGGGATTTGGAGCCCTTCATTTCTAGGTCACTGGTTTGAATAGAGCCCAGGTCAGTAATGACTGAGAGTTGTTACCACCCGATGCCTGCTCTTCCTGAGCTGATCTGAGGTTGCCCGCCACTCCATCCCCGAGTGCCTGTGGCCCATCTGCACTAATGGCATTCATTGACAAGTTGGCTGTTATAACTTAGCCCTAAATGTGAGGCAGTCCAGCCTCTGCCGCATGCAGAAAAAGTGTCCACTCCGTTGGCTGCCTCTTTAGGGGATAACGAGAGAGAGAGAGAGAGAGAGAGAGAGAGAGAGAGAGAGAGAGAGAGAGAGGCTATTTTGCTTTTGTGATGACTCTGAGACCTAGCTAATCTCTCCCCACTCACCCTAAGTCTCCAAGGCATTTTATCCTCAGCCCTTCAGAGGTAAAATTCACAAAGAAGTAACAGGTCACAGAGGGCCAAGTTTCGAATACTGTCCTCCAAATGTATGTGTTCTGAGAAGATTGATTTAGAAGGCCTAAATTTGAAGCTATGTTTTCTCAATTTCTAGTGCTGGATAATTATGGCCCTTTAAAAATGATGCTTGTTAGATCCCAAACTTGTGCTTACTAAAGTTCAATGATGAGGATATTTCCAGAATTTACATTAGAGGGTTTGAAAAAATAATTACCCCTATCTTTGTTTTCTAAGGGACAAAATGTTTGCTTGCTTGGAAAGGATGGAGATAGAGGATCAGTGACTAGATATTTAAGGACAATGTAGAACATTTGCATTCTCTGTGACAGGGTAAAGCCAGAGTCCTGGACTCCATTCTGAGTTGATTTGAAATTGTGTTGAGGTTAAAGAGAGGGGAGGAGCTGGCCTTCCTGTGGGGATGAGGCTGCTCCAGAAAGGAGCTGGGGCTTCTCACAGAGATGCCTGTCAGTCCCTGGGCCCCAGGGCTGCAACTTGCACATGACTGACTCTTTATCTCCCTAGGGTACCACATCCCCTCCCTAGGGGGAGATGAAACTGGCCCCTGGGGAAGAATTATGTATTTATAATCAACTAAGAAATTACAATTGTATAAAGTTTCATTTGTATCAAGCTTTATTTAGATTTCCTTTCCAGAGTAGTGGGTTTTTAACAGCACTGATTTTTAGTAATACATTAATTACAGGTGCTTACCACATTGCTGAGATTCTGCATGAGAAGTTCAGTTAAAAAGGGTCTTGGAATTCCAGCTCTCTGATCCTATTTGTTTCTGATTCATTACTTCTATCTCTGCTTTTATTACTCTTTAGATTTCCTAATTTTTGTTTGACTGCTTTATTTTTATTTGTTTTCTTTCTTGTGTTTTCTTCTTTTTCATTTTTCTTCCGAGGCCATTAACCTGCTTTTTGCTCTTCATTTTCTTTGTTTAGGAAACACAGTGTCTCCTATTTTTGATAGCATGATGGTTAGTGGAGGGCCTTTATTCCTCAGCTCTGAGCCTTCAGCTGGGCCATACCACTCTGTCCCCAACGTTGATGGCAGCTGTGCAGCAGTGCTGGCTCCCCGAGTGCTGCAGCCCTTGGCATAGTCCTAGGTGTGGCACCACCTGCAGGTCCTGTTCCTTTCCTTTTGTGCCATTCACCTTTGGTGATTTCTTAGACAAATCTCACTGGTAACTAATCGTGTCATTCTGAAAATAGAATCTTAGACCTGAGTGCAGATATATAGGCTATCTTGTTCACCATTTTTTCTCAACAAAAAGACCTGAATATAGCTTCATCTTTTGACATGGAACCCTCTCCTCTTCCTGGCAACTTATTTCTCTTTGTTCAACATCTCACTCAAGTTTGAAAATGGGGTTGCAGCAGTGAACAAAATTTCCTCTGTGGAGTTTATGACTGAGTATAGAAGGAGAATAAGCAGATAATTGTTAAGGTTTTAAACGTTTACCAGCTTTGGTCTGCTGCCATCTCTCTTGGAATCAAAACCCATATACCATCAACAGTCATTCATGTCTTCATCTGCCCTATGGATTCCTGGTGGTATTCTTTCTTTACATGCAGACTCTTAAGAGGATTACTGCCCATATTAGGTATCCCATTTATTTAACTGCACAATCCTAAGACTCTGATGAGAATTAGCTACTCAACAAATTCCTGACTCTTTCAGGAATTCCAACTCTGGCCATGTTGGCTGGACTTTGGACCTAGAGATATAATTCGTGTACCTAAACTTATAGACATGACAAGCAACAAAACTGTCACTTCCATATGCTAAAGAGCAGATGAGGTCAATTTTGCAAGATTTCAAGGGACCAAAATAGTCATGTGAAGTAATTGCAACAATGGATAAGGTTTCTTTATGGAAAACTTTGGTAAAGAACATGAGAACAAAATGGTGTTACAGTTATGGTGAAGTAGTTTTACATGATATTTTTAGTAATGCCTAAAGATACAGAAACTAAACAAAAATAAAGCTCATAAAAGGGATTACCTACAGGGAACAGAGGGGTCATGGGTAGAACAGACTCCTTGATGTTTTTTATATTGATTTCATTTTGAACCATTGAATGTACTGACAATTCACCAATGACAAATTTTAAAAACGATTTCAAGATGACCACAAAATGACCAATAATTCTAACAAAAACTAAAATAGAAAAAATAAGAAGAGAAAATAATTTTTTCTCAACCCTGAATTTTGAAGCATTATAAAAACACCCTTCAAAAAGGTTAGCAGTAGTTTTAATCTTTGCTCATTATATTCAATCCAAATTGTTTCCTGAGCAAACAATATTAATTACACAGTCTATGGCAAGACAAAAACAAACAAGAAGATGAAAAGAAAACTTAAAAATAAATAAAACAACAACAAAAAACAAACAAACAAACAACTTTTGAGTCTTCAAGGAGACTCCAGAGTCCTGCATCTTTAGACCTATTTTCTTTGGAACAAAGATGTGGTTTTTGAAGAGAAACAGATTGAAAGAGTAAAGATTCTTATACCAAGATCTTCCTTCTTGTGTTTATCTTTGACTTGCTATGGGACTTAAGATCTAAAAATCACAATTCTGCAAGCTTCTTTTTATTTACCTGGTGCTTTATGCATAATTTCAGATGTCCAAAGCTAAATATATGAGAAATGACATTTTCTGTATATATTGTAAAGGCAAATGACAAGTTGCTGCTGCTATCTACTCTTGAGATTTACTTTCATCTTTGACGTATACAAAGCAAGTTGCTTAACTTCTTCAACCCTTATTTTCTTCATCATAAAATAAAAATACTGATTATATCTCTACATCAGTGTTGTTAAGCAAATGAATTTATACATTTTGGATTCTTTGCAAAATGGGTGTCATGTACCAAGTGCTCAATAAATTTTAGCTATTATTTTATGTCTCTGCTTAGAAGCTAGCAATATTATTCTTATAGTAGTTCTTGAAATCTCAAGTCATACCTCCTCCATGAAGCGTTAAATAGTCTGGTTGTGGGGTTTGGCCTGTCCAGCATCATCCACTGCTGGCTTCCAGCAGCAGCAGGCGTACTCAGCCACCCTCTGTCTATGTGGTTCTGTGCAGCTGACCCCAACACCAATCCCAGAGGTGTCCTCTGAAGCAAGACTATCTGGTCAGCATGATCTACTTCTCTAACAATAAGAATTTGGTAAAGGATGAGCATGAGACCCAAATCTGGCTAACAAAATATCATCATAAGTCTTTTGTTTTAGGGTTCCCCCCCCCTTTTACTTAGGTTTCCACTGGACTTTCTGGTAAGTAGTAGTCAGTTTGAAATTGCTAGGTGCTACCCAGGATTATTCTTAGAGGTGGGTAACTGCCATCCCTATCTAAAGCCTATTCTTGCTCTCCTGCAGTCCCCTTCTGTATGGAACCTAGGAGGTATGCCCACCTGAAACCCACACCCACCTTCTAAAGTAGGCTCTTTGTGCCAAAACCATGAAATATTTTGCCAAACAGCCTACTATCTTTTTCCAAAGCTCATAAATTCTCTTCCCTTGTCTCCATCTTTGAGCAATGAGACTTCTGGCCAACAACCTCTATCTAAGTTGCAAATACTCATTCATAGATTTGAAAGTATAGGAACCGTGCCTGAAAATAAGACTAAAAATGAGATGATCAGAGTCAAGGGATATAATCAGAGTCCTGATAAGCTCTTTTGAGTCATAGATCTAGCTGTGTTAAAGCAATGCAGACCTTTAGTCATTTGAGTTACTGAAACAATAAGTTAGTTTGAGTTTATTTTCTTTATTTTCAACTGGGAGACTTCTGAGACACTTTTCCTTTCTATGTGTGTAAGTCAGCTTTCTATACTGTGACAAATACATCAGGCAATAAACTTATAAAGGGAAAAAAGGTTTATTTTGACTAAAGGTTTCCATCCATGATTGATTGACCCCCTTCTTTTAGGACCTGTAGTGAGACAGCATGTTGTGATGCAGAGTATATGACAAAGCAAAACAACTCATCTCATGACTGAGAAGCAAAGTGAAAAAGAAGGTAGGGCTGGAAACCCACAACCCCCTTTAAGACCTGGCCCACCAATGACCTGAAAACCTCCTACTGCAACCTACCTCTTAAAGGTTCCATCACTTTCTAATACTGCCAGGGCCTGGGAACCAAGTGTCTATCACATAGGCCTTTGGGGGTAATTAAGATCCAAATGATAGCAGTATCCTATACTGCATTGACATTCCTTTATCTGTAACAACAAGCCACTTACGATATTCAGGATTTTATTATATTTTCTAATTATTAACACGAGAAAGTAGTTTTTCTTCATCAACAAGAGCTCTAAAGATGTTTGGAAGCTAAGAAAGCAGAAGGAGATTAAACTCAACTTGATATGGATGACTGTGTGACCATGCATAAGTTAGGTAATTTCTCTGATCCTTAGTTTTTTTTTTTTTTTTTTTTTTTTTTTTTTTTTTTTTTTTGTTGTTGTTTAAAATAGAAATAACACTTTTAAAAGCTATATCCACTGAAGAGATTACATAAGATGATGAATGTGAATAGCCTAGTACAAAATAGGTGTTTAGTAAATGCCTTTGTCACATCCTTGACAGGAGAGGCTGCTGGAGTTAAGCCCTATCTGCTTCTGCACCTCAAATAGCTTAAGAGGGTCTTTTTTGTTATTTTATAGCATTGGAGGAACTCATGGAGAAAGATGTAGCTAGACATACCTTAGTTGGCATCAGGAACACAAAACTAACTGTGCTTTCTGTGAATCTTTCTCCCCTACGCTATTCTTTTTGTTGCTGTAGTCTGGTGCTGGCTCATTCTCAGCCCACTGTGAAGTTCATAGCCAACAGCAGGCCCTGTGTTTGCATCTCCACCATTCAAGAGAGTGTCCAAACTGAGCTGGGATTTTGTTCTTATTTTTAATTCCTAGGAAGGACTCTGATTTCCTATCATAGGACCAATCAAATGTGGTAATAGGTAAAACTTATATTAAAGTGGTATCTTCCATAGTCACATGAATTTAAAATGACAGAAAGAGAATTCCCAAAAAAGGGGTTATCCATACAGAGATGAATATCTATAAAGAAGAACTAATAAGCTAACAAAGCATGTAGAATTCAGGGTGTTGGGATAATTTTTAAGAATTTATTCTGAATTCTCTTCCTTTATAACAAAACGTCAAATGCATATGGCATCAGAAATACGTGATAAATAATTTCCACTGATCCTACAGAAGGGCTGTTTTTCTTTTTTTTAATCACCACACAGCAGGTGGAAAAAGTCATCAACGAAGCCTGACCTCTCCACTTCTAAATAGGACCCCCAAGAATCTTTAAATCAAACATCCATCAGGATTTCTTCTTTAAAAGTGACCATGTCAATCTTTAGTAGATGGCTGTTATAATGTTGATATGGACACATTATGTATGAAAAATGGTTAGCTCAACATTTGCAGTGACTGATTTTCACGCATTAATAATCTGACCATTTAATTAAAATATAATGTCAGAGGGTCCCAATCCACAACACAGAATGACCTAGAAAATGTCCTGTCATTGAGAGGTAGGAAGGAGATAAGTAAGGAATAACTCAGTGACAGGTTGGCCATTCTTAAATCTGTGTGTGATTTAATACCACCAAAACCTAAGTGTGTCCGAGGCCAGTGCCCCCACCTGGTAGGATTTTTGGCTCCTCCAATGGTGTTTGGGTTTTGCAAGTTCCTTTGAGTTCCACATGCTTGGAGTGTACTGCCATGGAGCAGAAATATGCAGATTCTGGTAACAATCATAGGCATTTCATTGGGTCTTGAAAATACACTATGAGTGTGGTGCCCAGAAGAGAGCCACACTCTGAAGTTTCTTTCTGTCAGTGTCAGCCATAGTCTTTACTGTGCAAGCTGAACAAGCTAGCTCAGAAATTCATAATGAAAAGTTTTCATGTCCAACTCACTTCCTAGTTTACAAAAACCCTTATCAAAAAAGCATTCTAAATTAGAATTAGTTAGTGATCCAGGTCTCTGAAGCCCAGGGACTGAACAATAATATTTCTTAATTACACCAGTAGGGGCTTGGTTTCTATTCGTAGTACATCTGGGTAATGTGGTTATGTTTCTGATGTATCTTGTCTCTGCACTGGCAGAGTCAGAACCCTTGAGTTCCCTCTGACTGCGGTGGGCAACTGGAGGGGTTTCAAGTTTGATCTCCTTCCTGGATGGATGGGATGCAGCCTTCTCTAAAGCAGCATATCAATGTGATTATTAGTTTGCTATGTTTTAGGCCAATCAGATTAAACTATATTTAAGACATGAAATTATTAAGGGGAAAGAAAACTGGATGGAATTTGGAGTTCTCCTTGTTTCCTGCTCAGTGAATCTCATTACACAGCCCTCATTACAAGTAGATCTGATGGAAACATCCAAGCTACCTTGAAGGAGAAGCAAGGAACTCTTGTCAGAATATCTTATGCTGCAGAGAAGTGTTCTGGCAGAAGTTCATCTTGGAAAATGGGAGAACTAGGTGCACCCATCTTTGCCAATACGAGAATCATCTACATGCGTATTTTTCAGAGAAGACAATTAAGTGCTAGGAGTCAGTTTTCAACAATCTCTCTTTCTTTGCCTGAAAGTTGAGTTATTTCTTCTGAACTACTGTAAATTTTTATACAACCTCATGTCCTTGTGATATTGTCCGATTTATAACTTTTGGCTCCCTCCACTGTTCTGAGAAGTACAACAAAACAGCTTAGTGAGAAAATACAGATTTCCTTTTAATAGAAATAGTTGGTGAGTCAAATCAAGTGCCCAAGCCTTTAACTTGCTAAAGTATTCAGCTTAAAAATACGCAATGGTCTATCATGAGGTGAAAAATAAATAGCTTAGCAGGATGAACTTAATAGACACTATTCAAAAAATTGGATTCAATCCCAAGTTATTTATTTTCAATCATTAAAATATCTGATTTGTGGGGCAATATCCTTTTGTAAAAAATTGAACAAAAATCCATTTAGATTCTCTCACATTTTCTGCTCATCTTGCTGAAGAAAAAAGAGGTCATAAACCCTTGAGGCAAAGAAGAAACAAAATCTTTCTTTCTGTTAATTCCTGATGAATTTTGTCAAAGTGGGATTTAAAACAAGAAGGTTGTTTCTTGGCAAGAGAATTCTGGAAAGGAAAAGTAGCTGAAACTTTGCATCGTTGCATTCATTTCTGGTCAAGCTGCCTTATCACAATTCAAACTTTCATGCTGGGAAACTGTTCTTTCTTTGGTACCTTTTCTGCCAGAATTCAACTCTAACAACAAAAGTTTATAAACAATGAAAATTCCAGCTGGTTGACATCAGCGTCACGAAGCTTCTCTTCACACTGATACAAATATTTACCCTGAGCTCTGGCAAAGCTTTCCTTGCCCATGTCACCCTTAATCATACATTTTTCCTTGATTGAGTTATGCTTTCCAGTACGTGATTTGCTCTGGTTTACTTTTTAACACATCCCAGAGGCTTCGTCAAAATCAACTCTGGGCCGGCCATGTCATTTGGTAGCTGCCAAACATGTTATTGAGAAGGAACTTGGCAAATATCAAAACAGTCTTTTCTAACTGCTCTAATAAATGTGTTTGTTCTTTTTGACCACCATTTACTTTTTAGGTCTCTCATATCCATAAAGCGATGAGCCAAGAAAGTAAGCAGAGATGCACTCAATTCCCTTTAATCCATTCCCTTGAGATAATGTGTTGATTTCTCTCCCAGGCACCTTAGTGCAAAGAAGCTGAAAACTTAAAAGGTTTCATCAATGACTTGTTATTTCCTTCAAGAAGACACAAGGGTTATTTTCAAAAGGTTAAAACAACAGATTGATGTACTCTGTTACTGTAGTAAAGTCAGCTAGAACAAATATTTGCCACACCAAAGTGACTTGCGGAGGGATTAGCGCAAAATATTGCAAATATTTCTACAAAGCTTCCTTTGCCAAAATAAAACATCGGGTTCTGTGCAGTGGGTACTTGCAAAATCATTGTTAAGTGTGTTAATAGTGCAGAATTCAGGGGAGTTAACTCTCGAAATTGAAAGACTTGCTTAAACAGGTGGTGATGTCCTCCTGAAAGAAAGACATTCTGAGTTACATCAGTTAATACTTACATTGGGTTAACATTTCAGGAAAAAAACTGGCCATGATATAGAAGCTGTAGATATACCCTTTGTCACTGCACTGCCACCTTTGAAAATAACATGCAGTTAGCTGTGCAAGCTAAGCAAATCTTTTATCTGCAACAATTTAAAAATCAGTCTCAAAAATGAGGTGGACTTCTAATCTCTGCGGCATTCACCACTTTCACTGTTGTTATCATTCTTGCTTTACTTGTAGCCCTTAAGGAATGCACATGCGTGTGCACATAAACACACAGAGACACACAGGCAAACACTATAATTTAATTAGAGGGTTTTAATCTTTCCCTTTGCCAACCTACATATTCATCAGTTTGGAGGTGTCTGTGTAGCAATTGCATCAATATGTACCAAATCATACCTACCATGATCATTAATAAATAAGTATATATGAAAACCATGGAAAATAATCATAAACTAAATTGTGACTGACCCACATATTTAAGAACTAAAAATTTACAGACATTCTCCTCACTTGTATGGTAGAATTCAAAGCAACTTCTTGCTCATAGAAACTCATTATTAATTCTATCACAGGGAGTTGATTTAGTGTAGAAAAATAGAAGGATTGTCCTTTAAAGAGTCTAGAGTTAGAGTGATTTCCCAAATTCCTAACCTGTCCAGTACACAGTAGAGTATGAAAAGAAATAGGGTATGCCAGTCTCAAGGTGAAAGACCAGAAACGTAGAAGGTAGAAGTATTTACCCTCACTGTACAAGCAAGGGGAAGACTCAGGAAGTTCTCACCACTTCTTCAAGGTAATTGAATTATTGAATGAAGATTAGAAATTCAAACTGAGTTTAGGTTGACAAAGAAGATCATGTCCTTTATATCACTGAGTGTACCCTTCTGTAGTAACCTGGGCCAGACTGGGTTCACAAGTTTAGTGCTCCTTAACTTGCCTGAGGCACTGGGTGATTTAACATAAATGGATAACCAGTTAGGGATTAATCTCACATATTCATTAGAATCACTTTAATGCTTAATTTGTAAGGATTTACGTGGAAATAAAATTAAAATGGAGTATTCTTTGTTTTCCATCTGTTCTCTGAGGAACTTCTGGTTCTTAAGAGGGGAACCTGCTAGTCTAAGATGTGCCCCAGGCCCCCACCCCTGCCCTGCATTAAACTGTAATAAACTTATCCTTGATACATTTGTTATTTGCATAAGATCTTATTTAAATAAGATTTTATATTTCTAAATAATAATGTTTTAAACCTAAGAATTTTTATGATTCTGACCTTTGATGGTATTAAAAAATATTTGAGAAATGTTTTTCTATCCAGAACATGATTTTCATAAAGTTAAAATTTTTACAGCCTCCAAGAAGCCACATAGCCAAGATACCTAGTCAGTGATGAGAGTAATGCTAAATAGTAATGCTCAATATAAACCCGGTTAATGCTCAACTTTCCAAATAGTAAAAAGGTATAAATTATGAATTATATATATTTATGCTTCAGTTCATAGAATAGATCTACCTCTGAAAATAATGTGTATAAATTTGCTTTGATATATGCCCAGGAGAATGCTTTTTCAAGGTACCATATTAATAATTCAAAAGGCAGTTTTCCATACATTTGGATTTTTACAGATCACATGAAAGATACAGTTGATAGTATAGTAGTTCTTCACTGAATTTTAAGAGAGTCTATTGTTGAAGGGGGAATATTATTTTGTTATTTCAGTTTCTTTTTCTGCATGTCCAGAGCACTTTTCATATTCTCGTAGTATATCTGGTTAAATCAATTGAACCAGAACTTCTAGGAGCAGGGAGCAGAAGCCTCTACTGTAAAGTCGTGCTTGGGAGGTCATAAGTAATCAAGCAGATTTGAAATCACTGATTTAACCTATTTAATTTTTGGATATGAAAGGCTTATCCCCTCCCAAAGAAGCTATTTCATCTTTGCATAAAGATTTCTAATTGCTTTATGTACCACACCTTAAGCCAAAAACATTCATGATATTGTCCAGACACAAGATGAGGTGAGCCTGGGGAGAGGGAAGAAGGGTGGGCTGCCAGTCTTTTTTATGGCAGGTCAGCCATTGAGTGTGACCATCATGGCGGCTCTACTTCTGTTTTTATTCATCCTTGCATGAAGAAGTTCACCCATCATCACTTGCTCAGCTCTTAGCACACAGTACCTGGCACATTTAAAGTGCTCAGCACGTGTGTGTGGCTTACAAAAAAAAAAAAAAAAAAAAAAAAGAAAATTGATGACACTGTCATTCAAGTTCACTCTTAAGTAACTCTCATCCAGATTTTGTTTTTTTAAAATTTAACCTAATTCTGTTTTTTAATTTTCAGAAACTGATTTATTTCCCCTTTCCTCAGGTTCCTAGGTAGCACTTTGCTTTCTTCTCCTTCCTCTACTTTTGATGTCTCCCTGTAGTTTCCATTTCTTAAAGATTCCTTTCTTGATCTTCCCTCACAGGCACAGCCAATCAATCATCCATTCTCTTCTCAACTTCCCAGAAGACTATGGGTCCTTAGAGCATAGCAGCTCTCCTGATGCTGCTCCCAGACCGTGACCCATGCTGGCAAAGCTTCTGCTCCCATGTGGCTGTATGTTTCATAAGGAGAGCTACTAAAATGCAGGCAAGCACAAAGTCTTAATTGCTTGCTAGTGGGCACTCAGCCAACACGCTGTTAGCAGAATGAAACCCAATCTTAGAGAAAAAGTGCTGAACCCTGCTCTGGATAACCCAAGCCCCATATGGATTGCACGTGTTTTGGGGAGAGATTTGAGCAAGATGATATTTTTTTTTCCACTCCTTTGGATGGGAATATCAATCTATGGGTTGCTAGAACATTTTATTCTTAATGTAATAATCCTGGCTGTATGACAGCCTCAAGAGGGAACTCTGTACCTCCTCTCCTATTTATGACATGGATAGATAAAACATTCTTAATTTTTTCTGCTTCTCTGAAAACACTACAGTCAATGCTATTTCAAACAAAATTTGAACTTTGGAGAATTCTACTTAGATATTTTGAAATAGTTACTTCCTGGCTCCATTGTTTGCTAAATATTTGAATTTTGCTAATTAACCTCTCTGAACCTCAGTTAGCTTGTCTTTATAATGGGAAAAACAATCAGGCCTTTCTGATCAGGTGGCTGTGGAGAGTCAATGAGAGTAGAAGCTTTTGGCAGTGTCCTGTAAATGTCGGCTCTTAATTTTATTGCTAAAAATAACAGTCTAATAGCTTTCTCACTGTAAAAATATCTCCATATATAGTCTAAAATATTTAACACATGCATTACAGTATTTGTGTATCCAAACTTTTCTCTTTGATCTGTCATACTCAGGATTACATTCTAGTATATTTCTACAGTATATATTTTTTTTCTAAAGGGATTAAAAATTTCTTTTCATATTACAGGTAACAGAAAAACAGGCAAGTAAGATATAAAGGAATGTGGGTCCCTAGACTTCTTCTTTAACTTTGACTATCATAGCATAGTTTCAAAATGTAAGTTCAGGGTATTCCTGTAAATACTAAAATAATAAAAAACATTCAGTCACTTATGCATGATGGAGATGGGATTGAAAATTAACTTTATTTAGTCCTGCAGTGTTTCAGAGAGTTTAGCATTGAAACTAATGTCTAAAACTTAAAAGCAGTAGTGGAAGTTTTGCATCCCACTTAGAAGAGCATTCATTTCTTGAATCTTTTAATAATCATTTGTCACAGATATATTTGTCAAGGATTTGTCCCAATAATCCAAGACTGAACCTATTAACACCAAAGTCCTTTTTCCTATATCTCCTAGGGGATTCAGGATGTCATGCATTTAGGATACCTAGTATCTCACCTTAATATCTCAGAATTCCCTAAGGAGCATGAAAATTACACTCTTCTTGGAATACATTTTTCATCTGCTATAGTAATAAATTAAAACTCCAAAGAAGGAAGGCTAGTGGTTTCTGTTGTCAATTACTATAACATTAATCTATTGGTTGATGTAGCAGTTTTTAGCACAGAGAGATCTCATCCCAGAACTCTCATTAATATCACAGACTCATACGCATAAGTACTACATCCAACATAAAAATTACCTTTGTCATTTTCTTGGTAAACAATAAGAGCTAGATTTGATGAGAAAGACATCATCCATATGGTAATTTGATATCTTCAAAAATCAGGGTAGGCCATTTAAATTGCTAAGTTCAATAAAATGCCATTAAAAGATTTCTTATTCCCTTTCTCCCTAACCAATTTTGAACCCCAGGAAAGGGTTACAAAGAAAGCCTGAATACTGTGTCTTGTTTAACTTTGAATCAGATATGACTCCATTTATTTCTTGAAAAAAAAAAGGTAAGAATTAATTAATATTAATCTATAATCACATTGATGGAAAAATTAATGGAAATTTTAATAAAAATATAACCTTAACAGGATTTGAAGTTGTCTTTTAGAATATAAAGCTAACACTTTATCCATTAAGCAACTAGCTACCAGTTGGTGAAATTAGAAAATTAACTACAGGATGATTCTTTTTTGTCCTCTATGTATGAAGAGTTTTGAGAACTACAGAGAAAAAAAAACATTAACGATTGAAGTAAATTTACAAAGCCTATTCAATATCTCTATTTATTTAGAACATATATTTATTTGGGGAGCTAATGATCTTGTTCTTGCAAACAAATATTCTCTTTTCCAAACTATCAACACTTTGTGTTGCATTTTACACTTATAGTTTCAAATATGACTTGGTGTTCCTAAATAGGCCAAATTATTTTGAATTGTTGCAGTCAGAAGAAATATAAATGACAAGAAGGTATTTGATGCTTTAAAAAAATTGCTTAAGGTAAAATATGCATATGTGCTGACAATTAGTGCAATACTAAAATCACAATCATCATTGTTAAACATGCATTTTGTAAAACAAAAATAGGCAATTGCATATTCTTCTCTCTTTGCTGCATAGCTTGAAATATTTATTATAGCAACTCAAACATAGTGCTAGAAACTTATAGATAAATGAAAGTTTGATCTTCTAAAATATTTGTTGAATGTGTATAACATTAGGTTTTGTGCATAAAACAGAATTCAAGACTATGTTTGATAAAGAGTATTATTTTTGCCATTGTGTTCCTTTAGTGCTTATCAATATTTCAGTGACAATATTGGTTGTTAAAAGCTATTTTTCCTGGCATTATATTAGCCAGAAATCCTTATCAGAAGGCACTACTTCATAGTAACAGAATAATGATAACTTAGCTTGACAGTGATAACCCTAAAGCAACAAAATATCCTGAAATCCCTTTTAAATTATCAAAGAAAAAAAGATTAAGTAGTATGAGAAAAAATGTAGTAATAACTAGACTTTTATTATATTGTACTAATTTGAAAATTGATAATTCATGTATATATAGTTGTTCTCTGCAAAGCAGAATTTTTGATTAACTAAAGTGATGAATCCCTGACTACACCTAATGACAGAATTGACAGTCTTAGCATGATAATTAGACCCACTGGTGGACACTCACAATGATGCAGAAGCAGGGATTCTGACTTCTTTTCTGTGTATTATTACAATTCAAGTCATGTTTATAATCAGTGATGTGGTAAATAATCTTGTCCCTTTCTTCCCTCCAACTACCCAATTTCCTGGAAACAGCCTCTTTATTCCAAAAGCATAAAAACAACTGAAAAACCCACTGATTGTAAAAGACAGTATCTTTTGTCGTGAAGTATTCCTCAGTCAAGATATTTTTCTGAACACTGAACAAGAAATCAGACCAGAATCCAAGGCCTCCAGTATCTCATGGCCCAATAGGGACCAGGAGGAGTCAAATCCCTTTCTCAACAGATAATTTGAGGCCCTCTTCTTAAAGATGAAGACTTGCATTATTTAACCCTTAATATCTTCCATCTTATTTTCTTTCTTATTGTCTATATAAAAATAATGAAATAATACTGCAAATGCAAAATGCTTATCCACTGTAGCCATGACTACAAAGTACAATGAACATAACAAACATAAATGAAATACAGTGCAAGAAAAAAATGTTCCTCTTGTGACTGAAAACTGACAAAAATTCAGCTTTGATAAGACAAGCAATGTGAGTTAATTGGTTAAGAGCATGTGTATATTCAAGAGTTCGTTCCTTAATATCAATGATTCTCATCTGGGAAATTGTTTTGATTGTCACAAACTTAGAGGATTGTGTACTGACTTCTAGTCAGTTGAGGCCATGAATGCTTCTGAACAACCAATAGTGGATAACATAATCCCTCAACAAAGAATGAGTGCACACATAAAAGATCAATCCTACTGAGATTGAGAGGCCCTGCTCTATGCCCGGTGAAATTTGGCTAAATCCCACATAATGTAACGGTCCTTGATTCTCTGTGTAACTTTTTTCTCTACTAAATTCATATAAAAATGTATGTGATACAATATATTTCGTCAAAATGAGAGAATTTGTGCACTGCCTATTTTAAATATAATACTGCTGTGCCTAAAAGTACACAAATACACCCAGAGCAGTTGTTCAAGGTTTGCCACTGTCAGCACTGGACCACAGATACCCCATCTGGTGCAGTCTGATATGGATAATAATGGTGGAGTGTTCTTGCTGTCTTGACTGTAGTCATTACTGTGATGTTATTTTAGGACTAAGTAGTGTTTGCCCATTGGACCATAAAAGTGTGTCATGTAAATACAGGTTTTAGAACACACAATAGTCTTTCCATGTGTAGAAATATGCAGGAAAAAAAGCCTCATAAAATGCCTTTTAATAGTATTTGTTGGGCATGTGAAGTAATTCCTTTTCAAAGTTAAATCACTTGGAAAAAAAGGGGCTTCTCTTTTCAAAGACCCCGTAAGTAATTATACTGCATTATACATCATTCATATGTCAATGTAAATTTTGTTGTTAAATGGAAGGAATTTTGAATGACACCGTACCAAGCAAACATCCAACATTAACCAAACCTTTTATTTATTTATTTACTCTCACCTGAGTTGCTCTTTGAAATTGAATTGGGGGTAGGGGGTTAGTATTTATCTAGCCAGCCACCTCATATTTGACACTTTATCCTAGAATTAAATTCTGAATCAAAACATCTCATAGAAAAGAAATTCCAAATGAAACAATCTTCACAAAAGACATCCTTAACAACAATAGACTCGTGTTTCTCAGCAGTTATAATTTTATTGACAGCAAAACAATGCAATGGGAAGTGCTAAGGGTCAAAACAGAATTGAAAAATTCTGTAAGTTGAATTATACCAATAAGTATATACCTGTAAGTGTATGCTCATATTATGGAATGTTGGAAATTTATGTTTCATTGACCTTTTTCTCCCCACGTGAACAATGAAGAATGTTTTCCCATTGAGATCAATTTTTAATAATGATAAAGAGTAAAATTTATAGCTATATATAATGAAACTGTCTAAATTGGACAAAGTGACTTGATGCAACACAGAACAATCAGAGTTATTAAGGTGGTGGGTGGCCACGAGACTCAGATGATTCCCTGAACAAATCATCTTGACAGATGGAGCAAGAGTAGAGTTTCCATACCTCATGGAATTCCCACACAATTTAAGACTGCAAAACAGCTCCAGAAAATTATTCAAATTTAATTTTTCAAAATAAAGTGACAGATATTTTCAGATGTTCACTAAATTCATATATTATTTGATTCCAACATTTGAATAAATGTGTATGGAAGAAAATTTTAGGTAGGTAGGTAGGTAGATGAAGACACACACACACACACACACACACACACACACACATCTCTGTTTTTTAACTTTAACTTCATCTCATCATTTAAAAGACAGTTGAATACACTCTAGTAAGAGTCAATTTTACATTTGACTTCATTAAGAAACATTTAGGTCAAGCCAGGAACTGTGTCAAAATCATTACTCAACTATATTCTGTGGGTGTTTAAACAGAAGAGAAAAATATTTGAATGTCACTTTATTTGAATGCAATGATATATTCCTATTTACAAGAAATACTGACCTACTGACTAGTTTCATGAATTTCTATAACTTGTGTAATTTTAAAATGCTTTTATGTTGTCATGTAAGAAAAGGTCACTAATAAAAAAAAAATTGCATTAGCCATGTTTAGGGACCTTCTCAACATTAAAGGAGTTTACATAGATATTTTTTTCATTAAAAAAAATACAAAGCGAATATTTTATAGATCCTAAAATAAGACTACAACATATTGCATGCATCCTTAGACAAGTTAGTAAGCACCTGTGATTTGGTTTTCTTATCTATGAAATGATTATAACAACAGTACATGCCTCACAGGATTATTACAGTGGTTAAGTTAGTTAATATACATGAAGAAGATAGAACACTGTGTGGCATATAGCTTGACTATATATGAGTAAATTTAAAAAAAAATATTCTTAACATCTTTTCCCTCCAAGAAGAAATGTGAGACTCTTGAATAGAACATAATTTGCTCCTCTTGTATTTGGAATAGGGGCCAGAGTAAGTGACCAGAAATAACCTCTAGATCAGCCACAAACATATTTCACTAAACTAGTGAAAACACTTGTCTTTGCTAAGATACTTGGATAATTAGACTTAGTGCTAAAATCCTGGTAAATCCAAAATAAGTCTTAAATAAACCTGCAGAGATTTTTATTTCCTACGATTTCTATTTAATAAGTTTGGTTTGAATGTATGATACTTCAAAAAATGCATGTGTATGAAGAAGAAAATCACAAATGATTTCCAGTTTATGAAGTTCTATTCAAAGTATAAAGACGTACATAAATATGAGATATGTATATATGTTTGTTACGTGTGATTTATTACACCAAGCTCACTGTCTTGTCCAACAATACCCTCTGTTTGCCTAACAGTGTTTTTACCACAGAATGAATGAGTCAGTTGGCCTCACTTAAAAATCATTTGAACAATATTGAGAAACCTAATTTTATCTGATGTGCTTGGGGTAAGACCTAATAGTGGAGCTCAGAGCTCTCATAACAGCTAAGGTCATTTTGGGATTAGCATTCAAGTTAAGCTGTTTTATCTCTAACTCTCAAGTGGTATCATAATAGTCAGAACCTAACAGGCCCATCTTTAGCAGAACCTAATCATCTGCTGTCCTAACAACCTCAATAACCTAATCTTAAGCCACTTCCTCCTGTTCTCACTATTCTTCAGCCATGCTGGCCACACTTCAGTTTCTCAGAATATTAACTTCCTTCTTCCCTCAGAGATTTAAAAACAAATAATAGTTCAATTGCCTGGAACATTTTCTACCTTCTTTTCAGCTGTTCAACATGTCTCCATTGGAACATTGAGATATAATTTCTTTCAACCTTTAAAATAATTTTTTTTCTCATTTTGTTGTCATATTTCCTGTTTTTTTTTTTTTTTGGTTATAGTATTAATCAAACATTGCAATGGGTCATTTATTTCAATTATTCCTATCAGTATACCATAAGCTATATAGGGACTTAGATCATATCTTTCTCATTTCTGTATTACATAGAAATAACATAGATGCACTGGCTCATCTCAGCAAAATATACAATGACATCCCACTGTTTTCCTCTTAAGTTTTTTTATTGTATTTTTTAAATTTATTTTTTATTTATAATAATTAAAAATCATAGTGCACATATATAGCATCTTTTTACATATAACTGTTTGTATACAAAGTTTATTCGTACCATTCATGTCTTCCATCATGCATTTAGGATAATAATATCCGTCTCATTCAACCACCTTTTCTTTTTTTTTTTTCTTTTCTCCTCTTCCCCCCCCATTGCTCCCTCCCTTCCCCTCCCTTTCCTTTGACCATTCCAGTGTTCCTCTAATCCTCCTA
This sequence comes from Tamias sibiricus, assembly GCA_025594165.1. Lineage (NCBI taxonomy): Eukaryota > Metazoa > Chordata > Mammalia > Rodentia > Sciuridae > Tamias > Tamias sibiricus. Next base: position 146,032,204 of record CM046660.1, on the reverse strand, counting down.
TGTACCCCCATCCAACAATACTGTGAACTAGCCTCCTTATATCAGAGAAAACATTCGGTATTTGGATTTTTGAGATTGACTAACTTCACTTAGCATTATATTCTCCAACTTCATCCATTTACCTGCAAATGCCATTATTTTATTCTCTTTTATTGCTGAGTAAAATTCCATTTTGTATATATACCACATTTTCTTTATCCACTCATCTACTGAGGGACATCTAGGTTGGTTCCACAACCTAGCTATTGTGAATTGTGCTGCTATAAACATTGAAGTGGCTGTGTCACTGTAATATGCTGTTTTTAAGTCCTTTGGGAATAGACCCAGGAGTGGGATAGCTGGGTCATAGGGTGGTTCCATTCCCAGTTTTCCAAGAAATCTCCATACTGCTTTCCATAGTGGTTGCACCATTTTGCAGACCTATCAGTAACGTATTAGTGTGCCTTTTTCCCCACATCCTCTCCAACATTTATTGTTGTTTGTGTTCTTGATAGCTGCCATTCTGACTGGAGTGAAATGAAATATTAAAGTAGTTTTGATTTGCATTTCTCTAATTGCCAGCGATGTTGAGCATTTTTCATGTATTTGTTGATTAAATGTGTATCTTCTTCTGAGAAGTGTCTTTTCAATTCCTTAGCCCATTTATTGATTGGGTTATTTGCTTTTTTGGTGTTAAGTTTTTTGAGTTCTTTATATATTCTAGAAATTAGTGCTCTATCTGATGTGCATGTATTAAATATTTGTTCTCAATTAGTTGGCTCTCTATTCACCTCACTGATTGTTTCTTTTGCTGAGAAGAAGCTTTTTAGTTTGAATCTATCCCATTCATTAATTCTTGGTAATAATTCTTGTGCTGATTGTGTTATGGAAAGCAGTATGGAGATTTCTTGGAAAACTGGGAATGGAACCACCCTATAACCCAGCCATCCCACTCCTGGGTCCTCTTAAGTTCTTGACTTCTTGACAGTTCTTCCTGAAGTGGCCCAGATTGAAGTTTCAACCTGCTTGATCCCACTTAGATTGCGACTAGCTTCCCCATCTCTTATAAAAGGTAACTTCATCTACCTACTAGTCAAGCTGGAAACCTGGAAGTCATCTTTGATCCTCGATCTTCCTGTTTCCTTGTCCTTTAATTCTAAACTATCACTAAATTCTGTCTTCTGTATGCACCAAACACAAGTTTGCCCACATCTCTTCTGCCCTGCAAGTGTCACATGTATTATTCAGAGGCCTTCTTGGAAAGAGTAACCTCCTCAAAGTGGGTAATGTGAAGAGACAGTTTAACAAAATATAATTTAAAGGTACAATAAGGGTTGAGGAAACCAACCAGAAATATTTCCAGGCCCCAAGGCTAAAAGCAAGGGGGAATCTAGGCTGAAAAGACAAAAGGTGGAAAAGAGTTACCAGAAACTAGAGTAGTTTATGATAAGAACTGCCTAGAGATAAGCTTTGGCCTTTCACAGAGGGACAGGAAAAAGTCAAGGCAAGGAGGGAGAAGAAAAGAAAATATCCAACCTCATTCTGCTGCCACCCTTGAGTCTCAGGCTGGTATCAAACATTAGCTAACCCAAAGTGGAAGTTAGAAGATCATCATGCACAATCTATTCCTACATTCATGAACTTGATATTGTTCATGATTTTCAATATTTTACAGTCCATTGGGCATAAAAAGAACAAACTGTTTATATTTTACATGTCATTTTTCTCATAGACTCTGCCATTTCATATCTGGGCTACTTTAATTGTTTAGCTGGTTTAAACTGCTTTCTTTCTCTCCAACACCATTTTTTTTTTCTTTTTAAAGAGACAGAGATTTATTTAGAAAAGCAGATGCACATTCAAGGGAGAATGTGGGCTATCTCAGGGAAGAGACATTTTGGGGGTAAAATAAGAATATACATTCAATGGGAGAATGTTGACCACCTTGAGAATGAGAAGCTTCTGGGGTAAAGCAAGGAACACCCAATTCAAGGGAGAATGAGAAACATCTGCAAATCGAGAAAAGCCTTCAACCTATTCTAAACCCATACATCCATGGTAGTTAGAGTCCTCTTACCACTAAACCTGTTTTACGTTCTGTTTAAATAGTTGCTACTATTATTTCTTTACATTCCCAAACTCCTTGTTTTAAAATTGTAAGACTTTTATTGTGAAGGTTATTATCTTACTTTTTTTTTTTTTTCCTTTCTAGACCAAGTTCTGTGAATGAAGGTGTCATCTGTTCATCTCTGAGAGCACTACCAGAGAGACTAGAACAAAGTGCCAGGTAAGTACTGGATGAGTTAACAAAGTTCAGAAGACAGAATCACAGTTCGAGAAGCTTCCCAGGTGATCCTAATGTTCTAGATTTAACCAAAGGATTGCTGGATTTATTAAACTTGAAATACTCTAGATTTTGAAAAAATAATTAGGGTAATGGATCCCAACTCCTTTAATTCAGCTATTGAATGTTAATTAAGAAATCATGATGTTCTTATGAGATGATTCATTGCTGAAAGCATCCTGAAACTTGTTTTTAGCTTTTTTTTTTTTTTAACCTTTCTTATCTTTTCAAATGTCATGCTTAATCTTGATTAAGTCAATCAACTGGCTTCCTTTTTTAAAGCTCTTCTTACTATTAGATTCTAGAGAAGAACACATTCATTCCTACAACTTAAACATTCAGTATTTTTGTGTGTAACTGCCACAGGAATGAGGTCATTTGCAATGGGAATTTTAACGTTAAATTTAATATTTTCTTTGAATAAGAGAACTTTGGGGGCCTACATATCTGACTTTGTTCTTATTTCATTTATGATACATTTTTATTTTTATACATTATTTCCATCTCATTTGAAATAAGGCCAATATTTATCATCTGTCTTCAGATGTTTATGTACATTTGATATGCATCTGTCAGTTCTGGTACTGAAGCAATTCCATTTCTGTGAAACATTCTTTTTTTAACACTTTGCTAATGAATATTCTTATTTCAAATTTCATTAATTTTATAAATAAAATATTCAGTTGAATACTATAGCATTTGAGGACTTTAAAAACTCTCATTTATAAGCAATTTTTATATAATTGTTTCAACAAACTTTTGTGACAATTAAGGGGTATATATATATATATATATATATATATATATATATACACCTTTGTAGGTATCATTACATATATAGAGAGAGATTTTATATACATACATTTATAGGTATCATATACATATATATATATATATGTTTTGTGGGAATATATGTAATGATGGTTATATTAAAATTAAATATGAAAATAACTAATTTGTTTCATTTCTACAAGTTGAAAATAAAATGTAAATAAAATTTCTAGCCAGGCATGGTGGCTCACGCCTGTAATCCTAGCACTTGGGAGGCTAAGACAGGAGGATTATGAGTTCAAAGCCAGCCTCAGCAATGGTGAGGCACTTAGCAACTAATTGTCTGTAATAAAAATACAAAAAAAGGCTGGGGATGTGGCCCAGTGGCCGAGTGTCCCTGAGTTCAATCTCTGGTGCCAAAAAAAAAAAAAAAAAAAAAAAAAAAAAACCAGGAAAATGTAAATAAAATTTCTAATCAATGAAAATTATTATATAAAGTAATTCATTAGGGAAATTGTCTCTTTTTTGGTGTATAACTTTAGAAGGGAACTAGCTCTAATACTGTTAGTAGACTTGTGTCTCTTACATATTAATATCCATCTTAGGTTGTAATTGAATATTTGTATAACTGTTGTTGGCAAAGTCTGAGGTAACATGTCATAGATATGTATAAAACATACAGGTTTTCTTATTGTTGAATTTATAAAACCTGGGATATTCCTATATTATATCCTCCAAAATGTGAGTTCTATACTTAAATAAATGCCATTAACATTTTCAGAAAATCAATCCTAAATTCTGATGCTTAGTTATTCAATTCCTAACTCTCCCCAAATGCAGCCAATATTGATTTCTTTTCCTGCTAACATTTATTCTACTACCTGTTTAAGGAATAGATAAATTAGTTTATTCTAAAGTTCACTAATTAAGTTGAAAAATATTCATCTAATTTTTCTAATATATTTTCCTCAAAGATAAGTCAATTTCTATGTCCTTTGTATCATAATTCCTAGCACAGTTTTGAGCATAAATAAATATTTAATAATTGTATACTTTGTACTCCAGATATTTATGTAATCCCAACTGATTATTAAGAAATACCATACAATCCTTTTATTATTTTTGAGTGGAAAAATTGAAGAAAAACTCCAACACTTCCTTAAGGAAAAAAATAAAGAATCATTTACTTAGGGAACCTGTTCTGCTGGGTCTTTACTTGACATTAGATGTAATCAATATAACTTACTGCTCATGAGAATAGTAATATTACTAGCATTCCTGTATAGTCAGTTGATGGTATTAATTTTGTGACTTCAAAAATAAAAGGAAGTAGAATCCTGAAGTCAGATGCAGCAGGGAAGATAACCTGCCTTTCCCCCAGCACTGGGGCACAGAACACAACAGGGGAGAGGGGAGCAGCCCCCAGATTAGCACTGAGATGCCAAACTGGGAGGAGGTATACCTTTACTTTCACATGTATTATCATAGACTTAATTACAATTTTATGTTAATAAATTAATATTTATTGAGCATTACTAAATTGTTCTAAAATTATATGGGGCATATTATTTTTCTCTCAATTTTAGATCCCTTTGAGTCTACAGATATTTGAAGGAGCAAATGCTTTTATCCTTAACTTGATATTGATAATGACTGAGTAGTGAAAATTGATGATCTATCCAAATAGCCTTTTATTACAAAATCTGCATTACTGTCTCAGTAATGCAGAGTTCTAAAATGAATTTCTGTATTAGATCTTGGGAGAAGATCAACATTTAAAAGAAAATGCTAAAATATAGCAGCTAACATTAATACTTATTAATACTCACTTATCCAGATGTCTTAAAAGGAAAAGGTTTTCTGACCATTGTAAGATGTTCCAGTGTTAATCTACATTTCAATAAGATATTTAAAGGCAATACCAGAACTGTCAAGGATCTGTTCTTAAGCTTGAAAGAAACCTACAAAGGAATGCTGATGTCTTCATTTTATGTGACACACAAGCATTATTTTATCAAGAAAATGTTATTATGTTCTTAGACACATTATTGTAGACTCTTAGGAAGTTTCACAGATACTTTGTAGTACTTGGTGTAGGACTATTCTCTTGTAAAACATCCCAAGATGTACAGTTAAGGAAATGATTTGAATAAGCAAGGTTTGCTCTGCTTTGCGTGCTTCTATCTAAAAATTATAGCTCAGTCTGAAGAGTTGAATAATAGCTTATCTGCCTCTGAAAATTCCAAACCCAATAGAGAAATTTAGAAGAAAAGATTTAAAATTCAATACTAAATTATGCTTAAATGTTTTTGAAAGGTTTAAAACCTGGGAGAGTCATTTGTTAAGAAACCCTATGGTTTTTACTATATGAATTTATTAAAAGCACCATATTCCTGATCAGAATATATCCCTAAAAGTTAGAAAACTTTTTTCTGAGTCAGCAGGACAATAATATTACCTAGAAAGTTTATATATGAGTAAGTGAAGATAACATTTAAGTTTATTATAATGTGTGTTAGTCAACTTTTCATCATTGACCAAAATACCAGACCAGAACAACTCAGAGGAAGAAAAGTTTAATTTGGTGCTCATGGTTTCAGAGGTTCAGACTATGGTAGGCCATCTCCATTGCCTTAGGCCCAAAGAGAAGCAAAGCATCATTGTTAAAGGAAAGAGCTTCAGCTAATGGCAGCTGGCAAGCAGAGAGAGAGATATGGAGACACCAGAAACAAAATATCAACCCCAAGGACACTCCCCCAGTGACCTATTTCCTCCAGCCTAACCCTACCTGCCTATGGTTATTACCCAGTATAGTAGTCCTTTCAAATTATCCACCAATGAGATTACAGCTCTCATAATCTAAACATTTCATCTCTGAACATTCCTGCACTGTCACACATGAGCTTTCAGTGGACACTTAATGCCTAACCCATAATACAAATTTTCCAAAGTATAGCAAGCATTATTACCAATTGTTATGAGATGAATTCAGGCAACTCATGAACAGATTTTATTATTTAAAAACTGTGAATAATTATTGCACATTTACTTGAATACGTATTATGTAAAAGAGAATCAAAGTGTCTTAGATATTATTGCTCAGAGAATAAAGGCATTAGATGGTTCATATAAACATTTAAGATGTAAAAATAAGTTGATTTAAAGAAAGTTATTAAATGAATACTATTATAGGCAGCATAGAGCTGCAGCAAAAAAATAAAATAAAAAAGCAGGAACTTGGGATATAAATGTTTAAAATTTAGGATATACACTCCATGGCATTCATCATTCTCATTCTGAAAGATATATGATTTCATTCTGAACTCAAGTATATCTATCACTCTTAGAAGGACAGCATCAACCATCTCCAGTGACACTGTATCCCAAAGGAAGACTTACTATATCATCAAGTCTGGTGGCAACTGCTATATAATAGTAGGAAATAATTCTAGCGAAATATTTTCTCTTTCATCATTTTCAACAGTGAAAAACTGTCACTTCTTCCTTTTTAAGCATATCCCTGTACATATGCTATGTAGCTCTTTCTTTCCATCATGGTCTTGAACGATCACTTTCACATATTAATTAATAAAAAGGGCAAAGAGAAGGATTTACTTTTATTTAGTTTTTTATCCAGTGAATTTACATCCAACAGTTTCTTCTATTCCTAATGGGATGGATGGTGCAGTTCTGACAGTTTCAGCAGGTAGACACCCCACCCCCAGTACCATGGTGTTCCTACTTGGACATGCTTCTGCCTCCAGAGCTTCTGGGAAGCCTGTTTTCAACTGCAGTCATTCAGTAACTCCCATAGAAAAAGCTATAGGGAACTGAAAACTCAAGAGATTGACCACACTTCCTAAAATCTAACTTTTTGAAGTGTTTTGATATGCAAATCTAATGTCAAGACTTATCCTTCAACTTCTTTTCCATTTCTTTTCAGTATATGACACCATCAACTGGTTTTTCAACTTTAAATTCTGCTTTCTTTAAGTTTTATTTAGTTCCTTTCTATTTTCTCAGAAATTGACATTATTGTTTGCTGATTCATCAATATTCTGTTTCTATGAATGAACTTTGCACAATGCGGTCATAATTGACTTCAATCTATGCTCTAATTATTTATTGTGCTCTGTTGAAGCCTTCCTTGTTTAACACCGGATAACAACATTTGAGATAGTAGTATAAAAATATTACCAAATAATTTGTTTTAGTCTGCTTTCTTTGCTATATGACTAAAGGACCTGACCAGAACAATTATAGTGGAGGAAAAGTTTATTTGAGGGCTCATACTTTCAGGGGTCTTAGTCCACAGAAGGCCAACTCCATTCATCCAGGCTGGAGGTGAGGTAGAACATTATGGTGGAAGAGTATGGCAGAGGGAAGCAGCTTACATTGTGATCAAGAAGCAGAGAGAGGGGCCTGGGGCTGTAGCTCAGTGATAGAACTTGCCTAGCATGGATGAGGCACTGGATTTGATCCTCAGCACCACATAAAAAGTAAATAAATAAAGTTATGTATATAAAAAAAGAAACAGAGAGACAGAGAGAGAGAGAGAGAGAGAGAGAGAGAGAGAGAGAGAGAGACTTCTCCTCCAGATACAAAATATATACCCCATCGCCACACCCCCAGTGAACCACTTCCTCCAGCCACATCCCACCTGCTTCCAGTTGCTACTCAGTCAATCACATCAAGGATTATTTCATTGATTAGGTTAAGGCTATAACCTAATCATTTCTTCTCCAAACCTTCTTGCATTCTTTCACACTGGATAACTGGATAGCTTTTGTAGGACACCTGACGTCCAAACTATAACATATTTCTATTATTTTTGTAGCATCTGTAAAATAAAAATATTTGAATAATGTGATTTTCTCCACTGACTTAGGATACAAGATACATTCAATTATTTCTTAAATTTATCACTGAAGTTTATATATATTTAGTGAGAATTGTATTTACTGTTTATCTTGGTTAAATCTGCTTCCAAACACCAGTGGGGGAGAGCAAAGAAAGGAGAGGGGAGGAAAGGAGATGAGAAGGTAGAAGAGAAAAGGAGAAACTAACATCATTCCTTGTATTGCTTCCTTAAATTCTGTTGAATTTGAAACTTTAACAGCAAGGTATCAGCACTAGTCCAATCCCTACTGAAGTAAAATAACCCTCCAATTTGTGCTACTGAAGTTAAGATTAAAGCTAAATCAGTTTATCCTCAGAAGCTAGTATTTCAAAAGCATAACTGCTAAACAAAAGCCTCAAGACCTTCTGTTTCATCCCCAATATGAACAGTTATATTTTGTTTTCTGAGACCAGATAACCACTCTAGACTTTGACTTCTTATTTAATTATTTCTCCTCTAAGGATTTAGTATCCTTTTCAGGACAGTAAAGATTAATTAGAAATGTTACAGTTGATCAGAGAAGTTCAACAAGCATTTGATCTCAAAAAGGAGTGTGTTAGAATCTGTATTCATTGCTTCTCAAGAGGCACAGAGACTGCTATACAAATATAACAAATTTCTTTTTTGAATAGCTCAGAGGATTGGCGGAGGCAAGCCATGCCAGGCACAAAGGATCCTATTGCTTACTCTTCTGGGGCAGTGGAAGCCATTCAAATGCCGAAGAGAGGATCAAAGAATATCTGATCCAATATAATGGGTTGTGTTTTTAACATCTCTTGGCATCTCTTTTTGGAAAAAGAAGCCCATTTTACCAGGTACCCTGTTAGGATTTCTACTCAGTAAAGAATATGATTATAATAAGGTAAACAATGCTCTTTCAATCTTGATCTCAGAGATTTCCTCTATTGGGTAACAACTATCAATTAGCAAAATACTTTACAAACACTTCAATAAACCAGAAAAACAAGAGGCACATCAACTGCTCAAGTTTGTAAAGTTAAGATAATAAGGGAATGAAGGTAAGGGGTGCAGGAAGAGAAAGCTTAAAAGAGTAGTGTGGTAAAACCATGAAACTTGGTGGAAGATGAGGGCCTGTGTTGAATCATTGCCAATTGAGAGCCTCCAGTCACAGAGACATCTGAGTGCTTTTTGGACCTAGGATGTCCAATTATTCAGTCTTAACTGATTTGCAGCTCTCTTACCTAAACTCCCACCACCATCCATATTCTTAAAGGAGTCTCCTAACCCAACATGGATGTCAGTAGGATTTGGAGGAATGACATAATTTGATCCTCCATAAAGCAAAGCCTATGTGGACTAATACTTCTGTTAAGGCAGTTTATTTATGTAAGATGTAATTCCAGGAATTAGAAGTGAAGGGGGATGTAGAAAGAGAAAAGGAAGGAGAAAAATAAAGAGTAAAAGTGGATAATCAAGATACACATCAGGACTTTCATCTCTTCATGGTCTCGAGATGCCTTTGAAATACAGGAGCCTGTAGCACTCCGTCGTCCCATGGTTCCTATTTCCCATGGTGCTAACTTTTCTCTCTATATGGTTCACCTTTCTGCCTGGATGAGCATGCCTCCCAAATCATCAGAAAGACTTTGTGACAGAATTCATAAAGATTCACCTTGAGACAATGGCAGCTTCAAGTGAGGTTGACTTGTCCACCACTCAATGGATGCAACCTGATGGGGACAAAGAAATAGTGATGTGGACTCCAGAGTTAAGCTGGAAGAACAGCTATTATGACATATTAAAATATGGAATAAAAGACTGGAATAAAATATGAAATAAAAGAATACCAAGACATGAAAATAAATTCGTTCATCAAAAGCCTAAGCTCAGAACACACGCATGCAGAGGAACTGTGAAGGCTGCTGCTATCCCCAAAGATCTATTGAGAACTCCAGTGAAATGCTGGGTCTTCCCACTGAACCTGGCATGGTGAGTCACTGTGGGTTGTCCCTCCTGCATGTTTACTATAAAATTCAAAGGAAGTCTCTTCAGTCGAGTCATATTTGAAAATATCATCCTCTCTGAAACAGATGAAAGAGTGACTGGGAGCAATGATGTTTCCAAACTTATTGGATGTCACTAATAAATCTGATTACTAAGACCTTTTCCTGACTCTCCTCTTAGAGAATTGCCACTTTACATCTTTTTTTTTTTTTTTTTTTCCTTCTTCTGGTACCAGGGATTTAACTCAGGGGCTCTTAAGCACTGATCCACATTCCCATCTCTTTTTAATATTTTATTTAGAGACAGGGTCTTACTGAGTTGCTTAGGTCCTCATTAACTTGCTGAGATTGGCTTTGAACTCCCCATCCTCCTGCCTCAGCCTCCCAAGCCACTGGGATTACAGGCGTGCACCACCGTGCCAGGCCACTTCACATGTTGAAAAAAGTGCAGTGTAAGCAGTTCACATCTGGCAGTTATTGTTTTTCTTAAATAATAATATATAGCCATCACTGAGCATTTCCTAAGTATTACCAATCTTCTAAGTATTTGGCATATTTTAACTGCACACAGCACTCCCCTGATATTATCCTCATTTGTCAGATAGAGAAATCAAGGCAAAATGAAGTTAAGTGACTAGTCTATTCCCAGCTATTAAGTCACAGAGCTGGATTGCAGACTTGAGAACTGGGGTGCAGTCAAATCTCTAAAACACTGCCCTCTATGCCACTCAGATGAAAAGTTTTTAGAAATCAAGCTTCAGGGTCTTATCTGCAGTATTAGTTTATTATGTTGCAACTAATTTTTTTAAAATTCCTTAATAAATTTTGTTTGCTAGTCATAATATTAACTATAAAAAGTGATCTATTATGCTTCATCAGACATACATGAAAACCCCTACTTTAGATTTTATTCATTTTTTCAAAGTTTAACAATACAAAAAAATAGGTCAAGCACCTTTGTTAATTAACTCCATTTCATTAAAACCATGACCTCTCGTTTAAAATGCCTTCACTCTTGTGTGTTAAATTTATGTGGATGGTCCATAAACAGTCCCTAATTAGTCACATGTGTATTCAGATGTGGGCTCGTGTGTTATAAACCAACACTGAAGTGTATAAGGAACTGTCAGTCAGATCAAAAGTCAACTGAAAATCATCCCGTTGCAAAGCTGAGAGCCTGTCACAGTTAGTTAGTCATAAATGTTTAAAACAGCAACCAAACTTTTATTCTAATTGAGCATGAGTTGAAAGGCTACCCACTTTGATGTCTTTGCTTTTATCATTTGTATATAGCTAAAATACTACTATTATGCTTTTCTTTAAAATCCCCCCTTGGAGTGGTAGACATTACTTGGTTCTGAAAATATACAGGTAGATCAATCTATAATTGCAGAGCCTTTGTACAGTTCTCAGTTATATGTATAATCTTTCACCTGCAAATGTTCAAAAGTAAAATTCTTCCCTCTTTTTTCTCTATTTGATCTCTTTCTTCACATATTTGTGATTCAAGACATAAGGAACACATCTTCGTAATGATAGTTTGAGGGTCATCTTTTACAGCATTTCCCTTACCCTATTTTTTTTTTTTTTTTCAATCCAATAGAGGCAAATGATACCACAGATTTTCATTAGTATTTCACCATTTGTTAGTAAAAATTTAATTGTATTAATGGTCTCCTTCTACAGATTAAGAGACAGTGATTGGGAGATGAAATGGCTACTAAGGGTCATAGAGCAATGTCAGTGATTTCAAAGTGCCAGCCCTGGCTGAGTGTGATGGTGCACACCTGTAATCCCAGCAATTTGGGAGGCTGAGGCAGGAGGATGACAAGTTCAAAGCCAGCCTCAGCAACTTAGTGAGGCCCCTAAGCAACAAGACGAGACCCTGTTGATATAAAAAATAAAAAGGGATGGTGATGTAACTCAGTGGTAAAGCGTCCTTGTGCTCAATTCACAGTATCAAAACAAACAAACAAACAAACAACAAATAAAAGTGCCAGCCTTGTATCCATGTCCATTCTTTTAATTTAGAATTTTCATATCAGGCCTAAATTCATGGTCATGATCCTCTAATTTTTGTTACCAATTACAGTATCTAATACTAAATTATACAAAGACAATAATAGATGTCCTACATTTTACTTTTCATGTTATAATTCTCACAATAGATTGTCATTTTTGTTCAAAGGGTCAATTTTCATTTAAAAGTTTGTAAGTAAAGTGAAAGGAAATATATATTTACCGATGTAGTCACCATTTCTAGTTCTCTTAGTCTTTTGTATAAATGTGTGTTTTCACCCATGCTCATTTTCCTCTGTTTGAAGCATGTACTTAAACCACACATCTGTTGGTGATGAATTTTGACAAAGTATGTGGGAAACATAATAGACATTTCAAAATATATTTTTGGCAGCTATAAAATTTTGAATTGACAATTTTTTTTTTATCTTTCAGTACTTCAAAGAATTTCAAGTACTTTAAAGACTTTTGGGTACTTTTAGAGAAGAAATACAATATCATTATGATATATCATTGTTGCCATGCTCTGGGTGTGGGTTAAGTGTTGAATGTCCTCAGTGTGAATGTGTTGCAGTTGAGAAAGTTTTAAGAGGCAGAGACTAAAGGGAGGTGGTAAGGTCATTAGAGGTCTGCTCTCTCTCTCTCTCTCTGTCTCTCTCTCTCTCTCTCTCTCTTTTTGTATCAGGAATTGAACCTAGGGTGCTTAACCACTGAGACACATCCCCAGCCCTTTTTTATGTTTTATTTGGAGACAAGGTCTCACTGAGTTGCTCAGGGCCTAAGTTGCTAAGGCTGGCTTTGAACTCACAATCCTCCTGCCTCAGCCTCCTGAGCCACTGGGATTACAGGCATGTGCCATTATGCCTGGCAAGAGGTATTGCTCTTAAAAGTGTTTGAGCTCACTCTCATAAGGCCTTGGTTAGTTCCTGTGAGTGTTATTTGTCTTCAAAGAATAAGTTTGGCCCTTACTTGCTCTCTGGTTTCTTGTTCATCATGTGGCTCTTTTGTCTCACATGTGTTCCCGTAATGATGCCATTTGCCACGATGTGACACAACCAAGGGAGACCGATGTGACACAACCAAGGGAGACCTTGCTAGCTCCTTACTTTGGACTGAAAATCTCCAAAACTGTGAGCTAAGTCACCTCTTTCTTTATAAAATCCCAGTCTTGGGTACTTTAATATAGCAACAAAAACAGGCTAATAAAGTTTCCTTGTTTTTGTTATTGTTTTTTTTTTTTTTTTTTTTTTTTTTTTGTGTGTGTGTGTGTGTGTGCCTGCAGTTTTATGAATTTGTGAGTTTATAGTTTCCATTAAGTTTGGGAATTTGAGGGTAACATGACTCCATGACAACAATGTACTTTCTGTCTCCATTCTCTTTTCTTCTTGAGGACAATGGTTAGTCCTATATTCTTATATCAGGCTACTTGAAATTGTTCCACTGTTTACTAACGACCTTTTCATTAATTTTTTTATTCTCATTTTTACACCAGTGTTTTGCTTTCAGTATTTTTTGTTGCCCAGTTTTCAGGTTCACTAATGTTTTCTTCTGCAATGTTCAATCTGTTGTTGATCCCAACTCGCATATTTTTATCTCAGACATTGTAGTTCCACCCACAGAATTTCATTCTGGTGCTTTTTATGTTTTCCATGTCTCTACATAACTTTTTGAATTTATGAAATAAAATTTCAATATTTATTTCAATTTGTTTGTTTTGTAATAATCTTTTCAATGTCATTCCTATTAATTATTTTGCATATATATCCATGCTGAGTCAGTTTCAATTGGCTGACTGTTTTGGTTCTATATAGGTTATATTTTCTTCTTTCTTTGCAAGCTTCTTAATCTCTGATTTCATGCCAAGCATTGAGACTTTTACCTTGTTGTTGCTGCATATTCTTCATTCCTAAAAATTCTGTTTTTTGTTCTGGGATATAACTTCATTATTTGCAAGATATTTAAATATTGTACAATAGCATTTAGACTTGTTAGTTAGGTCCACAGAAATTTTTATTCAAGGATCATTATTCTTCAATACTGAGGCAAGACCTTCCTAAGTATGCTGTCCAGTCCTCTGTGAATAAAGATTCTTTCCAGGCTATCCTGTGGAGATAAGCACTGTTGTCATTCCTATGTGCACACCAGGTACTGTTTCCTCTAATGCTTGTGGATGGTTCTCCAGCAATGGATGGGTTCCTCACATTCATGTGTTCATTGAACCTTTGATGAATATCAGAGGTGGATCCTTTGTAAATGTTCAGGAACTTCTGTGTGGCTTTCTCATGCAGGTATTCCATACTATAAACTGTAACTGCCTTAGTGTCTTAGTACACTATATTTTTAGCTATACAACCTGGTGATTTCAGTGATTTTAATAGGTTCTACCTTGGTTTCCTCGTACGCTACCTCCAGAAAACTAATAAAGCAGTAACTGGGGAAAATCTAGGACTTAATTTCTGTGGTTTTCCTCTTTTGGGGATCCATACTATCATTTTCATCTGTGTTGTCTGATTTTATATTATTGTTTTGTTGGCTATTTCCAATGGGAAACTAAATACTCATGTTGGCCAAATGATTACTCTTTGAAAATGAAACATACAGGATTTCACTGAACACTTAATATGTCATAATCTAGATGATTTATATATACTAAGTCATAGAATCCATAACTCATATGGTATTATGGACTTTATTTGTCACCTACACAATATCATTACTACTTTTGTCATTGATAACAAAAGCTCAGATTAGTCCTCAGGTCGATATTAATGCACTTCCAAGCATCTTCAAAACATAGTTGTGTTACCCAACCAGATAAAAATTAATTTTCTTACTGGAATGTTTAATTTTAGTGAAATTATAAAAAAGAGGCTTCTTTGCATCTTTTATCCCAAAGGAGTAGGATGTGTACAGGGCTACACACACTTTTTTCTCTGTAAGTGAGTGAAAGTTAATCATGTCATAGAAAGGATAAACCAGTGATGTGACAAAATCTAAAAGGAGATAGAGAGAAAAGACATTGAGATGAAGGAGTTTTAGCAGTACTGATTCTCAGGTGTCGAATTTTGAGGTCTTAGAATTTTGCCTAGTTCTCCCAGCTTCTCTTTGGTGTGGGGAGCTGACCCATCATTGCTATTTTATAATAGAAATTATTATTTATTCATATTTTTTAGCTTAAATAGTTGAACTAAATGAACTCTGGACTAAGAGGAAGCATGAGTGGAGTAAATCTTTTTGAGATTCAAGAGCATGAAACTTTCTATTTCACATTTAAGAGTCAGAGTTTAAATGAAATTAAGAGTCAGAGTGTACATGAAATTTAACAATGTACCAAGTCAATTGCAAGTGCTGAAACTCTAGTCTACTGATTTCAGTTCATATGTTTCCTATGAAATCCAACCATTTATTGATACATAGAATATTTGAGAAAAAGATGGGAAATGTGACATAAAATTCTAAAAAGGAGAGTCTTTACACAGCTATGTGTCAACATGGTAGAGTGCGATGGTTAGAATCAGGGACATTCTTTTTACGATAATCATCGTTGCTTCCTAGTCCCTCACATACATAGGCCATTCTTAGGCCAGGGAAAGAGCCTATCAACACATTCACATGGTCTTAATATTTAAAAATTTTTCAGAATTTTTTTTCCCTACCATCATCAGTTAAACTTTCTTACAGTCATCAATCTCTCCTTTCGTCATATCTCTGGGGTACGTGGATTGATGTTAGAATGTCCATGGAAACATGGACATATTTGAAATCTGACTAAGGGTAAGTTAAATTGCAATTACATTTTGTTTGGGGTTATTGGGTTGTTGATATGATTTGCAGTGTCTTTGTGTACACATATATTATGTCTAGGTGTGCTGCTGTAGGAATGACTTCCAAGAAGACATTTGTTTCCCAATTTGTCAATTTTCTCAGTATCATGCCATGAAAGAAGAGGCCCAGAGATTGTCATGCAACATAAATATGTCCTATAACATTGAAATCAGAAGAATATAGGTAATGGAAGAAAAATAGATGTAAAATGTCTGAAGCTAAAAGATACCCTGTGGAAAACTAAAAACAATTTTTAAATTTTTACATAAAAATAACAAGAAAAAAAATCACAAGAAGTTGAAAAGTTAAAAAAAATATAAAAATCCAATTTTATTATCCATTCATTCATTGATTGAAGAATTATCTTTTGAAAATATTACAAAATCATTATCATAGTGATAAAAAGCATTCAGCCAAAAAATACATGGACAAAAAGCATTATCATTATTATTGTAGAACGAGTCAGCATGGTAAATAATAAGAGCATTGTTTTGTTTTACTGGATGTCCTGTGTTTGTTTTGAGCTATGCTTTTATTTTCCAGTTTGTGATATGTAGGAAATTGTTTTATCATCTGGATAATAACTTTTATAGCTAATTTCAGTTTGTAATTGGTACTGCTGTCCTTACTAGATTCCCTCAAGAAGTACCCATTTCAAATCCCACAAAACATATGTTCTTTTTAGCCTGTAACTAAGAAGTGTCAGGACCTAAAACTGAGTTTGGTTTGTGGAACATGTCAATGATAGGCATTAAAATTCCTGTCTAAGAGACTAATAGCCAGTTGCGACTGGTTAAAATTTTTTGGGTGAGAAAGAATTATTATGAAAAAGAAGTTCTGAGGCTACTCTGGGTCTCTCCTAATGGACAGTGGTTTCGTAAACCAAAAGGAGTAATGACAAGAATGACTAATACATAGATGACCAGAGATGCTCTTTTTCTCCACGCATTTGCGTGATGTAAAACCTCAAAGTTCTGATGTTATCAACCCTAAATGGAACAATGGATATCCATCCCCCAAAATGTTATTTAATTTCTCAATATCTTTGGAGATTGGGACTCTGTAAAGATTTAATTTAGAAAAATAGAAAATAGTTAGTAGAGATCAAGAAGAGACTCCTAAAATTAAAAAAATAAATAAATAAATTCAAGCTCTATTTATTTATGTTTTAATAAAAAAAAAAAAGCCACTGGAATGTGAAGTAGCAATAACAAAAAGTATACCTGGTAAAATAGAACTAAAGAGGAAACACCACAACTTGAAACATTATCAAGCTAGTCATGTAATAGAAGCTCAGTGGTAATTTTTATTTTTCCTATATTACAAAACATCTTCCCAGAAATCTCCCACATATCTAGCTAGTCATGTAGTACAAGCTCAATGGTAGTTTATTTTTTTCCTATATTACAAGACATCTTCCCAGCAATTCTTATAATTGGATTTTAATGTTCAAATTATAGTATATTTATATTTATTTATAATTATTAAATCATATTTTAATTATTAAATCTAGTATATTTATAATTATTAAATCTGATAATAGATTAAATAAAATTTATAGTGATACATATTTTAAGTACAGAAGTTTAGAATTAACAAATTTTACTCATGACACTTTTTTGTCTTTAGTATATTGTGAACAACTCTTTAAGTAAGCCAGATTTTGGATAGTTTACACACAAAATATACACATATATGCATAATTTTCTTTTGCACATTTGATATAAAATATTGCCAAATAGAATAATATATAAGTTATTTATTCACATCTAAAAATCATCATTTTGAGATAGCCTTTGTGCTTTAGGATTTATTAAAAATGAAACCTTTACTCATATACCACATAAATTGAAGTATTGCCTTCTGAAGTAAAGTTGATTTTATACTATGGAGCTATTGAAAAATGTTAGTAATGTTCTGTGGGTAGTTAACTCTGAAGATTGAATATAATGGTTAAGAAAACGCCAAGTTTGTGGGTGCAGAGTCATTTTATCTCTGTATTTTGCTTTTCTCATATGTAAAAGGGCTCTAATCAGATATGGTATACATGTACATCTTAATGAATAACGATACCCCATTAAATTTTTTTTTTTCTGTTGTGTTGTAATAATTCATCCTGGAGCAGCCCCACAGGAATATGGTAGTTGGAAGAGAGTAAAAAGAGAGTTTTGAAATAGAAAACATTGCCAGACTCTCTTTCTGGATGTTATAGATACTGGAAGTCTTCATAGAAATTCCAACTTATTAAAGGGTTCCGCTATTGAAACTATGTTTGAGAAGCTCTGGTTCTCATCTGACTCTGCATCACCTGTGACATTTCCAAGTTTCACTCTAACTGTGATGACTGAGAGATTCTCTGAACTTATCACTCAAGCTATATTCTTCCCATCAACTCAAGCACAGTTTGGAACTCAACCTTAAATGTCCTTCCATAAACTTTCAACTGGCATATATAATATAAAGAAAAAAATAACTCCTAAGAGGCACCCAAGTGTATTCCAAGGACAATGGGTCAGTGTTAGAGGAAAGGGAAAATTTTGAATCCTGTATGAGTTTGGGTATTGGTCATTCGGATTGTCCCCTGGTTCCTTTGGCTTTATGCCTGGATCCCAGGGAAAGGGGGTGGGGAGAGATTGCAAAGATGGACAAAAAGCTGAAAGACTTCTTTCATTAGAATCTCTGAAAGATTTTGGAAGCCCAAGGCCATAGTACTTTGCAACCTCTGTCCTACTGGATTTCAGGGGAAGTGGGGGAGATAAGTAGAAGGGTGTGGGGTATTTTCCCTATTCAGGGTTTCTATTGAGCATGAAAATGTCACAGCATCTGAGTAGGGCATCAGCTGACACCCAGAATGCAGAAAAGTTGGTTATGATACTTCACTGTGTTGAAGCTTAGAAATTTCTTTAGAGCAATGGTGATTTGGAGATAAAATGGAAAACATGTTTGGAAATTTGAGATAAGAGACCCTATAGTGATTTTGATATTAATGGAGAGATCTAGACTAGAGAAAACAAACAAACAAATAGGAAATGGCAGTAGCTGAGAGGACTCCTCTTTTGAAATAATAACACAATACTGAAACTATTTTGGAAAGGCCATTAAGTTGTAAAGAGTTTGAGGCCCCAACCAGTTGAATCATGTACAGTTAAAAAAAAAAAAAAATGAAGAAGAATTATTTGGAAGAATTTTCATTTTTAAATATTAAACTTTCCATAGCTTGGATGGGGACAGATATTTGGACATATTTTTCAATGCTGTTGTTGTTTGTATCTTGTGCCACATAAAAACCAATAGTTTGAAGAAACATGGGTTTCATTTTGCAAGGTTGAAGAAGAGTGAATTTTGAAGACTTTTGTGTGTTTAGAAGATCGGGTGGGAATGCAGAAGGTACTTACTGGTTATAATCTTCAAGTGGAAAGGGAACTTGTAACAAATGAGGCACGTGACTCATATGTCTAGGTAAAATGATGAAATTGGGATTCAGAATACGTAAAGCTGTAAGAGTTTTGCTTTATTTACATGTATATAAATTAAAAAAAAAAAAAAAAAAAAAAAACTTTAAAGCTGCATTTGTGTCCAAGGAATAGGGAAAGAAAGATACTTGTAATTGTGTAATGTATTACAGAAAAGATATGTTATTAAAGAATATCAGCACAATTTTTTATGGAATAGATTACAGATATTAATTCATCTAGGTACCCAGCCAACCATCAATACTGCACTGTCTTGTTTGCTTTGTAAAAACTTCATATTGAGTAGACTGATTTCTCTCACTTTATTTTAATTTTCTAAATTGTTTTATCTCTTCTAATTTCTTTACCTTTCATATGAATTTTAGATTAATCTTGCAAATGTTTATAAAAATATTTGCTGACATTTTGATAGGAATTATATTGAACCTGTTTGGAGGGAATTGACATTTGTAGCATGTTGAGTTTTCCAAACTATAACACAATGTTTCTTTCCATTTATTTAGAACTCCTTTGATGGTCTTCATCTGCATTTTATAATTTTCACCACAAAAGTTCTCAGAATATTTTATGATATTAAGACTGAAACATTTGGTGGTTGCACTGGTACATATAGGAAATCCCAGAGGCTTGGGAGGCTGAGGCAGGAGATCACAAGTTCAAAGCCAGCCTCACCAACTTAGCGTGGCCCTAAGCAACTTAATGAGACCCTGTCTCAAAATAAAACATTTTAAAAAGAGCTGGATATGTGGCTCAGTGGCTAAACACCCTTGGGTTCAATCCCTGATTCACTGCCCCCCACCAAAAAAAAAAAAGAGTGAACAGTTTGGGGTGACATTTTTTTTTCCTTTTGAGCAATTGTAAATGGTATTGCATTTTTGTTGTTGTTGTTGTTACTGCGGTACTGGGAATTAAACCCAGGGATGCTTAGCCACTGAGCCATATCCCCAGCCCTATTTTTTATATTTTATTAGAGACTGGGTCTCGCTGAGTTGCTAAATGCCTCACTAAGTTGCTGAGGCTGGCTTTGAATCTGCAACCCAAACTGCTGGGATTATAGGTGTGAGCCACTGCACCCAGCTGTTATTGCATTTTTTATTTTGGTGTTCATGTATTTATACTGGCACATTGAAATATAATTTATTTTGTACATATATTCTATATCTTACAGACCTGTTGAGTTTACTAGGATGTTTTGATAAATTTCATGGGATCTTCTATAAAAAGGAAAAAATATTGTATTCATTCATTTCTGATCCATCACATTTTTATTATTTTGACTAACATCACAACATTATACTGGAAATAATGATAATAGCAAACAATTTTTTGCCTCGCTCCAAGTGAAAGTGTTCAGTCTATCTCACCAATAAATTTAATATAGTCTAGCTGTAGGCACATTGTAAGCAAGCTTTATCAGATCGAGGGACATCCCTCTTCCTATTTTCTTAAGGTTTTGAGAATGTATGTACCTCTCCAGTGAGAACAATTGGAAACTCTAGCTAGAGTCAGATTTGAGAAGACAGGGCTTCCCCTTAAAATTTCATTCTCTCCAGGGTTCGATGTATACATGAAATTATGAAGATTTGAAATGCATAGTGTGAAAGTCATGATTACAGTGTAGCTAAAACCTAAGTGTGGCTATTGAGGGTAGAAGAGATGCTTGAGAAAGAACTGTAGTAAAAATTATTATGATTTTTTAAAAACAGCTCTTCTCTTACATAGTCAAAATAATGATAATTTGCATTATATTGCATACAATTAATTTTTGCTTTTTTGCAGTCCAGCAAAAGGTGAGAAAGTAAGTCTCAGCGCTCTAGGAAGGACCATGACTAGGTAAATTTAATATTATCTAGAAGCTTTTCCTTCTCCTTCTTGGGTTTTCTCTTACTTTTTATGGCTGTGTTTCCTGTTCCTCAGCTAACATGTGCTTTTCTATAACTTTCAGTTTTCCAGAATTAGCCAGTGGAATTAACCATGCAGGCTGCCCATGGCTCATGCTTTTAACTTCCAATCAGTTCATTTTCTAAAATATGATGCACAGCAGGGCCTGTTAGTTAGCTTTCAGTTGACAAGTGATCTGCAGACTTAATCCATTATAATGAATGTGATAAGTAAGAGTTTTAAAAACAATTCTAAACAGGTACTGAATTTAGAGACAAGAAAATACATTATTGAGAAGGAAGGTGGCAACCTTAATGGTATCAGGCTCTGAAGGGAATGGGTTTTGAGAGATTTTTGTAGTGTTACAGGAAGCTTTGTTTCACATGGCACCTAAATCACCAGTAGTTCTTGGTCATTCTTCAGTGTGTAAGAATGAACCTTAATCTTTTGTTTATTTACTTACCGCACATTAAGCAGGAATATTCCCCCTAGTTAGACCATGCATTATGTGAGGTGAAGCCATTAGCCACACCACGCTAAAGAACAAAATTCAAGAGCAAAGTTTGCTTGTGCTCTAAAAGTATTTTCCAGATAATTAGAAAATGTTCCATTGCTTTAAAGGTCCCCTGCATAATACACAGTTAAATGATTATCTTGGAACTTAGTTTGGAGTATTATTACCTTTGAGAAAGCATTGTTATTGGGAACTTTTTTTCTCAGAGACATTAATGCATATAATTAAAAACATACAATACAACTTCTCTGCAGGACATCTATGAAACCATTTATGGGTTGTTTTTTCTTGTCCTTCTAGGTGTTGCTGACTGTGGGCTCAAAGTAATGAGAAGAAAGTTATTTTTAGGTTGGCATAAGTGTTTTGGTTGCTCTGAACTAAAAGGCCTTATTTAGAGTTTGTATACACTACTATGGTACATTGTGTTTTATACAAAGCTAATTGCTTTCCTTAGTTTTGTCGTTATCCATTTTTTTCTAATAAGGCTTTTCCCACTAAAGAAATGAAAATGGAATAGATTTGTATTGCTAGTTGGAGAAAATACAAAATGTTCAAAAACTATATAGTAAAAACACTTTCCCACCAGTACCACCCCAGTTGAAAGGGAATTTACACCTTCATCTATTTTGAAAATGAAAAGAAAATGTGTGTGTTCTATAAAGTATAGAACATATATATATATATATATATATATATATATAGAGAGAGAGAGAGAGAGAGAGAGAGAGAAATATATATATATATATATATATATATATATATATATATATATATATATATATATATACATATGCTCAGACAACTAACTTGGTGACCCCAAATAGTCATTACATGCTGGCATTTTTGCAAAGATTTAAAAAAAAAAAAAAAACTTTTTTGTAACTCTTCTGCTCATTGTGTTTCATTATTTATAATAATCATTATGAATTTTTATGAAGCACTTACCTATGCCCTCATCTCTGTTGCCTGAAGAAAGCAACATTAACTTCTCATGGACCTTGAACTTAGGCGCTTACTCTCTACAACAGGAAAATGTGAGACCACTGGTTAAATAGTTGCTTGAAGACTTACTATCAAGTTTCAAGCCCAATTTATCCTGACAAATGAATACTGAGTTGAATATAAAACCCAAACCACTGTCCCCAGGCCATTGCACATTTGAGAGTATATGGAGACGTGGCTCTTAATAGCTAATTCAGCATATGATTGTGCTAGCCATTTGAATCTGGAAATGTGATTGATTCAAACATGAAGCTTTCTTATGTCCAGCCATAGGGGGAGAAGGCCTATCTCAGGCAAAAGAAAGAAACAGATTTTTATTGGACTAAGTTTAGTCACTTTGGGATGAATTGAGAAGTCAAGCACAGGCAAAATACATTATCCCTAGAAAGTACTTGTATCTGGGAAGATGGGAGCAAAAGAGATAAAAAGGGAAATTAGGAAATACTTTTGTACCACCCAATGTCATCACTCTATCAATTGCTGAATATTAATTAATTATAAAATATCATTCATAATGTGCTTTGGGAGTTTCCACTTAGGGTTGTAACCTAAAAACCATGAGCTATTATCTTGAAGTAAGGGTGAGCCCAGACAAAAGCAAAGTAGCCAGAGGGGATCTTTGTAAGTGTATGCTGTCTCTCTCATCTCTTCCCCTGGTTGGCTGTCATACTGCCATCACCAGGCCATCACTTGGGCTGCCATTCTCTCAGGGATACTTTTCTACAGCATCCTTCTCAGTGTGAATGTCACATAGTCACAAGAACCCCCAGGGCTGATGTCTGAGCCCATTCTCCAAAGCCAGCCTTGTTTACCTTATAAAAGGTGTTTATTTTTCCATGGAAGAAAACAGCCGCTGTTCTATTTCCAGCCATTCATCCCAACCTTGGCTGAAATGTAACAAAACTCTTCTAATAAAGTGTTCATGAAAGGGAAAGGGGAGTAGTCAAAGATAATAGGAGAAAACATCTTGTAAGCCCATTAGGGAAAATTAGTGTCTACCTGCTTTGCTGTCTTTGAAAATACATTTTAAAGAACATAAAATTATTTCATAAACATGGTGATGAGGACCTAATGAGATATGTGGTTTTGAGAGAGATTTAGTTAATTTTTTTTTTTTTAACTTTCATACCTACTCTTCCTTTTTAAGTTAATAGGTGCCATTTGTTTCACTAAAAATATAAATAAAGCATATACTTATCAAAATACACATGATGAGCCAGGAACCAAAAAAAGTCTATTGTACTTATTCTTTACATATTTGAGACACTAACAGAATTTCCTGAAATTATTGGTGGAAAGGAGGAAACTGGATGGAAAAAAGTTTTTTTTTTTTTTTTTTTTTTTTTTTTTTTTTACTAGATGTTATGGTAGGCAAATTTTTGGCTCCCAGGATCTTTGTTCTTTGGTGTCTTCTCCTGATGATATCATACAAGGCAAAATGAATTTTGAAGATGTAATTTATGTTAGTGATCTTTTGATCTTAATGTAGGAAGATTATCTCTTGGGGCCCAGTCTAGTCATATGAGCCCTCAAAATCAGAGAACTTTCTTTGGCTGGCGACAGAAGAGATATGGCAGAACAGAGAGAGTCAGAGAGACTCAAAGCATGACAGGACTCACCTCTGCAGAGTAAGCAAGGGTTTTGCTCTTTGAGAAGGGTAAAAATACTTTGCCTCAGTATTCAAAAGAAAGAATGGGTATGGACGACAACATCACAAGGAAACCTTATGGAGCTGAGTCTCCTGACAGCCAGGCTTTAGGCTTTAGGCTTTAGGATCTTGGCCCAGAACCCTAAGAACTGAGCTTTGCTTGTAAGAAGATCCCTCCACCTCTATCCTAAGAGCCTCCAGATAACAGGCAGGCCCGCATCTGTCTGGGCCTTGTGAGATTCAAAGGAAAGAAATCAGCCCAGCCCTTTCAGACTTCTGAACTGAGTAACTGTGGAAAAAAGTAAATCTATGTTGGTTAAATCTTTTAAATTTGTGATAATTTGTTATGTTAGTGATAGGAAACATAGAAGGCATATGTAAAGAACCATTTCCTCCAGAAAAGAAAGCACAAGTGTGCATGCGCGTGTGGGCATACACACACACACACACACACACACAACTACAGATGCCATGCCATGCCACTATTTAGTTTGTAACTCAATGGGCACAATAAGAAAAATTAGGAGAAAAGTAGAGGTAATATAACCTCTACTTTAGGTAGAAAAAATAGTGGCAGCAAATTTCTTTTTCCCCATCAATATAGTTGGAGACATGAATTCTACTTCAAAGCATTTTATAACAAGTAAATGTGATTATAAGAATGCAACACCTAGCACATTCCCTGGCACATTTTCAAAGCCCTATACATGATAGTCCCCCTTCTTCCTCCTTCTCTCCACATGAAACTGTTACTTATTATACTGTACTTGTGTATTTCCAGAGTTACACATCCTGGAAAGATGCTATAATATAAACCAGGCATTGCCAAGCCTGGAAATGAATCAGTATCATCTGTGATGTTTGTTAAATAGAGATTCTACTACCCACACCAGCTAGAGTTGGGCTTCTGAGTGTGTGAATTTCTATCAGGTCCCCAAAGTGACTCACAAGACTTTGCAGGACACATGCAAGAATCATGCTTCTTAGGGATGTGCAGCTTGACTTGATCATAATGGAGTTTTCAAAAGCTAAGTTGTGGGAATCTTCCAAATGGGTAAAGTGGATCCACAATGTGGCTGAGGGCAGAAGCAGTTGTTTCTTCTGGTTCTTTCTGGTGACAAGACACCCACTCATTACATTTGCCCTTTGTAGATTCAACCAGGGAGCTAAGGGACTACAAAGAAGCTACAAGAATGTTAGGTAGGACAGCCCTGCTATAAGATAAAGAAGAAGAAAGATGGCACCACAGTGTGACTACACGTAATCATACCTGGAGATGCTGAGCTGATAGCTGCCCTTGTCATTTCACAATGGTTGAAGTCAAGTCGGAAAACCTGCCAGGTCTGTGGGAACCGGCCTCTAGTTGCAACTGTGACCATTATTTCTCTCTTTTATAATGTTTCCTTTTACACTATGTTTGAGATCTTTGTTGTAGACATATACCCTGTGGCACCAGCCTGGTGTGTGGAGACATCAGTGAGATACAGCACATAAAAGGATGTGGTGGAAGTGTGACAAATCACAATGTCAAGGCTGAGTTGGAAGTAACTTGTGAATGATAAAGTGAATTGAAATTCCCTTCCTATTTCAATGCAAAGGGTAGATGAAGGGCTACCTGAGGATTTGAACCCTGATCTCTTTCTTGGAAAGCGTGGCCACACACACTATGGGCCGCTACCCCCTGATCAAACATCCAACATTTGCATTCACTCTGTCCAAAATAAATATCATCTGCCATCAAGTGCACACATTATTAGCAATAGGCTACATGAGTTAATCATTCATGAAGGTGGGGAATTTGGCATTGATCCAAGGTTGAGTGATGTGTGAGTAAGATGAAAGAGCCTTGCCTAGGTATTCAGAAAAAAGACCAGTGCAAACACGGTCATGCGATCAACAAAGCAATCCAGTTATTAAAGCCCTCCCATGGTGAATAAATACAAAATCACCAATGACAGCTTAAAAAAAAAAAAAAAAAAAAAAAAAAAAAAAAAAAACTTTCCCTGTAGTGACCTCTTTGCCCCCCTTCCTGCTTTTGACAAAAAAAGCAAAATTTTAGTTTGTAAAAATTAAAGAATAAAACCAAATCATATGTCCAACGTAAAGCAAAAGTAATTCAAGTAACACACTGAGTTTCACTTTTGGACTGTATTTGACATTAAAAAATGGTCGTGGCTGCTTTTTGGCATCTTTCCAACTGGACTTCTTAACAGGACTGCCAGAAAACTGTTAATTTGAAAAAGAGATACAAAATAAAAGGGCTTTGGAGAGAAAAAAAAAATCTAAGAATATGGTTCAATTATAGATCTTTCATAGTTGTACCATGTGGTTACTGTCAGCTGTATCATAGCCCAAAGCATCTCTTATGAACAGGGTACCAAGAGCATGCAGACCTGTGTATATGATATGATGAGTTCTTTTGCTTTATAGCAGGAAACATAGTGTTTTAGTTCTTACTTTGTACAAAATTAATTTGGTACAAGATACAAAGTTAATTGGCTTCTTTCTGACAGATAAAAAGGGAAACATATTTCTAGAGTTATCAAGATTACTGATATTTTAAATTACAAAAAAAATGATATATCAATATATAGACTTTATTAGATATACAGTGCTCGCTGAGCCACAGAGAGCTTTACAATGTTTCACAATGCGTAGAGTCTAACAGTGAGCCTGGTCATACATCCTGTACCATAATGAGAGCTGAAGGAGGCATCCTTACTCTCTGTACTGTGAATGATACCTTTCACAGTTATCCCAAATGCCTGATGCTCTCTGGCATTGGACTTCTGATGGCTTCTCAATAACATATGGTCCATTTGATTCTAATCATTCAAGGCATCTGCAACTAATTCTGAATACCTGTTCAGGGGAAATGTCTCAGTGCTATAGTAAGCTATCCCCATTTACTTTTTGAAGACCCTAGTATTGCTAAAATTTGAAGAGAATATTTTACCAAACAATCCTTTCTTTTGCTATCTCTATTTCTAATATTGCCTCTGAATATATAAATATATACCTTTTTATATAACAATAAAGATGTACCCTTTATATATACCTTTTTATATAACAATAAAGATATACCCTTTATTGTATATATTTATATATTCAGAGGGGGAGAAAGAGAGTCAGGGAGAGAGAGTGAATTGGCTCACATGATTATAGGGCTGGAAGGCTAAACACTCAGGTAGAACTTGATATGGTTGTCTTAAGAAAGAATGCTTTCTTTTCTTAGAAAAATTTTCTGTTATGCTTCAACCAATCGAATGCGGCTCATCCACATATGGAAAGCAATCTCCTTTCTTTAAAATCAACTGATGGCATGTGCTAAATACATCTACAAAGTACACTCAAGCAACAGCTAGAGCAGTGTTTGATTAACTTATGGAATACTATAGCCTAGCCAAGTTAACACACAAAACCAACCAAATGCAATTGACTACCACACTCTAACTTAATAGAAATACTGTGTTACTTAGCCAATTGCTTGCATTAAGTTCATTATTATGGTGTGGATTAATGTTTGAAAGATAGATTTCCAGCTCATTTTATAATGACCTAAAGATTTAGCCTTGTTTAGAAGACAATTTTCTGCTTGAATTCAAGAATAATTTTATACAAAGTATTGATGTTTCCAATAATTTTGGTGCCATTTAGTGTAAGTTGTTTTATGAACAATATATTCTTTTAAAATGTCAAGATTTGTGTAAAGACTATCTAAATACAAATTTGACTTCAATAGCTTAATCCTTGCATTAGGAACACAGATAATTTAAATAACAGACACATGGACTGTATTTTGGAATATAGCATTCAAAATAGTACAGTTTTTATAAAAGGTGCTGGGGATGTAGGTCAGTGGTGAAGAGACCCTGGGCTTAATTACTAGTAACACACATACCACACAAATACAAAACAAAACAAAACAAAAACAACACACACACACACACACACACACACAAAAAAAAAAAAAAAAAAAAAAAAAACAAAAAAAAAAAAACAGAGAAGCAACATAAAAACCTTGAAATATTTGGATTATTTTTTTGTCAAATTCAGGGTGCAGCACAGCATGCATAGTATGCTATAACTGGTATGAAGCAGGCATGTATGTTCATTTGTGTTTACCTAGAGTTGTCTGGTTACACACAAAAAACGTGGTAATAATAGTTATTTATTGAAAGTTTACTCTTGACTGAATGTATTTTTTAGTGCTTGAACTTTCAATTAGGGCCTATCTTACCTAATAAAACATTTAGAGTCAAATTTCTATAATAGGAATAGAAATCTCAATCACAGATATTCATTATAGAGTCTAATGAGAATAATAAGGACATAAATATTTATTGCTGATGAACTACATGTCAGAAAACTCAATGCATTATCTCATATACGTTATTGTTAGGTAGAAGCACGTTTCCATTTTAAAACATTACTTGAAACTGAACAAACGTAAGAACCTATTCAACACCACTCCTATAATGCAAAATTGAGGTAGAGTTTGATTCTATGTCTGTTTGACTTGAACCTCCTATTTGTATCTGTTGTAACCGGAAAGGGATTGCAGCCCGAAACAGCAGCACCGCAGGAAGGAGTCCGGAGACAGGATGGAGACGAAAAAATTCTTTAATCTTTCTCTGTCTGTCTCTTGTAATTTCTAACACCACATACACACTCTCACAAGAAACCAAGACACCTACTCTTACAAGAAACTACAATATATCTATACAATAGTGATAACCCTGTCCGTTCTCTCTCAGGTCTCATCCCATGCGCCCGAGCAGGAATGGCGCTAGCTTGATCTGCTGAGTCACGGCTCAAATCTCTCGAGATCCTGGGCCATGTCCCGCGAGATCCCAGGCCAAGTCCCGTGAGACTACGGAAGGCAGAAATGCCCAAAAATGTGTATGGCCCGTAGTCAAACGCAATCTTAGCTATCTCCCCAAACAGGGCTCCTGCATGTATCTCCAATTTGGTGAAGAGGTTCAGCAGCTGATCAGGTAATGTCTATTCCACTGCTACTACACCATGACTTGAGAGACTGGAGCTAAGAAATGAAGGGTTTCGAGTGTTTATTAATTTATTTTTGTTTATTTTGTCATTGCTATGAAGTTGAAAAGACTATCTGGTAAATAAGTGAATAGCTCTTTGCTTTTAAACTTTGAATGCTGAAAATGCTAAGGTTCATTAAAAAGGAAGTTAGAATAGGTGCTCAATCTAAAGGTTATAAAGGATAGCACAGTAATGTAAGGATCTTTTGGCAGAGAGCCTATGTAGGCATTTAAAGACAAAAGTTTAGAGTTACTTGAAAAGATAGAGGGCCAGCGAAGATATTCAGTGAGCAGGATGAAGTAATTACAGCTGGGAAATAGAGAGAGGAGTTCAGTCTCTTGTTTTGGATATAAGAAGGGAAGCTGAGAAAAGCAACAAATTCTGTGGTTCACACGACCAGCCTCAAAACTCTTCCCAGTACCTCTCCCCATTCCATTCACATTCTCACGATTTCTTCCAACCACTTGGCTGATTTCAATAGAAATGACACATATTTCATTGAACTCCCTGTATGCTCTTATTAAAGATATTCCCTTAACAATAACTGTTTTAGTTTTTGTTGGAAAAATTACAGCTACATAAGCTAGCCAATTACTGGATCAGATAATAGTCAAGATTGACCAGTGGGTAAACATGCTGAACCACAACAGAATTAACATTTTGCCTCATATTTCTTTGTTATACAAATTATAACATAGTTTCCAAAGCTTTGTTTAGACTGGGAGATACTAATTAGAGCTGATTGATAGAGGCCTAAAAAGTACTGTAAACTTTTCTGAACCTTGGGTTAATGCAATGTTTATTAGGTTTATACAATAAAATGAATTAAATTAGATGATATAAATTTGGAATCTGAGGAAATTCACTCAGAGTCAGGGCTAAATGGGCTCTCTCTATATATAAAAGGAGTTTTTTTTTTTTTTTTTTTTTTTTTTTTTTCCCCTGAGTCGATTGATAAAATAAATTCTATGTGGGGGCTTAAAATATTTAATGTGGAAATGAAAGGTATTTCCAAGCATCTCTTAGAAGTCATCCTCAACTGGCGGTGATTTTCCCCTCACAAGGTATATGTTGCAATGCTGGGGACATTTTTGATTTTCATAACTTGTTATGTTTGTGTTGGACATGGATGTGTGTGGGGGGTAATTCCTGATGGCATCTAGTGAGTGGAAGCCAGGGATGCTGCTAAACATTTCATCATGCTCAGGACAGGCCCCAACAACAAAGAATTATCTAGCCCAAAACATCAATAGTGCTTAGGTTGAGAAACCTCTAAAAGCACCCATTTATCTTATATCAGTATGCTTATTACAAACTATGCTTATTGAACCATTAAAGTAGGCCTCATAAAGCTTCCACTAGGAGGTCCTCTGTTGGTCTAGGGTAGTAATTGCCTTAAAAGTCATTGCTGTGTTTATTATTCTTTAACTGTATTAGGACTCTAATGGGAGACACTGGTGTTAATTTATGGGAGCTTATAGTAGCCATTCCCATAAAATCTACTCTAATATGGCAACCAAAACTATATAAAATGAATGAACTGAACTTCTGTTAAAAATCTGTGTTGTCACATAACTCACAAATTTAAATTTGGTTTTTCTTCCTTAGATGAAATATAGCCTAAAGAGAAAATTCAATTCAGTGTTTTTCCATTTACTCAAATATTTGTCTTGATTTTGAAATAATTGGATTTATTTAAGAACTCACCATGTAATAAAATTGAACATTCTAATAGCTAGGTATAAGATAACTATGTATTATATAATATACACTATGAGAAAATAATAGGCCATAATGATAATACCATAGCTATTGTGATTAATTTTAATGTTATTTTTTGTTATTTAGTAACCTGACTTATACTGGTCCAAACTAATTGTGTGCATTTCCAAAATATACTTTGTATTAAGTTTCAATATTAAAATGGAATAAAGAAATAAACCTGTTAAGACAAAGAGGAGTTTATGTATAGATTTTCTGGGGCACAAGAAAACCACTAGATCCTGGGGAAGCTTTATATTAATTAATACAGTTTTGCTTTAATGATATACTTTTGTAATTATGCACTCTTAAATATGTAAAAGAATTTAAGTTTTTCAGATAAAAGTATTTAGACTTCATAAACAACCTCTATGAAATAAAAATAAAAATCTATTTATTAGAAGAAAATGAGAAAAATAAGCCAAAGTACATTTTAAAATCAAGAAGGCACACACAAAAATTATTTTTTCCATTTTCCTATTTTTTTAAAATTTCTCCTAGAAAGAAACATTTGTTTGTTATTATTAATAATTTTTTTTTTAAAATCCCACGGTGCAAACCCAGGGATCAGAACTTACCACAGAACCATGCCTAGATTATCGTTCACTTCTGTCACAGAACCATGAAGCATTAGGGGAGGGACTAGAAAGTACCCTGCTTCCCATCTACATGAGCATATAGAATTTTTATTTGTAAACAAGATTTAAGTAAAAAAGCGGAAATTTCAAATTTATTCCTAAAATTTTTCTTACACTTTACACCTTGCCTTTAGTAAATCTACCTGGGATCTAGAAAGAGCCAACAGAAGGGGTAGAAAGACATGAACCTGTAAAAAAATATTAAGATGGTCAATTTAAGTTCTTTGCTTCACCCCTCAAAGCCTTTCTCCTGGTTTATCTTGCTCAGTGTTTAATAAAACACAAATCGTTTGGACCCAATTCTTCTACTGGTTTTCTGAGTAGACTTAGAAGATCAACTAACCACTTTTTTTCTAGTTTTCTGTTCACAGTGGTAATGTCTGTATCATATATCTTATTTCATCAAAGTGGAACATCATTTATCATCCAGAGGAAGACTAAGCAAAGAGCATGCTTGATGGCTGTCCACCATGTAGTACTGCATGTAGTTTTCCACAAACACCAGTCTGCATTCTGTCATTTTAATGAATGCAATCATTTCCTACCTTAGTCAAAATGACCCGATGATGCATTTAATCCTTATCTTGGAAAAGCTAAGCAGGTTTAGAGTAGATGGAATTTGTTGAAATTTATGAAGCATGCTTCAGGAGTAAGCACAGGTACAAAATAGATGTCTTGCGAATCTTATGCACTGTGACTTTTCAAATGAATTTATTAGCTGAAATCCTGCAGTCCTTTGAACTTCACATGCCATGTTTGAAAACACTTACAGAAACATTATTTGCTTGCTTCTGGTTTGTGCCTTACTATTCAAGTACCTATCATCACACAACACTAATCTTTATTGGATTGTAATTCATGAGCAACATGAACTTGAGAAAGGTTAGTGACCTCTTACTGGAAATTAGAATCAATTGAGAAATTTTACTGGAAGGATAAATAATGGTATATTCTCACATTGCTTACCTGGTTTGTATGATTATCACACTTGGTTTCATATTCATATTTGGAGACCATATTTAATTGGGGAAGCTTCTTTTTTAAATTTATTTATTTTTATTTGTTCATTTTAGTTATACATGAGAGTAGAATGCATTTTGACATATTATATACACATGGAATACGACTTACCATTCTTCTGGTTGTACATGATATGGAATTGCATTGGTCGTGAATTCATATATGAATATAGGAAAGCAATGTCCCATTCATTCTACTATCTTATCTATTCCCATTCCCCATCCCTTCCCTTCATTCCCCTTTGTCTAATCCAAAGCACTTCTATTCTTCACTACTTTCTCCCCTCTTATTGTGAGTTAGCAACTGCATCTCAGAGAGAATATTTGGCCTTTGGTTTTTTGGGATTGGCTTATTTCATTTAGCACGATAGTTTCCAGCTCCATCCATTTAACAACAAATGCCATAATTTCTTTTTTCTTTATGGCTGATTAATATTCCATTGTGTATATATACCACATTCTCTTTATCCATTCATCTATTGAAGAGCAACTAGGCTGGTTCCATAGTTTAGCTATTGTGAATTGAACTGCTGTAAACATTCATGTGACTGCATCACTATAGTATGCTGATTTTAGATCCTTTGGGTATATACCAAGGAGTGGGATAACTGAGTCAAATGATGGTTCCATTCCAAATTTTCTGAGCCATCTTCCTACCACTTTTCAGAGTGGTTGCACCAAGTTGCATTCCCTCAAGCAATGTATGAGTGTACTTTTTTTCCCCCCACATTCTCACCAGCATTTATTATTACTTGTATTCTTGATAGTTCTCATTCTGACTGGAGTGAGATGAAATCTCAGTGTAGTTTTGATTTGAATTTTCTCTAACTGCTAGAGATGTTGAATGTTTTTTTATATATTTGTTGACTGATAGTATTTCTTCTTCTGTGAAGTGCCTGTTCAGTTCCTTTGCCCATTTATTGATTGGGTTATTATTAATTTTTTTTGGTGCTAAGTTTTTTGAGTTCTTTATATATCCTGTATGTTAATGCTCTATATGAGGTGCAGGTGGCAAAGATTTTTCTCCCATTCTTTAGGATCTTTCTTCACATTCTTGATCAGCGAAGCGAAGCCTACTATTATTATAATACCAGTGTTAAATCCAAGAAAGAAGTAACTTTACAAACAAACAGCTTCAATTTTTAAAATATTACCTAGTTTGTTTCAGTCTCTCCACAAAGTGACTACAAATGCAATTTGATTTGTCTCCAAATTTAAGACTCTGCCATCTACTCTCTTTAAATCCTGGTATACAGTCTTACCAAGAACTCTATCAACCAACTTGTAAGATATGTGTTATAATCATAGTGTCTCTCTTTTGGATTCCCACCATGGAGCTTCTAAAATCCTTGATGTTTTCCAAATGATGGAAATGTCTTTGTTGCTCATGAGCTTTGTTATTCACACTCACACCTGAGTTTATGCTAATTGGTGATGCATGCTGGATAGTATGGTATGGATATTGGATAGTATCCAATTTGAAGTACATGACCAGAAAGACCAATCACATAATTATAGGAATGGACCTGGAGATTGAGTTCAAGCTCATAGCCATTGATTTAATTGGTCAAGTCTTTGTAAGGAAATTTCAAGTACAACCTGGGGCACTGAAATTCCATGGAGTTTTCTGATTGATAGACACACTGTGATGGTAGAAAGGTCATGAACCTGGATTGACAAGGAGAAGTTGGGAAAGCTCTTCATTAAGGACCCTCCCCAGCTTTGTCCTTCAATTTTGACTACCTGGCCCAGTCAGTGCTGAGCTAAGTCAATCTTTTTTCCAGATCTTTCTTTCCCACATCCTTTCCTCAGTTTTTGGCAAATTTTAGACCTTCAGGTTTTGAGCAAGAACATGACAAAGTAAGCAACACCTTGTAGGCTTAAGTCAATCTAAGCAAAGAAACATTTAATTTCAGTTATAAAGCCTGCCAAATTTCTGTTTAACCTGTACCTATTTTTCATGATCAAATAGAACAGCTCACATCTTCAAAATAAACAACCCTATTCAGTTCACAGGTCACCTCACAGTGTTTCTCTGCAGATCATTTTATAGTTAAAAATCTAAAAGGCCCAAGTGCTTTCTCAGAAAAAGACAATTCTTCCCCAAAGGTGAACTAAAATATTCAACCTTTACTAAGTTGAAATTGTTTTTAATATTTTAAGAGAGTTTTTGTCTTTCTCTTACAGACATGCATGTATTATGCAGTGCACTATCATTTAAGGAACATAAAAAACACCACCAATCTCATTATTGAAAAGTCATCAAAATTCACATGGTCTTATTTTTTAAGCAAGATATATTTTACCAAGAACAGCTGAGTCATGACGAACTTTAAGGGCCATTAGATATTCTGTATCTTGTGCAGAAAAATTGTTCCCATGCTGTGGGCCCCAATAGAGTACCACCATCTGGATGTAAGCCCAATAATACAGAAATAAAAGTGTGTTTTAAAATTGATCTTTCCTCATGAATATGAAAGAGATAAAGTTCAAAATTTGTTCAATTGCCTTTTATTCATAGGTAGTAATCGACAGTATCTTTACCTTTTAAACTCTCATATGTTTTTATTAGTTGTTTATTTAACCAAGCACGGCAGCATTTCAATAACCTACAACTAAAATTTTACTCTTCATTTGCTTGCAACTGCAGACCCTGGAGGTTCTACATACCTGGCCCTGATCTTTTTCCACTCCATTTCTGATAAATAATTCTTGCCTATCTTTGCTTCCATCTCATTTGAAGCAAGGCCAATATTTTCTTATCTGCTTTCAGATGTTTATGGACATTTGATATGCATCTATCTGCCTGTCCATAGCATTAAAGCAATCATATCTCTCTGGCATATTCTTTGCTTAACAATAATCTCACCAAATAACATTAATATAGACATTCTGATGTACAGATATTGTTAATAAAGAAAATAACTTGCTAGTTCTTTTATTTTTATTTGGTCAGGAACCATGATTTTTCCTGTGCTGTAAGTCACATGTAGCTTTAGTGACTATAATTAAATAAAATGGTTTTATTCCTCAATAAGAAAATTAGTAACAATGCCCTTTCCTATCTGGGATAAAGTTGGCAATACAATCTTTAGGTTATAAAGGAACAAATCTTACTTCCATTCTATTCTTTTTTTGAGATTTCTGCTCCCCTGGCCTGTTTCGCAAAAAGTAGTGACATGGCTGGTGGCACAGGAATATTTTTGATTCGGCAACAGCTTACACAGGGCTGCTTCTGTGGCAGTGGCATGGCCCTCGTGGGAACAGGAGAATGACTACTCATGATGGGGTGTCCATTCTACCTCGCTAACGTGGGGTACTCCCCTTTAGGGGGAGTGTGTGTGCTTTGCTCAGAGAGAGCAAAGGAGAATTTGTCCCTGTTGCACTGAGCAAGGAGGGAGGCCAAATATATGATACTTTCGTTTGGCAAAAGTCTACTGTTCCTTTGGCCACACCGTCTGCTCTTCCTCCCTCAAGACAGCTACTAACACAGGGAACCCACCAGGCAAACAGAACAATCCTTACTGAAAATATTGATACACCCAAATGCAACATGTACCCCTTTACTCAATATTTTTGGTAAATATGTTATTATTTTATTTACTATCTTTTGCAGGTAATCAGAAGGAAAAGAAGAAAAAATGCTTTTTATTGTATTTGTAATTTTGAAAAAATCATAAAATACCAAAAGTCCTTCAAGAAAAATAGTTTTCTAAGGGATTCAAATAAATTTAGAAAATAACCTAAACTTGTGTTTCAATTTGAACAAAATATTTTTCCTTTTAAATTGCATTGCAAACACACACACACACACACACACACACACACACACCCAAAAGTTTATTTTATATTTTATAACTTTTTCTCAGATTATCATAACTTTATGACATATCTCCATTTAGTTCAGTTTGGGTGAATAAATACATAGGGGTGCCAAACTGAATAATGGTTGCCCTTTCATTTGTAGCCCTATGGGTAATCACTAGCTATTTTTCTCAGAATTATCAATGAAACTGTGTTTTCTCTTTTAACAGAACCTATCAGTAATTTCCTACATATCAGTTGTGCTTTAGAATCATGATTTGCTGTAAGATAGGATACAGGCCTTCCTTTTTTCCTTCACCAAATTGATGAAAAGGATTGCTTTCAATTTTGCCTGGATATCTGAACTTTCATAACTTCTCTAATCATTTTTCACAAAAGTTTTCAAAACTTCAGTGATTTTGGAGGGAAAATAACAATTCTGAATGCTATGTACATTACTAGCCTCCCTTGATAGGTCTAACTGAAAATGTCTAAGCCAAGTTAGTGGACTGCAGAAAGCATGAGGGCCAAAGGAAGTTTCTAATTGAAAAAGTGAATGGGAGAACATTTCCTTGTAGGTATTATTACAGCAGTGGCAATTCTGAGCTAAAAGACCATCATGATTACATCTTCAAAATGGCATACTGTTTTCTGAAATGCAACATGAATATTTCCAAGAGTGGAAGATAACCAGGTGCTAACAACCAATGAAACACTAATTCACAAAATCTTGGAGGTGATTTTTTTTTTCTCTTCCTATTTTTCCTCTATGACTTGAAGAACAATCAGAGAGAGAAGACAGTCAAAATTGCATTTCTTTTCATTTTCTTTTCCAGCAAGTCTATGAGCAAAGAGCAAGAGGAAGGACAATTCCTGTTATAGGTTAAGTCTGGGTTTTAGAAGAAAGGAGTTGATAAATTAGTAGATAAGCTTTTAAAATGTGAAGCTCAAGTGCAAAATATACAGGTATAGCTAACTTGAAAGCTGTGAAAATGAGTACAGGATACAGACATGCAGGTAATTCCTGAGAGTGAAGGGATGGGGAAAGCAACTGTAGTTCAAAGTGAACAAAAGAATGCCCAAGGAGGATGTGAAGGAACTCTGTCAATTATCTTAGGGAGGAGGTGGGGAAGACACAGAGAGTTTCTTGCAGTTGACTGATTCCAAATAAGCTACTCACACATGAGGCATAGTGCTCAGGTCTGCTTCCTACGTCTAGGTCAGCCATGACCAGTGGAGAACCATCAATCACTCCCACTCACAAAAATGGAGTGAGAGTGATTGATTGTTCAGGATTGAATTAGCTCTGCCTGATTCATGGGAAACCTTAATGGAATTCAGAAGCCCTGAACTGGAAACATGGGTTTTGGCCTGGAAATGGACCCCAAACCTTGGGGCTAAGTCCAGGTGTGCCCTAGTCAATCCAAATGCACAGCTTTGCTTTGAGAGAAAAGCATCTGGATTCTGAGTTGCACACGTTGCCTGTTTATTTTTATTTATTTATTTATTTATTTTTGTTGTTGTTGTTTTTAACACTTTTTCATTTTTTCCTTCTGAAAAACATGATAAAAAC
This sequence comes from Tamias sibiricus, assembly GCA_025594165.1. Lineage (NCBI taxonomy): Eukaryota > Metazoa > Chordata > Mammalia > Rodentia > Sciuridae > Tamias > Tamias sibiricus. The sequence goes on along the minus strand of CM046660.1, from coordinate 145,994,040 downwards.
AATGTAGCCTTTTCTTGTTATTTCAGAAGCAGACTCCATTAGTATTTTCATTAAGAACACATGTACTCTTTATACCCAAATCTTAATTACTCCATTTGAATTATCTACTTTTAGAAAACACATCCATGTACAGAAATATGATATGGAGAAAAATACTTTACAATGAATGCACATCGGCTGTGATGAAATGTCCAGCGTTTGTTTGATGCAGTCAATTCTAATCCAAACTGCTGAGGACTTCTTGCTTATTGCAAGATACAAAAATTTTTAAACATATTTCCAAATGGTAAAAAACATTATTTCTCACTTCAAGAACATTAGCATTGCTTTGACAAGACTGAATAAAATTGATTGATATAGGTTTGTAAATAATAACAAATTACAGCTCTTATCTAATTCCCATATTACAGATCAATTAAAAGGATACTGAATATGGAACATATTACCTATGTATATAAGCATGTGCACACACACACACACACACACACACACACACACACATATATATATACATGTATCTAAAAGAATGAACATCCCCAAGGAAATGATATTAAACCACATAGCCAGTATGGATAAGAATATTGCTATTTCAAACATGTCACTTCAAGACTGAAGATCTGCTCTCAGTGATCATTATCTAGATTTTAAAAAGGAACTATAGATCTCTTCTTGATTTTCATTATCTTAGAATGCTTAAGAGTATCTTTAATATGTCAGTACAAGTCCAGAGATCTTTCAAGACTCTTTTCCCCTCTTATATGATTCTCCTCCTTCCTTTATTATTATTTTTAACTCAGAGGCAAATTTTTGCTTAAATTTTAAATACTTTAAACTCTTTAGAATCTTTCTTCATTAGGGAGAGGAAATGCTTGACATTGCTTTAACAGGATGATGGTGACAAGCTATATATGGCCTGGACATCACAATCATGCCTCTCCTCTTGACCCACTGACCCTGGAGGTTTACAAACCAGTTTGAGCTTGAATCTGAACTCTCACAAGACCTAGTAGGGACATTTATTTTTAGTGGCAAGCCCCTTCATTCTTGGGATTCCTCTTTTTTCCAAGTCTAACAGAATCTAAATTTAAACCTCCAAGTAACTTGTAGGGAAATGTTTCGGAGCAGACTCTTGGTTGCTGTGGGTTGCACTATTTTTATTAGCAGTGGAGGTCCCTTCTTTGTTACTCATTCTATTTAGGTATAACATTACATCCATTTTAGTGCAAACTCTAAACAGAACAAGGAAGAAATAGATTCCAAGCAATTTATCTGTTTCAGATTACAATCTCTAGAGATAGCAAGCTAAAATCAAGCTCTAGACCATTTGAGGCTTGCCCAAATTTACTGTCTCTCTAATGAAGTCATCTGAGATTGCTCCCCAAAGAGTAAAGTGTGGGGTTGGAGTAGTGTGAAAAATTTTCCCTATCAAACACAGGTGCTTTGACATAGCCACAACACAGTAAAAAGTTTCTTGTACTTCTAAATATGTTCAGAGTTTTTTTTTTAGATTCCTCATGAACCTTGCATTTAATAAAAATAATATTTTTGTGAAAAAGTATTAAGCACATATTGATTTGAGAGGTAGTTTAAGAGCAAAAAATGTGGTATGTATGGTCTGAACATGTCTTCTGATTGGAATCAGTTGGAAAGAAAAGATCTATATCCAAGGAGGAGGAAGCTGCATGGGGCAAATTAAAGTTTTTCAAGAGTCTGAGCAATTCCATCTCTGCTTGGCTTTTCCACTGTAGCTTGCCATTTACTTAATCAAATATTTCCTTAAATATATTACCATACAGAGATTTGACTGAAGAAAGCACACACACACTGCATTTATTCATTACCTTGATAATTTGAATTAATATTAAATAGGCAACAGGTAACAGCAAGGTACAGCATTAAAGACTAGAGGCCAAATGCAGGTTGATGGTGAGGAGGGTAAGAATGTTCCATAGGATGCACTTCAACCACAATGCACAAGGCAGTCATTCTAAAATCGCCTCTGCTCCAGAACCTGGGTGCATAAATGTTGACAGAATAATTTTCTTAGATTTTAAAAATTTACACACTGTATGTAAACATTGGACCAAGATATTCTCTTTTGGATGGAATCCAATTACCCTCATTTTGTTTCTCATTAGACCCCTCATTACATGCTTGAGATTACGGATGCATGTCCAATCTGTTTACCTACCACAATTTACCTCAAAAGTCAACCATGGCTCTTCTCCAAATCCTATCCTAAAAGTGATATCTAACACATATATTTATGCTCAATATATTAACTGTTTCACTGATTCTCAGTTATAAACACAATTAGGATGTGGCTGGTCATAATTTTACAAAGACTGAAGATAAAACACTGAGGAGTTTACACCAAAGTAGAACAACTGGAAGATCTTGACATCAAGAAATGACAACTTTATAGACATCCTCCTCCACATCTTATTTCCATTCTCATTGATTTTATCCAGACAACAACTATATTGATGTAATGGACAGAGATAATTAGAAAAGTAGTATCTTTGAACCTTTTATTTTCCTCTTTGTGGTAATGGGGATTGAGATCACACATTCTAGGCAAGTGCTGTACCACTGAGCTATGCCCTAGCCCCCTTATATTTTATTTTGACTTAGTGCTTCACTAAGTTCCCCAGACTGGCCTCTATGTTGAGATCTTCCTGCCCCACTGTCCCAAGTAGCTGGGATTACAGACTGCACTATGACTCACAGTGGAACCACTTTAATCTTCAAAACAAGGAAGACAATGAAAACAGTGCTTATGATGCTTCTTGAAGTACTGATAAAGCATTTGTGATGAAAGATTCCTTCTGTTACAAGGAAAATAAGATGGTAAAACAGTGGTTTGGGTTTTGATTGTTATTATCATTTGTTTGCTTCAGTATTTGTCAGAACACACACCCAGATTTAAGAGTTGCCTCAGCTTGCTAATGGGTCTATCATGGTACTATTATTCATTAAGGACTAGTTAGCTTAAAAGTGGACTTGAGAGTCATGGTTCCTAGGGAATGTGAGTTGCAAACTTAGTAGGGACAAATGTTCCCCCTGAACTGCATTTAAAATTATAAAGTGAGAAACTGTTACACTTGGACTCTGATTAAATGCCAGAGAAGAAGGATCCTGCCATTAACAACTTCAACCATATTTTGCTGTATCAAATGCCAACGTTGATTTCCCAAGACAATGTGCTGAATGTATTGTATTTGAATACTAGTGTGGGTGTTTCCCACCGAATAAATCAAGGGAGGTGAAAAAGAAAGAAAAGAAAGAAGCACTTAGTCCCTTTTAATTAAGACACCAGATTTCCTGTGTCCATGAGTCATCACTTAAGAGCATTTGATGACCATTTAAAAGAATGCTTGATTTTGACAAGGCAGATGCAACCCGGACATGCTACATGCACAGGGCAGCTTGTGTCCATGAAAATGACAAAAATAGTGACTGGTTTTGTGACTCATTCACATTATGAAAGAAATGAAACTGTTGGTGTATTAGCACCCTAGAGGCTATTTCATTTTTTATTTTGTATTAAAAAAGGTCTTTATTTGTAGCTGGGCAGCAGCACCTCTTTGTGGTTACAGCATCATGGACATAATGACACTCTAAAAAGATTATACTTTCAGTTGATTCTATAAATACAGTCATGAGTTGGATTCCATACAGTAACTATAAACACACACATATGTGATGATATTTATTATCAGCCCACATCTTATTTTACCCTTTCTTTTGACTTTAGTTTGATGACAATGATGGATATGAATTCCAAAATGTTAGTTTCATGCTTTTTTTCCCCCTTAGTCTAAAATAAATATCTCTTAAGTACTTTCCTCCTTGGGCAATGTGTTTCTCATTTGCTGTGGCACTAAGTGTATAGGTATGGCTGACCGCTAACCTGACATGTGCCTGTCACCAGGGACCGCTGGTTCTTTCATCTTCTTAATGGACATTTCTCTACAGATGTCTGTGGCCTACCTGACTATAATCCTTTAAATTTTAATTCACTTTACATTTAGCTTGGTCATAAATACCATTTAGGTACCAATACTCTGCTTTATGCAATCCCTAAGGTAGTGCTTTTATTTTAATGAGGCCATTTGCAACTTAAGAGCAAAAAAATTCCATCTTTGATTGAATATATTTGTCAGTTTTATTCCCGATTGGCATTTTCATGGGAAAACTTGGATAAAACTAAGGGATGGCTGCTTACCAAGTGGATAAAAGTTTCAGTATGTTTCTACTTTCAAAATTAACTGAATAAATGGTCTTTGAAATTCATTTTGAAAACATCAAAGTAAACTCTGGCTATAATCAAAAGTAAGATCCAGAGTTAAGTCATGTTACAAATGAAGTTTCCACTACCACTTTTTCTATTTGAAAGGAAAAAATAAATTGAGGCTCCAGTTAATAAACTATTCAGGTAATAGGTTAGCATGATGCAGATGGAAATGAATATCATAGAATATGTGAAAATAGTGAACAATCACCAATTATGCAAATATTTCCTCCCTTTTTTATTACATTGTTAGTCTTTTTGTAAATCACATGATGTTTTGTGTTTTTTCCCCTCTCCAGAAATTGGGAGAAGGTAAAACGCCACTTCAATTTCATTCATTTAGAGTTTGGTAAGAAATTAATTTTAAAATATTTTTAAGAACTATATGTAAAATTCTGTGATCATAGGACAAAATTTTAGTCTAGTATATATGCTTTCTGAAATACATTTATAGAAATCTTCTAGATTCATAGAATCTAATTTCTATACATATGAAATTATAAATACTGTATTAGAATTTTGTTCTTTTTTCAAACTTCTATATTGTCTCTCCACTATTTACTAAGTAGTTGTTGTTGGTTTGTGGTTTATTTTAAGATATTAAAGAAAAGCTAGTATCTTAATATGACTAAGCCAAGATCAAATGTGATAAACTACATTCACTCATATCTTTAGTATTTTTGTATCAAGGGTACTTGATCATTCGGAAAAAAATCTACCATATGAAGTTAGGAAACAGATTTTAAAAGTTCAATAATTGTCTATGTAGTTTATTTTTATATTCACATGTTTTTGTCCTTAAAATTCCTTTGGATGAGCTGGGCATAGTGGTGCACGCCTGTAATCCCAGTACTTGGGAGGCTGAGGCAGGAGGATCTTGAGTTCAAAGCCAGCCTCAGCAATGGCAAGGAACTTAGCAACTCAATGAGACCCTGTCTCTAAATAAAATACAAAAAAGGGCTGGGGATGTGACCCCGTGGTCGAGTGCCCCTGAGTTCAATCCCTGGTACCACACACACACACACACACACACACACACAAATAAATTCCTTTGGATGAATGAATTTCAACACAATTAATGTGCATTATGAGCCTAAATAACATTTTCTACCAAAATGGAGCATTTATAAATGGAAATAACACCATCATCATCTTATAATACACAGTGACACAGATGTGTGGATATTCTATGAGAATATTTAGCATTTTACTATTTCATCAAGTAATTAAACCACCCAGGAGACTCTTCTTGCACTAAGAAATAAGTCTGGTTATTTTCTCTGATTTCTCACACAGGATATCAATTTCAAACCTGATGCATGATATATGATTGAATAGAAAAAGATAAGAAAGTTCTCAAAAAAGTAAATGCATGCATACACTGTTTTTTTTTTTTTTTTTTTTTCAGTTTTAGGAATAGTGTCCCTCAGATATCTATTTCCTGTTCACTATCTTCCTTCTTTTCTCCTACTTCTATTAGCATTTAGTCAGAAAAAAATCCAACCACTGTTAATGCTGAAAAGCAAACAAACACAAACAAAAGTAATGCCAAATCCATTTGAAGGACTTAAATTTTCGATCCATGAAAATGTAACAAACACATTTTTTAAAAAAATAATACAGTAATTCACTTCTTTTAGGGGGCTGAAAAAAACTGTTCGATCATACTTTTATTAGAGCAAAAAAGGTTGGCACATAGCTTATTCACCTTATTCCTGGAATCCATTTTAAATTAGTATTCTGTTTCATAAATTAAACGCAAAGAGGTTGAATGTGTTTACTTCTCTCCCTAAGTGATAATAAGATTGTCAAATATTTATTAAGCATTTACTATTTGCCAGGCATTGTGCTAAATGCATTTTTTCTTATCTCTTGTATTTATCACAGTCCTCATGTTTATGTCTCATAAAAGTGTATCTTATTTCAACAGCTCAAAGTGGTGTTTAGTCACAACTTCATATAACATTTGATATAAAAAAGTAGATTCAGAGACTCTCCCTCACCATTGCCACACTTACCTGTTGGTTTCACTAAGGTACTGAGGGGAACCAGGTGTCAGCTGGTGTATTTCTGGAATTATCATAGATACCTCAAACTCAACATTTCATTTCCAAAATTTTGTTCATTTAAAATTGAAGTACTAACATATATTCATCTTCTCAAAAAAAATATTGTACCTCTTGTGTCTTTCCTACCCTAGGTGCTAAAACTCAAACTCTCATTCCGACTTCTCTGTTCTTCTCATACTATATATCCAATTTATCAGGAAATACTGTAATCAATACCTTGCAGATACATCAAAATCCAACTATTTCTCATCATTTTAGGACATTCCTGGTCCAAGGCACCATCTGCTCTCACATTACTATTATAGTTATTTTCTGAATCATTTCTAAAGTTGCTTCTTGTTCCCCTTAAGTCTACTCATACAGCAGCCAGGGAGATCATTTGAAATGTAATTTATACCCTGCCACCACTCTTTTCAAAATCTCCATTTTCTATCTCACACAGAGTAGTCCATCATCCCTCCTCTCTTCGTGAGTCCCTATGTCATCAGACTGTATCTCCTGTCATGTGCCTCCTGCCTCCTGCTTATTCTACCCACAAGCAAATTTGCTACACACTGATCTTTGAACACACCAGGCAAGCTTCCACCTTAGGGCCTTTGCACTCTGTTTTCTTGTATTTAAAAAGCATTTGCTCAGGTACCACAAATGACTCACTTCATTACTTTCTTTATTGTTTATAGGTAAATGTCACCATCACAGTGAAGCTGCCCCTCCCTACCTGCTAACCTCATTTGTGTTTTCTTTTCTTGTTTTATTTGGGAGTCAGCAAACTATGCCTGACAGACCAATTCTGATTGTGGCCAATTTTTGTAAATAGAGTTGTTTTGTTTTTTGGTTCCGGGGACTTGAACTCAGGGGCACTCGACCACTGGACCACATCCCCAGCCCTTTTTTGTATTTTATTAGAGACAGGGTCTCACTGAGTTGCTAAGTGCCTCGCCATTGCTGAGGCTGGCTTTGAACTCGGGATCCTCCTGCCTCAGCCTCCCAAGTGCTCGGATTACAGGCGTGTGCCACCACGCCCGGCTTGTAAATAGAGTTTTATTGGCACATAGACACTAACACTTATTACATATTGTCTATGGCTGTTTTTGTGCCATGATAGCAGAATTGTCACATGACGGTCTGGATCACAAAGCATGAAGTATTTAATATGGATCTCTTTACAGAAACATTTTGCAAGCCCTGTTTTTTTTTTTTTTCCTTATTTAGTATTTATCACATTACCTATAGCATATTTAATTTATTTCATTATTATCTGTCTCTTTTAAGCATTAAGCTCAAGATTAGGAGTTTTCAACACTGTGCTCATTGCTATACTCTTGGCACCTAAGATAGTGTGTAGGGTGCTCAGTAAGTATTTGTGAATACATGAAGAAATTTGCTGGATCACATGTTCTGAATCTATATACTCATCTCAGTTTTTTAAATTAAATTAATGTTCTTTATAATTATGATGTGCCTTATGATGTAACAGAAAACATTTTCAGAATAACAGTAATATTTATGGTGCTGTAGTGATTGCTGGTCATCAGCTTGGACTAAGCCTAGATGATAAAGATGATACTCTATGGGAATTTGGATTGTAAAAAATATACTCCTTCATGAGTTTCCATAATAAATATAGTGTGTGTAACAGAGTAGTACAATGTTGGGATAGGGAGGATAGGAGATGTTCTTGCTGTACTCATTATCAACAGCAAAGATTTTGAAAGAGCTCATAATGTTGTTAAAAATGCCTATGTGAAACATATACCTGACGTGTTCTGTTATAGAAAGAATTCCTGTATCTAAATTCAGAGGAAGTGGGTAGAGAGAGTCCTGCCTCTGTTATATACCACTAGTATTAACCTGAAATGAACATTATTAAGATATCCTACTTATAGGGTTGTTTTGAACATTAAATGGAATAATATAACTTAACCTATCTTTTCATGAATATTTAGTAATGTAAGCTTAAAATGTAAATCTGGGTGAATTTTAATAAAAAATGACAAATGATGTAACTTTGTAGACTACTACTCTGGGGAAAAATCTTCTGTACATAAAGTAGATTTGGTTTCTCTCTAACCATTGGCTCCATATTTCTTTCTTCATATCTTGATTCATATGGTTTCATAGGAATTTCAAGTAAGTTGACCTGGATTGACCAAGTTTTTCCACTGACTAGATGTGTATTCCTAAGTGAGTTATTTGATGTGTTTGAGATTCCGTTTCTACTTTTGTAAAATGAGGATGATAATAATGCCTACTTAGCACTGTTTATGAGAATTGAGCAATTTTCTATGTAAAGTGCTTAGCAGAGCATCTAGCATATATTAAGTTCTAAAATTCCAATTAATCAAGATCCCCCCATAACTTTTACCTCCTGGGATTAATCATATATAATCATATATGCTGTGGTTATGCCACATGGAGATGTTCCTACCGTATTCATTATTTAAAAGAAACATTTTGAAAGGACTTACAAGGTCTTTCAAAATTCAAGTTAGGGCAAATTTTTAAAAATAAACTAAACATCAAAAAGTATGGCAGAATATATAATACCCTATAATCAGGACATTTTAATATCATTGGAATTTTGAAATTACACACACAGACACACAGAGGAAAACTCTAATAAATTATCATGCTAAATAAATGAAGACCCCCCCAATAAAATTAATCAAGAGCCAAAAATGTTTCACTAATCTTTCAAATGATACCATGTGGGTATTTTATAATCCTCATAGTAGTGGGCATAGTCATACGCTTCAATACATTCCTGCTAATCTATTAGTATGAAGAATATTCTATGATCTAGAAATATTCAGTTTATAGATTTGGGAGAATGGGAGAAGGGAATTTCTAGAATAATTTTGTTTTACTTTCTTAGTTATAAATGAGTTATGTTACCATAAAATCTAACATACAGCTCAAGGAGAAAAGGAGTCTCACCCCTTAACTCTCCTGTGGCTGTGGCATTCAGCATAAGTCGGCCTGTTCTAGAACTGAAACACAGCATCAATTCTATTTGTTTTCCTTACTGGTGCTGTGTACCAGAAGGAATGCGTATGCTCTTCTCACAGAGCACTGTCAAGCTCTCTCTTGGTAGTACGGCTGTACCTAGCCACTTAAGAAAGCATTTCTCTTTTTATCGGTGTCTCTGGTACTCATTACTCTACCTTAATCTGCATTCTCCTGCATTTCATCTTTCTTTGATCAGGCTGTACTTGGACCTATTTCTACCTTGAAAAGGTTTTATTCATAGACTTTTCCCATCTTTCCTAACCTTTCTTGGAGTTAGTTATTTTACGAAAGGGTCAACAGCTATGGAATTCAGTGTGCTAACTTCAAATAGTGACCTCTTTAAATAAACATTGCTAAAAGGAACTGTTCAAAGGAAATTGTTCAATCTAAATAAAACTGGGCTTTTTCAACCTGGTGAAACAGTTGGAGTTTATCTTTTTCTTCCTTTTCGTCTATCAAAATATGACTATCCTGCATTCTGTTTCATTAGGGCTCTCTTTTAGCTAGTTGACATCAATGCCTAAATGTTGAGTTGATCTTGGTCTTCATAGTCTTCATTTTGTCTCACATTGCCAGAATTTTCATTCACCATATTTCAAGGATTTTAGCATATTTTAAAATATGACTTGACACCTTTGAAACTGAGATGTATACAACTGAGATATATACAACTGATGATATATGGTGGCTAAATTGGCAGTATATATTTTTCTTAGTTATACATGAAATACGAATGTTTCTAGTAATAAATGTCATTAGATTCAATGAGTAAGAAATAAAAGAATTCCTAAAAAGCACAAGACCTGCTAGTGGAATTTAAAACACAATAAATCCCAACTGAGGTGATAATTTTGGCCAGGGAGTAACATCCTTACTCACTCAAAACTCTACTATGTAGGTAACTGCTGCCTTCATCTATACCCAACTGGTCCGAAATCCAAAAGGAACATCTCAAAATTTAACTTTTGCAAGCAGCTTGTACTGCAAGGATGAGAAAGATGACATTGATTTCACAGGTAAGTTTCTATAATTCCGAAAGATACCAAAAATATTTTAAAGTAATGTAAAGAAAGGGAAGAGTAGTTATAGAGGGTATTGCCCAGTTCAGCAAAAAATAAGCAAGATTTGTAAAATCTGTTTGATGAAATCTATGCAGTTTTATTCCTATTTCTAGCATTCATTACTTCTTTCCTATGACCCTTCATGGAATTTCGTTTCATAAAGTAGAAGTGTAACACTTTGCCAATGTGAGTGGGGTCGAATGAAAAGGAAGTGCACAATCTGCTATTTCCTGCCATTAAATGACTTAATCATATTGCTTGTGTCTTTGACTTCTTTTCCAGATATTGATTCATGGTTCAGAAATTTAGGAGGAATATTACCATGTGTGTAAAACTCCCATTGCTTTGTCTTGTGGGTGCCATAGTACCTTTAGAAAATTTCCTTGGGCTCTAGGGACTATGTACTTGTAATGGGAGGAATTTGCCACTAGAGTGTGATCTTGTAAATTAGCAAGGGAATAGCAACTCACTTCTCTCCTGGTTACTTCTATAGCCAGAAGCCAGAAATTTTGCTTTGTTTCTCAAGTGGTAACCATATGTTTGTACCAATATATAAATAACCTACATTATTAAACTTCAGTAATTTAAGATTATAAATAAAATTTAGAAAATTAGTATGCAGCTTGTAGGCAAATTTCCTTAATTTTGGCTAATACACAAATTGAGACTTTCTTTCTAGGCATCCAAAAAATGTAGATAAACCTGTATCAGCAATGAGGCACAAACTGTCTGAATTTTAAAATTTTTCAGATAATTCTGCTGAGCTTGATTCATGGACCACATTTAATTATGGTGAAATTCAATGATCTTTATGGTTCCTCTGAACCTTTAAAAGTCAGTGTTTTTTAAATGCCTGAATTTAAAAATACCAACTCTCATTCTAAGTTACAATGTAGTGTATTAAAAAAAAAAAAAAAAAAAAGAAAGAAAGAACCACATTGAAGTCTGGTTGAATCAGAATTACTCTAGTATATTTCATTAACTTTCACTAAATTTTGAAAATCAAGTTTATATATGACAATCTGATCTCTCCATTAAGCCAAGATTATTCATTCTGTGAACACAAAATTATGGTTGTTTGTGCCAAAGAAAAAGAGATGCAGTAATAGTATTTGAAAACATCCATTTGCTTTCATACTTTGTATCTATGTCTTAATCTGGACTCAGGAAGCAAAATCCATGACATTTGCCATGTAGGGGGAAGAGACATGGAAGAGTACAGAGATATAGCTTCTCTGTTCCTCAGATTTTGTAGTTGTGACCAAAGTACCTGACAAGAAAAACTTAGAGGAGAAAAAGTGGCTTGGAGTTCACAGTTTCATAAGTGCAGTCCATTGTTGTGGGCCTGGAGATGGGGCAGAACCTCATGGAGAAAGGGTGAAGTGGAGGAAAGCTCCTCAGTCATGACAGAGGGAAACAGAGAGAGCGTGAGGAACCAGGGACAACATATATAATCCTCAATGCACATCCCAGTGACCTGGTTCCTCCAGCCATGCCCCTCCTGCCTTCAGTTACCATTTAGTAATCCACTCAAATTGATAATCCATAAGTGGATCAATCCACTGATTAAGTCATAGTTTTCATGATCTAATCATTTAACCTCTTGAATTAACACATGAGTTTTTAGGGGACCCCTCACATCCAAACCATTAAGGTTTCCTTCATATAAGAGTAGGAAAAAGGAAAAAGGACACTGAGAAAAGGACGAAAACAATTCCCCATGGTCCACCCCAACTCCATTTCCTGTGGGGAAAAAAGCTGTAATTTACAGAGAGTAGGACAATGAAACCTGTTGTTCTTGGCCACTGATATAATGCCATAGCACCTAGAAGAGGTCACAAGAAACAAACAAACAAAAAAACTTGTGTCCCTAAAGGAGAAGCACAACTAGAAGTACAGGTGGAGAAAAAGCATTAATAAACATCCCTGAGACACAGGGAAATTCCCCTTTCACCTCTATCAGCAGGATAAGAAGCTAAAAATATGGTGGTGATGAAGTATTGGTGAACAAATTGTAAAAGTTGGACTCTATGTGTGGTGCAGCAAAAATGGGAAGATTTAATAGGAAAAATGAAGTAGAAATTGAGAGAGAGAAAAAAAAAAAAAAAAAAAAAAAACTTTTCCAGAAGGCAGCCTCTAAATACAAAGTATTGCAAGAGGAATTTGAAATATATGATTTAATAAAGGCAAATATAGAGGAAACCATTTCTCAACTGCACACTATAAGATACAACAATAATTATATTTTATTTTTAATTTTTTGTAGTGCTGGGATGAACCCAGGACTCATGCCTGCTAAGCAAGCACTCCACCATTGAGCTAAATCTCCAGCCCTAACCAAGAACTTCAACTCACAATAATTAATTTATAATACATTATAATGAAAATAGTGGACAAGTAGACAATTGGATGACTAGTTTCATTGGAAAGAAGGAAACCATAAGATAGAAACAAATTGCAATGCTTATGAATAGCATAGTAATATAGATAAAATGCCTTTGGTAGACTTCTGAGTAGACTTGATGCAAAGGAGAAAAGTCAGTGAACTATATAACATAAATCAATAGAAATAATTTAAGATCAAACACAAAAGAAAACAATTTAAAACATAAACACAAACAATAACACATATCAAAGCATCCAAGAGCTGTTGAGTGCGATCAAGCAACCTAACAATTACATAACTGGAGTACTAGGAGGAGATTCAGGATTAATCTGGAGTAGAGAATATATTTGAAAAAAATAATGGCCAAGAATTTTCTGAAATTAATGATAGACAAAAGCACAGATCCAAAAAGTTCAAAGAACTTCAAATACCATAAATATTTTCCCCAAAGAATGGAAAGAGGAGAATGGAAGAAAGGTGAAAACACCTAGACATATCCTCCTACTAAATACACTGAAAATAAAAGAACATCCTTAAAGCAGCCTGTAGTGAAGGAGTAAATGAGAAAACAAATGCATTATAGAGAATTTCTCAACAGGAAGCATGAAGAAAAAAACAAATACTGGCCTTCAGTATTTCTCTATCCAGCAAAAATGACATGTAAATACAGGATTTCTAAGATACACACATACAGAACAACAACAATAACAAGAGAATCCACAGAATTATTTTGACTAGACCTATCCTGCAAGAAACGCTGAAAGAAATTAATGATGCAGAAAGAATATAGCAGACTTAAATTCAAATGTATGTGAAGAAATAAAATCACTAAGAATATAATTAATAAATATAAAGCATTTTAAAAACCTTGCCTTGAAGGATAATTCATTGTTATTGTCAAAAGAAAAAAAATATTAGCAATGTATTATATGTTTATAGTATGTTTGAAATAAAATGTCTAAAAACAATAGCAAAAGGATGGGAGAGAAAATTAGAGCTAGATAGTTATATGGTCCCTATACTAGTTATGGAATATTATATAATGCTGTCTGAAATAAATCCTCATTAATTAAAAATTTGCCAAAGATTAGTAACTAAAACATAAAAGTATACATAATATATTAATAGAGGGGATAAAACTGAATTATTCTAAATGTTCAGCTAGCACAAAAGAAAGTAGAAAAGAAGGGGGAAACTAACAACAGATAAAAGAAACAAATACCATGTACCAAGATGGCAGCTTTTTATCTCCTAATATTTTGTCTTCTTGTTTCCTCCAGAACCACTTGATAAATTATAATTCCCATTCACAGATGAAGTAATTAGAAAGTATCTTACCTTGGAACAAAGCTAATTTACTTTGATTATTCTTTTGGTTTCCATAGATAAAATTCTTGGTTTTCTCCCTACAAAAATGAATTACTTAATTCAACCACTCATTCATCAAGATGCTCACTGAACATCTTCTTTGTGCCAAACTCTATGTGAAGAACTGAGGATACAATACTGAAGAAAACAAGCACAGGTCTTCCCATCCTTTTCAAGTCCTACCAGACTTAAAAGTTCTCAATAGATCCACAGAAGGTCCCCAAACAATCTTCATGAACTCATCATTTTAAATCACCACTTTGTTAATAGTTTTGATGTTTATTGCACAAACATACATAGAGTCTATATCTTATATGTAATACAAATAATATATAATAGACAATTCTTATAGTCTACCTAACTGCCCTAATTTAAAAATGGTCCATTCACTCTTAACACTCAAGTTGAAATTTGATTGTCATGTCATGGTGATTTTGGGAGGTGGGGCCTTAAAGGGGTGATTAGGTAGTGAAGAGGAATTAGTGCTGTCCAGAGGAGATGAGCTGACACTGTTGAGCACTGGATTCTCCCTCCGCCCCACAGGGGATTATTATAAAGTGAGGCTGTACCTCATATTTTGTCTATTTGCACATGCCCACTTATCCTTCCGTTCTCTTCTAAAGCAGCACCTAGACCCTCACCAGATGTGGCTGTCCAGTCTTAAGCTTTGCAGCCACCAGAACTGAGTCAAAATAAACCACTTTTCTTTCTAAATGACCCAGTCTCAAGTATCTTATTCTTTTTTTTTTTTTTTTTTTTTTTTTTTTTTTTTTTTTTTTTTTTTGTACCAGTGATTGAACTCAGAGGCACTCAACCACTGGGCCACATCCCCAGCCCTTTTTTGTATTTTATTAGAGACAGGGTCTCACTGAGTTGCTAAGTGCCTTGCCATTGCTGAGGCTGGCTTTGAACTTGTGATCCTCTTGCCTCAGCCTCTCAAGTGCTAGGATTACAGGCATGTGCCACCGCGCCTCAAGTATCTTATTCTTAGTAACAGAATAAAAGTTAAGACACTAGGATTCACGGTCTCCTTAGAACTTCCTAAGAGAAGCTGTGGATATTTTAGACAACCAATCCTCCTCCACAGTACCTGGGTGACTCAGGGAGAGTAGAGTCCATAATGTCAACCTGGTCATTCCAACTCATCATTTAATTTCAGCTCCTCATGCCTGCTAGTGACTAATTCAGAGACTAATGCTTCACCTAATCAGTTCAGGCACTCCAGCCTCTGGTTATTTTGTTTCCCCCGAGTTGACCAAAGACATAATGCAATAAAAGCACATGGGAAGAGAGAAATTTGATCTCAAGGATAGAAGAGCAGCTTTTCCTGTCTTCTACTATACTAAGACAAGGAAACATGTTATCCTGGAGATTATTGACAGTCTGGTTTTGGCCAAAGAAGAGGCCAGCCTGGGAACAAAGTGGTATGTGTGCATGGATTGACCTTCAAAAATCATAGAGGAACTGAGTTGGAGTCTTATTTTAATTGACCTTGAGTTTAGATTATCTTGAGACTTCCAGTCATATGAGATTCACCTACTGTGCATCAAATATTCTTGCAATAAGGGTATAGCATGAACAAAAGAAGCACGAGAGCTTAGGTTCATCGTGAAGGCAGAAAATGAAAAAGAATTTAAGAAAATACAGAATAGGTCAGACGTTGAGAAATGTTAACATTTATTATAGTTGACTGGTGTTCTTTATTACTTCTTGTGACTCTAATTACACATCTTGATCCTTTCCTTTCACTTCACTTCAGCAGCCCTGGCTTCTGAATTTGCCCCCCTTATCTAAGCTCCTTCTTTCTTGTAAAGGAATAATGTTGGGTAATCCTGATCTTGATCCTTATTGTGTGTTTCTCTTCTCTGTAGAATTCCTTTCTGCTTATTGGCCCACATCTGATAACAGGTGCATTATCATATATTTTTGTTTGGAGAGAAGGTCCAATGCTAACATCAGGACCACAAGTGGAGGGAGCCAGAGTTTCAATGGTGAATAGGAGTTTGGAAGGATGCACAATTTCAGGTACAACAAATCAGTGTGTAGATATAGAATAATGAAATATATTTCTGATTCAATACATTAAGATGTGATTACAAATGGAGAACGGGTGGTATCTGAGAATTATGAGTGAACACAAATGTGACTGGGGAAAGCAAGAACTGTCATGAGGGATTTGTAGCTAAATATACATGTGTTACCACATATCTTCTTTCACAACTTTCCCCTTTAATTTTCACAATGTATATTGATTTTTTTTCCTCTTCCTACCACCACTACTACATAACCTTGGTGGTGATGGAGCCATAACAAACATTTTCACTATTTTATTTCCAATTTCTTTTCACAGTGAGCACTCAAAAATATTTTCTGAATGTGTTATGTCTGTGCATGTTGACTTATAAGATGGATATGATTATATATCTATATGCATTTGTTTCATGCATTCAACTATTTAAAAGTTTACTGATCATCTCAAAGTAAAAGTTGACCTCTGATTAAGTAGGTTATTTTAAGAAGTATGTTTATTCTTCCATGAAAATAATATATTACAAAGAAAATTTATTTATTTCATTAAAAGTTTCAAGATTTGGTCTTCCTATTAAAACTACCTCTGGGCAAAAGTTCACAGGAATTATAATTAAGTCAAATAAATACACACAGGAATGTTCTACATATGTTAGATCAATGAAACACTCATTAAAAATAGCTAGAACAACTCTCTTGGTAGGTCAACAGGCTGGAAAGTGTCTCAAAATAATTTAATAAATAAAGTCCAGTTTGTGATCACAAATGGCTGTGGTATCCTAGAAAGGAGACTCTCATTGAGAAGAAATCTTCTTTTTGTCTGCCTCTAGAAACATTTTTTTTCTGTATTGCTCCCTAGTCAAAAGACTATTCTAATGCAATCTGGATGCATGAGGACATCTGAAAAAAAAAAAAAAAAAAAAAAAAACAAAAAAAAACAGTAAATGATCAATCTGGAACTGAAACACTTCAATAATAAAAAATAATATATAAGGTTTTTAATTCTCTTCAAGTTTGTATTTAGATGTACTTTCTAGAACCTTTACTTATCAAATTAAGGAGCTAAGCTTCTGAGATACTCCATCAAACTTGAACTTTAATGGGTTGTTGCATAAATTCTACTTGGCATGTCCAGAGTGATGCGTCTAGGGTTGCTGTTCTATTATTTATGTTAAAAAAATTGCTTATTGAAATTTACTCACCTTTCAATTGTCTGTGTGTAGAATATCTCTGTAAACCAAACCAGGCCCAACATAATATGAATTGCATAAAATTTTATCTTCTATAGATATATTTATGGTACATTTTATAGGTTCAGTCTTTTTCCTTCTTTACTTTGCTTTCTTTTTTCAGTACTGGGATCTGAGGTTTCAATTCAGTGCCTTATCCATGTTAGGCAAGTGCTCTATCATTGAACTACATCCTAGCTCTCTTTATTTTGAGATATGCTCTCAGTAAATTGTGCAGGGTGGCCTCAAACTTGTGGTTCTACTGCTTCCACTTCTTAAGTAGCTGGGATTACAGGTATGCACCACCATACCTGGTTATGTTTAGGGTTTTAATACATATTGATGAATAAATGTGTCTCCATTATTTTGTTGCAATCAACATTCATTTTTATTTTAGCACAAGAAGTTGATTTGTAACATATTTGCCTGAGAATTTGAGGTTAGACTGTCAAAATCGTGTGGGCAAAATTTTATATAAGATATAGATGAGTTTCTTCCTTGACTTCTTCATCTGTATTTTTACCCTATGCAGATGCAAAAGGCAGATGCCCAGGTTAAAATCATTAAGGAAGACTTTTGTCTTAGTCCAGTTGTGCTACTCAAACCAAGTACAATAGTCTGAGTAATTTATAAAGAACAGATTTTTTCATAGTTCTGGAGGCTTGAAATATAAGACAATGTTTCCTGCAGACTCAATTGTCTGCTGGAAGCTGCTTTTTGCTTCCAAGATGGCATCCTGATGCTGGGGAGAGAATGAGGCATGAGTTGAAAGAGAAAGTTAGCAGAATGCTACCTGAAGCCACTTTTATAAGAGCCTCAGCCTCAGTTAGGAGGAACTCTCATGATGTAATAATCTCTTAATGACCTCAACTCTTTATTTATTTATTTGTGTGTTTGTTTGTTTTGTGACACAGGCATTGTACAGAGAGGCACTTAACCACTGAGAAACATCCCCAGCCCTTTCTATTTTTTATTTAAAGATAGGTTCTCACTAAGTTGCTTAGGGCCTCACTAAGTTGCTGAGTCTGGCTTTGAATTTGTGATTCTCCTGCCTCAGCCTCCTGAGCCACTGGGATTACAAGTGTGTGCCACTGCACCTGGTACCCTCAACTCTTAAAACTATTACATTGGCCATTAGGTTTCAAGACCTAAAATTTGGAGAAGACACAATTAATAGCAACATTAAAATTAGAACTGAATGAATGTCAGCAAAATGTAATTACCATACTGAAATTAAGCCAATATTTTCAAAGAAGGTGTAGGTGAGCTATGAAATGTGATAATTCATGAGAGTTTTTATCACCCAAAATTAAGAATTAAGTCAGGCCCCTCTAGAATGACTAGAGCCAAAACAGCACCTTCAGAACCTAGGGAAGCTCTCTCCATCTGTTTTGTTAAGTTCTATGACCTTTCTCTCTGAAAACTGGTTTTCTCTGCTCTTCAATATGTGTATTAAAGTACACTTAACTAACATCTCTTTTAACATTGCTTAACATTTTTTAAAAATTTGTTATATATGACAGCAGAATTCATTGCAATTTATATTACACATATAGAGCACAATTTTTTATATCTTTGGTTGTATAGGAAGTGGAGTCACACCATTAGCGTCTTCATACATGTACTTAGGGTAATGATGTCCATCTCATTTTACCATCATTTCTAATCCAGTTTTTATATCTTCTGTGATCAAGAATCTTACCAAACTGGAGTCATTGCCTCCAGGGCTGGGAATAGCAACTCCCCGCTGCAGACAGGGCCCGACCAGAGAAAGAGCCCCATCCATTCTTTAGGAAACTGTGACCTGCCCAGCTGCAACCAGAACAAATAGTAGGCACCTGCCTGAAGGAGCTACCCAGCCACAAGCTCGCCTGGCCACCAGCTCACGCCATCACCGGGACCAGGAACTGCAGGCTTCACCCTGTGGAAGGGCCCTGCTGCCCACTTGCCCAACCCCCACCGAAACATAGACTGGGAGGAGACACAGGAGGAGGAGAGTGGGGAGAAGAAAGACAGACTGCCTGCTCCACCACACTGCGGCCAGGAGGTGATCTGGAGAGAGAGGCCTGCTCCACGCCCACAAATCAGAGAGGTAACCTGCGTCTGGCCAGAGAGACACATCAAACTGGGATTCCATAGCTACTCAACCCAACACCAATATAATTATAGGCCTGAGGTTACCATTGTCACAAAACTGAGTTAGCAACGCTACTACCAAGGAACAACAAAAAGGTCTGGGTAAAACATCACTAAGGTCCCTAGAGACCAGGATGCACCAAAAGGTGCAACCAGTTATGATGTTGTGAACTAACAGGGAATCTTACATGGGGTTGTCTATCTCTTGCTTATTCTACTAATAGCCAAATTCTAATGATTATACTCTCACTAGTCAAATAATCTAATACCTCTATTTTCTCACATCTTACTTCATAAATGTTTAAGCAAACCTCTAAGTTCCCTCTTCTTTCATCAGATACTGTAAACCACTACACAAAAATAGAGACTATATGGAATAAGATAACTGATCTCATCATTTATGTTTATAGCGACAAAACTGAAAATATAAAAATAGAAACTGACACGCATTGGGTACATTGAAAGATCTAATACTGATATTTCCCTAAAAAGTGAGGTTCTGGGTAACCTGGAGGGAACTGATAAGACAAAAGGGCAGAAGTTGTAATACCTCAGGCTTACCTTGCAAGAGAGGAAACACATAGACATCATGAGGAAACAAGGGAGGAAGATTCCCCAAACAAACCAAGATACAGCAACAATAGAAACCATAGAAAGCACAGTAGGAGAAATGTCAGAGAAAGAGTTCTGGATATACATAATTAAAATGATAAGGGATTTAACAAACGACCTAAGTGAACAGATACTGGCAAAAATTGATCTCTCCAACAAAGAGATATACAGGCAACCATCAATCACACCAACAAAGAGATAAGAGAACAAATCCAGGTAGCAAAAGTTTACATCATGAAAGAGATAGAGAGTTTGAGAAAAAAACAAACAGAAATCCTTGAAATGAAAGAAACAGTAAGCCACTTAAAAAATTCATTAGAAAGCATCACCAACAGATTGGACCACTTGGAAGATAGGACCTCAGACAATGAGGACAAAATATATAATCTTGAATCAAGTTGATCTCACAGTGAAGATGGTAAGAAACCATGAACAAAAAAACATCCAAGAATTATGGGATACCATCAAAAGACCAAATATAAGATTTATTGTAATAGAGGAAGGTGCAGAGATTCAAACCAAAGGAATGCACAATCTCTTCAATGAAATAATATCAGAAAATTTCCCAAGCAGGAAGAATGAACTTGAAAATCAAATACTAGAGGCTTATAGGACACCAAATGTACAAAATTACAACAGGTCCACACCAAGTCACATTGTAATGAAAATGCCTAGCATACAAAATAAAGATAGAATTTTAAAGGCTGCAAGAGAGAAAAGTCAGATTACCTATAAGGGAAAACCAATTCACATCTCAGCAGATTTTTCAATCCAGACCCTCAAAGCCAGGAGAGCCTGGAACAACATATACCAGGCTCTAAAGGATAAGGGATGCCAACCAAGAATTTTATATCCAGCAAAATTAAGCTTTAGATTTGAGGATGAAATAAAAACCTTCCATGATAAACAAAAGCTAAAAGAATTTACAAGAAAGCCTGCTCTACAGAACATTCTTGGTAAAATATTCCATGAGGAGGAAATGAAAAACAATAATGAAAATCTGCAAAGGGAAGAACTACAATAAAGGGAAAAACCAACCAAAGGAAAAACCAAGTCAAACTAAACACTAAAAATAATAAAAAAAAAAACAAAAATGACTGGTAATACAAATTATGTCTCAATAATAATCCTGAATGTTAATGGCCTAAACTCACCAATTAAAAGACATTGGATAATAGATTGGATTAAAAAAAAAAAAAAAAAAAAAAAAAAAAAAAAAAAAAAAAACAGACCCAACAATTTGTTGCCTTCAAGAGACACATCTCATAGGAAAAGATGCCCATAGACTAAAGGTGAAAGGATGGGATAAAATATATCACTCACATGGTCTACATAAGCAAGCAGAGGTTTCCATCCTCATATCCAGTAAATAGACTTCAAGACAAAGTTAGTCAAAAGAGATAAAGATGGACATTTCATACTGCTTAAGGGAATCATAGATCAACAAGATATAACTGTTATAAATATATATGCCCCAAATAATGGAGCATCTACATTCATCAATCAAACTCTTCTCAAGTTCAAGAATCAAATAGACCACAACACAATAATTCTAGGTGACTTTATCACACCTCTTTCACCAGTGGATAGATCTTCCAAATAAAAGTTAAACAAAGAAACTATAGGACTCAATAATACAATTAATAATTTAGACTTAACTGACATATATAGAGTATATCACTGATCAATGAGCCGATACACTTTCTTCTCAGCAGTACATGGATCCTTCTCAAAAATAGACCATATATTATGCCATAATGCAACTCTAAGTAAATATAAAAAAGTAGTGATACTACCTTGCATTCTATCAGATCATAATGGAATATAATTAGAAATCAATGATTAAAAAAAAGAAAGAAAAGCTACACTACCACCTGGAGACTAAATAATATGCTATTGAATGATCAATGGGTTGCAGAAGACATCAAGAAGGAGATTAAGAAATTCTTAGAGGTCAATGAGAACAGGGATACAACATACCGAAATCTCTGGGACACCCTAAAGGCAGTACTAAGAGGAAAGTTCATTGCATGGAGCTCATTCCTTCAAAGAAGAAAAAGTCAACAAATAAATGAACTAACATTACATCTCAAAGCCCTAGAAAAAGAAGAACAAATCAACCCCAAAAGAAGTAGAAGATAGGAAATAATTAAAATCAGAGCTGAAATTAATGAAATTGAAACTAAAAAACAATTGAGAAAATTGACAGAACAAAAAGTCAGTTCTCAGCCGGGCACGGTGGCGCACACCTGTAATCCCAGCACTTTGGGAGGCTGAGGCAGGAGGATCGCGAGTTCAAAGCCAGCCTCAGCAATAGTGAGGCACTTAGAAACTCAGTGAGACCCCGTCTCTAAATAAAATACAAAAAAGGGCTGGGGATGTGGCCCAGAGGTCTAGTGCCCCTGAGTTCAATCCCTGGTACCACAAAAAAAAAAAAAAAAAAAAAAAAAAAAAAAAAGTTGGTTCTCTGAAAAATAAATAAAATTGATAGACCTTTAGCTATGCTAACAAAGAGAGAAAACACAAAGTACCAATATCTATGATGAAAAAGGAAATATCACGATAGATGCTACAGAAATACAGAAGATAATTAGAAATTATTTTGAAAATTTATACTCCAATAAAATAGAAAATAATGAAGGCATCAACAAATTTCTAGAGACATATGATATGCCCAAACTAAATCAAGATGATATACACAATTTAAATAGGTCAATTTCAAGCAAAGAAATAGAGGATGCCATAAAAAAACTTACCAACCAAGAATCTTACCAAACTGGATGTGGTGGGTGGCATGTGCTTGTAACCTCAGCTCCTCAGGAGGCTGAGGGAGGGGAATTAAGACTTAAAGGCCAGCTTGGGCACCACAGTAAGACCCCTTCTTAAGAAAATGAAAAAAGACCCACCTAAACTGAAATTGTAGTCTCTTAATCCCAAGTTTTTACATTCTTGGAGAAAGAACCTGATTGGTTCAGCTCAAGGAAGATTTCCATTTTAATTTCAATTCGCAATACAGTTAGTGATTTTGAAGTAGTACACTGTTCATTTGTTTCAGACATAATGACAAATATCTGTTTACTTTGCCATCATGATATGGTTTACAACATCACTTGTGTCGTCTACTAGATAATGCAGGACAGTCTTAATTATATTCTAATGAAAACTTAAAATCTTGGAGAAACTGTTAATGAATTTATATCAGCAGATCCATTAAAGAAGAACTTGAGGAAGAAATATATAAATCATTGCATCAAGCTAAATACCTCGTCTATATTAGATTTGGAATGAGAACAAAGGCAACATTAAATTGGTAACTGGAAGGGGAAGTAATAAATGTTAACTGTAGTGTTGTGATTGAAACAATCGTTCATGTTTTTCTTTCTTTTCTTCTTTTATAAAAATTCCCTCTATTATTTTCATCAGTGTTAGAAAAAGTTAAAGTTGCAACTTAGTTTGTAGAAACTATAACAAAGTAGGATTATTTGTAAACTAGGAGAAAAATTGGTGTCATCCTGTGAAGAATATGATGAATGAGGAGACTTCATATCGCCCATTTTTTAAAGAGATTAGAACTTTTCATTGAGACAAAAGAGATTTGTATCATATTAAACAAAAACAAAATATTTTCACTATTTTGTGCTATATACTTAATTATGCATAGCAGTGTGAAGAAAACATTTAAAAGCAAATGTAATGAATATATTGCAGTAAGAATGCAGAAGCAAAATATCTCACCACACTTGTATTCTTATTCAGTAAGCTACTATTTGCCCTCATTTCAGTCCAGTTTCCCCCATTAGAGCAGAACTATTGTGTCTGGAGTTGAGATGGGCATTTCCTGACCATAATGAAATGAGTCTGAGGTGAAGGGAATATGCTGAGAATAGGTGTCAAAGAAGGGGAAAGATCCTGTTCTTTGATGAAAAATCTGAGCCACTAGAACAAACCTGGCATAGCTCTCTTCCAAATCTCTCACAGGAAATAGTACCCAATCATTTTGGCCATTTGGTGTTCAGTGTTCTGATTATTGGATCCAAGGATATTCTAAATAAGCCAAGTATAATTCCTGACTCAGATTAATTTACAAATTAAGTATACTTACTCTTCTACTTTATAATCACCTTTTCCTTGAGACCTTCTCTGACAATTCAAATCTGATACTTTCCAAAGAAACTTTATTTAAAACAGTTAAAAACTGGAAACAAAAGCCCTGCATTTTAAATGATCAAATATTTTTAACCATCTATGTAATCATTGCCAAAATTACTAGCATTTCTTAATTACAAAGGGAAAATGTGAGAGGTATACAGAGCTCATGAACAGCCACTAACCAAGTGATTGAATACTGGCTCAAGCAGGCATCTCTTGCTTCCTGAGAAGGACACATCATTGTAGTGGTGGCTCTGCCATAAATCATGGTCTGAATTGAACCATGTGAAACATCAAACCTCAAAATAAATTAGAAAGAACCATTGGGTATTGCCAAAAAATGTCAAGGTCAAGATGGAAATGGAGAAAAGAATCTAAAAAAATAGAGAAACCAGTTGCAACAGTGATCATGGAATAGATATTGGACTGGGTTCAAATACAAATGCAGTACCTAATTAGGACAACCAACAAGATTTAAATATAGTTATACAGGAGGGCAGAATTCTGTCAGTGTCATATATATATATATATATATATATATATATATATATATATATATTGGTTTTGTTAATTGCAATGTTGTTATTGTAAGAGACTATCCCTATTTGAAACAAATATATGAAAATATATTTAGGGTGAAGAAGCAAGATATCTTCAGGTTATGGTGAAATGATTCAAAATAACCTTTCTTGAAACTGTATGAAAATCAGTTAACACTAACCTCAAGCACCACTTGACCAGCTTTCTCAATCTTCCATTGTGTCACAGATGCTGTCTCCCACTATGCACTGGCTACTACCTTAGCACCTTTTATGATAAATGCTGACTTGTCTCTTTTCCCCAAATAATCTAAGGGTCAAAATGATATGTTATATGATTTTTATTCTTAGATGACAGCAAAGAGAACTGGAGATGTGGTCAATGTCAGGGTGCTTGCCTAGCATGCACAAGGCCCAGGGTTCAAGGCCCAGCACTGAAAAAATAAAATAAAATAAACAATTATAGCATAGACTTAATAAATGTTTATTTATTAAGCATACATATGTAGCTGTATACAGTTGCAAAAATATATATTGTATGTGGAGAGGAAAAATTAGATACTATGAATGAGATGATTTGCAAATCTGCAGTCTTATGCATTTTTAAAACTGACTAACTACAATTTATAGTGACTCAGATTAATTTTAGAAGACCGATAATATACACTAAAGCATTATACTATTCAGATTTTTATAACTACTAATTTATACATAAGTGACTCCTTTGAGATGTACAAAAACAGAATTAATGTGACTAAAACAAAACAATGTTATGCCAATCTTAGGAAAATATACCAGTTAAATGCCATTGCTTCCATATCAGCACATTCCTTGGTAGGAAGAACAGTTTTATTACCTTTGTCTCTAAAATTCTTTTCTCATTCTATCTTTGCCTATATTTTCCCTTGACCAGCTATAGGCATATTTACATAATTTACTTGTCCATATAATTAATTCCTGTAAGGCTTTCTTGTAGAAGTACATTGTGCTACAATCTTACTGCTTTATTTTTTCCTTCCACGGTTTAATTTAGGTTTTGTATTTTTGGTGTCTTACTACTAGAAATGGCATATGAGAAGGAAATCATGATTGCCCATACATGGTTCTTCCTTACAGGGAGAGGGAGATTTCCTCTCCATCTGTTTACTTACTTTACCCCAGTGGAAGCACTTCAACTGAAGAATCAAGTGTGTATTCTAGGCCAAGCTCCACCCTTTCTCTCCTTGATGTTTTCTTCTCACCTGGGGAACTCAGACTCTCTACACCTCAGTGGGAGACTTTTCCCCATCTGCCTGGTCTGTGTGGGCCCTCGTGGGTAATACACCCTGAATTCAGTGCTCTAGCAGGCAGATCCAAATGGTTCTCTCCTTGAGTAAGGCACATTAATCTGACCTTTTTTGGTTAGTAAGGTGATAATTTGACTTCATCTGTCATCATTTTTTCAAAATTTTTCAGAACCCTGGTGGAGAAGAGAAGTGATATTTCTTGGATAATTCCTTAGATCCCAATACAGAAAGATGTGACTGATATTTTATAATTTTAATTGTAATAAATTTTGTTGATAAGACCATCCTGACTAATCTTGTATAACTACCCTAAACATTATAGTCTTTTTTTTTTTTTTTTTTTTTTTTTGGTAAAGCAGGATCCCTTCTACAAGGAAATAAGCTCAAAGATGTTAATATGAAGTTATTTACTATAAGTAAATATACTATAAGTATATTTACTATAAGTCCAAGTACCAGCTCTAAGCAAATCTGTACAGCTATCATCTAAAATTAACTTTATTCTTTCATTATCTAATGTTTTTATCATTGATATGTATATACATTCATATGTATATGCACACCACTGAGAGAATTCTCATTTTATTCAAGATGCAAATGCAATAGAAATCCATGATGAAAGGTTTTCAGTGCCTAAATTCTTAAGGATCTTCAGATCCAAAATATTCTCAAAACAGAGTTTTCCATAGTATTTTTCCAGAAAGCTTAAGATGGTCACATATAAAAGGTGGTACAGAGATACACTGTGTTGCACAATATAAATTAGACTCATGATTACCTTCATTATTATACAAAGGTACAATGTGAATCTCTGGAGGATACATGTGTTACACACTAGTCTTGTGCATTTGGAAGTTTTCATCTTTAGATAGTTTTCTCACTTGTAATCACCAGAAGAGAAGAGAGAGAGAGACTGATAGAGGTGCTTTTTTTCACAGGAGCACGTGGCATTCTTTTTTTTTTTTTTTGTTTTTCTTTTTTTTCTTTTTGATTGAACCAAAAGG
Source organism: Tamias sibiricus (assembly GCA_025594165.1). Taxonomy (NCBI): domain Eukaryota; kingdom Metazoa; phylum Chordata; class Mammalia; order Rodentia; family Sciuridae; genus Tamias; species Tamias sibiricus. Next base: position 145,966,870 of record CM046660.1, on the reverse strand, counting down.
TGCTCTAACACTCAGCAACATCTCCAGCCCCTTTTATTTTCTTTTGAAACAGATTCTCTCCAAGTTGTCCAGGCTGGCCTTCAACTTGTGATTCTCCTGCCTCAGGCTCTGAAGTTTATGGAATTACAACTGAACACAGCAGCACATGGCATTTCTGCAATCCTTGCTGAAGCAACTTCAGTCCAGGTTGTGGGTGTTGGCTTGGCCTAGTCAGGAACACGGTCTTATCATTTTCCTAGGGCTGGTCGGGCTCTAGAGGACTCATTAATACTATATAAACTTTCAGGAAACAGATTCATAAACCAGAATGGCAATTTACTCACTTACACCAAGCAACATACTGCACTATGTAACAGAATCCTTGCATCAGCTGGCAAGTATACATTGCTTCCCAGTAAAAAAGTGTTCGTGGGAAATTAAAATAAAATCAGAGGGTCTTTGTGATGAGGCAAGAGGAGAAACAAAAGAACTGCATTCAAGCACTGTTAGATTCACCCATACTTTTGAATTTCAGGTTCGTACCTGCAAGAAAAATGAAGAACAATATTGCCAAACTGCTGACTACACTCTTTCTGAGTTTCTAAGTTAATACCCAGTAAGTCTTAAAAGATTTTTAATATTTACTCTAAACAATCCTTATCACTTAAAGATTGTAACACTTCTTTATTATGGCTACTTCACACAATTAATTACTTTCTAATTTATCTTTCATTACTTACATTTCTGATTACTATTTCCCCTATGGGGTTTTTGGGAAGAAAGTTCCATAGGTTCCTTGCTGATTGTGAGGAGACCTATTCATCTTATCACCAAGGCATGTAAAATAACCTCTTAGGGAGGGCTACTTCTACAAATGACTAATCTCATTTGTTTTGTGTTGAATAATGTCAGCTTCAATCCTCAAGGTAACATTTAATGGCTTTCTTTATATATTTCAGTGTACTTTCTACCTAAGAAGCATGGTATCAAAGTACAAACCATATAACTGAAATGCTCTCTCTATTGCTGCTTGGTGTTGACATTTTACACCATAAAAAGGTTTCTTTTTTCAAGGAAAGAGTGCACAGCTGAGGGGCAAATGACTGCAAACAGTGGCGTTCCTGAGGTGGTCAGATTCAATGATTCAGTACACAATCTACTTATTAGTTCTCTCCCTTTATGCCCAGGCATTGCAGTTGGCTTAATGACATAAAGATGAATAAGATTTAGAGTGCAATTTCAAGGGGATATTGAGTGTATTAAATATAGATCAGAACTTGTTCTCAGGTTGAGCAAATGACCATCTATTACCCATTTCATTTCCAAAGGTTCCAAAAAATGAATTGGTTTCCCTTGAAAATCCTTCCTCAAGGCCACTTGATTCTTCATATTCCACTATTAAAGTCATCATTTTATAATAACAATTTATGTTGAATGCAAATATCCCTGAAAGAATACTTTGTTGTCAAACATGTGAAAGCTGAAAGAGAGAACAGGAGGCAAGAACCCTGACTACACAGGCTGGACAACCATTGCATGAGAGGCATGAGGAGACCTAGCTGCCATCTATCTTGATCCGCTGCAGTCACACCTGGGCTCTGTCATTTTTCCTCTGTGGGTTGCATTTTCCTTAGCTTATCCCATCAAGATGCTTTATGAATGATAAGACTATTGGTGTTAGGGCAGATATCCCAATGACTGAACAGGGCTGAGTTGAAGAGAGTAAAGTTGTGAGGAATTAAAGAAGCAAACATGAACCTAGATTCTTTAGAAGTTTTTCTCTAGTTGACTTGTAGCTGTTCATTTAAGACTATGTTAAGCAACATTTTCTAAACTCTTTGGAGTAGGTTGGTAGACTCGAATGTCATAATGGTGTGTGGTAAATGTTATGTGTCAGTTTGACTGGCTTTGGTGTGCCCAGATTAAGCCCTATTTCCGAATGTGTCTTAACGTGTTTGTTGTTGAGATTAGCGTTTGAGTTGGAGAACTGAGTAAAAAGACAATCCTCACCAATGTAAGGGGCATCATCCAATCTACTGGGGCCTGAATAGAACAAAAGTCTTCTCAGTGCTTGAGAAGGACCAATCTCATCTTTTCTCCTGCCTTCAGACTATAACTTACACCATCAGCTGCCCTGATTCTCAGGCCTTCCAGTTAAACTGAGTCACACCAGCAGCTCTCCTGCTTCTCCAGTTTATAGACATCAGACTTTGGGACTTAACCTCCACCATCCCGAGAGAGCCAATGCCTTATTAAAAATGACCTGATTTATCTGTTGATATCCCTATCTATCTATCTATCTATCAGATAGCTCACTTCTATCTATCTCCCCTGGCTGTTTGTCTGGAAAATCTTAATTAATACAAGTGTTGCTCTATATTTTAGTGTCTTGTCTAGTATCCTGTGGTATAAATGTGATAGCGCTAGGAAAGGATTGGAAAGGCTTGGAGATCACAAAGCCATAGAAGTTTAGATTTCATGTTGTTTTAGTGTTCAGAAAGTACTTGCCTAACTTTGTAGAAAGGAAAACTGAGGTCTGGCATGAATAACTCACTGATTTAATCCTTGAATGTTGACAGTAACATCAAAGACCAACACCCCAGATTCCTGTTGGGGCTCTTTTTCTAACACTCTGCAGTCTTCTGAAACATACAGATGTTGGGAAATTATAGGCAATTTTAACTATTACCAAATAACCTCTTCATGTTCTAGATGAGAAAACTCTAGCAACAGAGCTACAGCTACAATTCAGGGATCGTAAAGAACAGCATATATTCATCTTTACACATTTTTTTTTTGCTTTATATAATAACTGATGCAAATAAAAGCAATAGTCATGATGACCAAAATGGATGCACATTGTAAATGTAGTGATATGAACTGTCATGAAATACAATGATAACTTGGTCCAACTGACTATGACAGCATAAAGATTCTAAATTAATCTTATTTTTACTATTTAAATTATGTTTGTATCACTAAGAAGTGATCTTTAAAAAAGAGTAGACTTGTCTTATTACATGATTGCATCACCTATTAAACAAACTTGTTATTTTCTGCTTCTGCATCTGAGCAGATATATGCCATATACTCTTGCTTATTCCTGTTGACTAAATTATACAACACAATTCTTCTAAGTGTACTTAATTTGAGAAATAGCAGTAACACTGGCAGCATAAGTAAATCACTGCTCTGCAAGGCTTCTTATATTGGTGACTACTTTTGACAAAAGCACAATTTGATAATTATAAGTAGTGCTAAAATGTTTCTGTGAAATCTTTTATGAATGTGTACAGGTCAGAAGAGGAGACAGACTGTGTTCACCATCAAGAAAGGGCTTCGTTATCAGTGAGATAACTATCAGTATTCACAGCGTTTGTCACAGGACTGTTCACCTTTGAGAGATTACCCACATTTTCACAAGGATGTAACTAGTGAGAATATAATAGATAAGGTCAGTGTTCTGCTACCAGTAAGTGGTTTTGAAAGGTTATATACAGCCCAGAAGGTCATTCACTCCTGGATGTAAACCAACTAACCAAACAAGCTCCTAGGGTATTAAATATATTCATTTTACCTTAAGTTCCCTGAAGCCTATTTCAAAATATAACATTTGCCTTTACTTGTGTATTTTCAGCCTTGATACAGGGGTTAAATTGTTAATGCTTTACTTTCACTTCCTTAAAATTTTTTTAATCAAACTTTGCTTTTTCTCTCCCTAGAGAACGACAAATGGACAGCTCTCCTCTCTCGTACTCTTCCTTCCATTACCATCACAGCAGAATGCATCTGAGACTGTAATAATTCAGTGATGAAATACAAAATGTCGCAATGCCATCTCTCTTAAAGTGAACTGAGATTTTGTTATGCCATTTTAGGTGCACTAATAGCAACTCAAGTCCCATGGAGTATCCTAATGTGAATTTAATGAGCTGATAGCATATAAATGACAGTACTGTGAGGGTGAAGGTGACATAACCTTTTTCTTTCTACTTGATGTTTGTCTTTGAAAAACTACAGATCTGCTCAAAATGTACTACATTATTACTAAGTGGCACATCACTCACCAAAGAAGCTAGTATTGTTTTAGCATTTGAGAATATTTTTCTCAGTTACTGGAACAAGTATCAAGAGCAATTTTTTTATCATTAGGATAATAAAAGCCTGAATAGTCTTTTCTCTGAACAAACACAAATTATATTGTGCTCTGGTGTCTATTTTGCCATAGGCTGATGGTCTCTAGTGACAAATATTTACTCATGCACCCCATAGCCTTTGAATGTCACAGTCAGTGATGTAACAACACTAAATTAGACTTTAAAGATAGTGAAATTGTTCCTCCTGTATGAAGTATTATTCAAAGATGTTATTGAGAAAGTTTTTAAAGAAAGTATGTCAATTACAATTGATTTCTCAGTTTAGGTCAATCTTTGAACTAAGGATTGTCTGAGAAAATCCAAGTAACCAAATTAAATTGGAATAAATAGCATGGCTTATCCTTTCCACATCCTGTAAATGGAATAAGAGGGAAAAAATAGTAAGAAAAGTACAATTATTCAGTATCTTTGGTAAGGATCAGTAATAATGAATACAAAAATACTTTGCAATAGTTGATTATACTCCCATGGTTTCTTGGTGGGATTTGTCTTCTAGAAATACTAGATATATGCCAGAGTATGTTGGAGGATTTTTTGAAATACCTTTATTTTACTTATGTGGTACTGAGGATTGAAGCCAGGGCCTCACACATGTGAGACGAGTGCTCTACCACTGAGCCATAGCCCCAGCCCCAGTGTTGGAGGATTTGAGGATGAAATGTAAGTCAAATATTCACCGGAGATGGATAACAATGAAAGTCCTGTGTGCCCATGTGTCTCTATTCTAAATATTATTTTTGGGTTCCTTTCATTTATAAAGGAAATATACACCTAAAATATATTTTGCAATTCTTTGAACTTTTTAATGGAACCTCCTCAATTTACAAATGAAGAAACTGGGACTGGAGGAATTGCAAAATTTTCTGAAGTCTCAAATGTATCTACAATAACAGAATTAAGCAAGATTAGAACACTCATCCTCTGCTTCCCTGTTCTGCAGTTGATTCACTTTTATTGCTATATCAAGATGTGATAAAGACATGAAATCAATGTTTTCTAAAATTCATTAGTCATTCATGCAGGTCTAAATAACTAACATGGACTCTGATCTTAATTGAAGTTGACATGCTTACTCTGAATTTAAACATCCCTTGGCAAAATATATCAAAACACAAGAAAGATAATTAACTCTCCAAACAATATACCTTGGGTTATATTTTGTGAAAATAAAAATTAAGCAGCTTAAGAGTCTCAAAAGTTTGGATTTTGGCAAAGTTCAAATATCTTTTGGTTGCCAGGTGACAAAGCAAAACACATCACATATGCTTAACAACCAACATGTACATATTTTGTCTTTCCAAGGTTTCTAGGGCTGGTCAGGCATAATGATGCATTACTGCTGAAGAAGCTTCCAGCAGGGACAAATGTTTATCTGTTTCAGAAAGCATTTTCTTAATCCCTAACAAAAACAACCCAATATTTCTCATTGTTTAAGGATTGAGCAAAGGCTAAGGCTACCCAATAGAGACTGTATACCACTTTATATTTGTATTGTCTCAGGGTCAATATTTATTAAATGAGAATTACTAGATATATTATACTAGGAATGTATCAAATATGTGATGGATCCCCTTCAAGGACTGTAAAAGCATTATCATATTTGGTATGTTTGTTATCATTAAAATATTAATTCTTTTTATAACTTTATATGTATGTATCACATGTTTCTTTTAGGCTTATAAGAGCCCTTTCAGTCAAAAACTTTCTAATATTTAGACTGACTGAAAAACAAAAACAAAAAAAGGAAGAATGATGTGTTCTTTTTGCAGAAAAAAAATTCTGGGCAAAATAAATTTGTGTGTACTGAAAAATGATTATAACTTTTGACCACTAACACATCGATAACTGATTTATTGATTACTTGTGGCAATACAATTTTAGAGCAAAATAAAAATCATATTCAATGTTTTTAAAATACTTTAATTTTAAATTCTATTTTTGTTAATATTTAAAGTAAAATATGAGTAATGTGTAGTGAATTAAGAAAACAACTATTATGAAAGATTGGAAAAAGGAAGATGTTGGGCCTCTTTTAGGTCTTTGGTTTTTTGAAGTATTTTATACTTTTTTTCTGTAGATATAAAATTTTTGATGTGGACACAGCATATTTTTCAATTCATTCCACAAACAATATAACCAATTAATAATTTCATTAGAAGAAAATTTAATAACATTATATTTCATTAATTTCCAAAACATAGTTAAGTATTAAAAATGTGACAGTAATTACTGTTGATTCTTTCATAGTGTTGTTGAGAATCACTCAAATTTCTTGCCATGGAAAGTCTGGATTAAACTACTAATATTCATAAGATATACATAAAGTTAATTTCCAGTAAATTTCTATTGTGATTTGATCCACTTGAATTTTCATGGTTCTTTCTTAGACGTTAATGAAATTCTTTGAACAGAGTCTTATTTTGTTTTCAGAAGAAAACAAATTACAAATGGGTGCAAATTTCAAGCACTGGAGAAATATATTAATGGATGTTTAAAGTCTTCCATAATTCTACCTCATGGAGAGACTTTTCATCAATTAGCTCATGCATTTTCTTTCAGTTTTATATGTTCTATATACATTAATAATTTTCTGACATTTACATTAAATGGTAACTTAAAATTATTGTTGTCTTCAACATTCACATATCAACATATTGAATATATCTGGCTAATTTTTGAGGATATCCTGAATATATCAATATGTCCTCATATCATATCTATGTATCATGTATACACAATGAGTTGCTTTATTCATCTCTGCTGACTTACACTTGGGTTTGTCAAAACTTTAGGGAGCTACATATAATACTGCAATAAAATTTTATAAATGTATGTGTACCATGGGGCCACTTTCATAGAATAATTTTGGAGAAGTGGAAATGTTAAGTCAAAGGATATGTAGAAACTCAATTGCAGGATATATTGTCAAATCCCAATGACTCAGGAGGCTGAGACAGGAGGATCACAAGTTCAAGGACAGCCTCAGTAACTCAGCAAGATCCTTTCTCAAAAAATAAAAAGGGCTGAAGATGTGAAGTGCCCCTGGACTTTATTCCCCCTCCCTCCAAAAAAAAAAAAAAATCTCTCCAAAAATGTCTGTAAGCATTTATTATCTATAAAAATGACTACAACTACATCAATTACATCAACTCTGGATACTTTCAAACTTCAAAAAAATTTTTTTTCAACTTGACAGTTAAAAAGAGCTTTTCAAAAATGTTCATTTGAGTTCATTTTTTAAAGAAATTAACTTCTTATTTGTGCCTTGGCTATTTTTAAGAGTTGTCATGTGAATTATTATTGACACAATGCCAGTTTTTGATCCTATTTTCTTGTTGATTTGTAAAAACTCTTTACATGAATGGTAATAAAACTGTCAATTATTTGTATAGTAGATATTTTATTCCAGTATGTAATTTGCCTTGTCAGTTTTCTTGTGAGTTAAAGATTTTAAAACTTTGTGTAGTTAAATGTGTCAATCTTTTCCTTTCTCATGTTGCATATATATTTATTCCTTTAGACACAGTCTATTATCTAATTAATATGGGTTACAGCAAACATTCAAATGAGGACTATCATAGTTCTCCATCAAAATCTCAAGGGACAGAGATGACTATGTGGAAAAGCTAACATTTCTCTGTATTTTGATGGAGTTAAGTTTTGCTAATGCTGGTCTCCTTTAACCTATGATGTCACAAAAGTAAAATAAACTTTTGTTTATGTGAGTTTGATGGCAACTCAGTGGGTCCTGTTGAAATTATTGATCATAGAGAAGACATCAGGGAGGAACAGAGGCACTCACTTGTACTCTTAACCATATGATTATTCTGGTTAAAGCAGGGTTTTTTTTTTTTTTGTTTTGTTTTGTTTTGTTTTGTTTTGTTTTGTTTTTTAACTAAGTGAAATCTTGCTTATGATTTCCTACTTGGCCTGTGAGCAATCTTCTTGTTTCTGAAGTATCTCAGGCAAAGGTAGACAGGATTCCTAGACACTCCTGTATATGCATGGTTCTGCTGCCATTGCATATCTGATAGAATTCCACACATCTTTCAACATAGCTCTGAGAATGACAAAGCCTAGAGATAAGTGGTTTTCAAACCAAAGTTGACCGAGTTTAATTTCAGTTCAGAATCCAAGAGGAGAGCAGCAGGGCACACAACCCTGGGGAGCAAACTGTTTCCCTGTTTTAGGATAGAAACAAAATAGTAAGAAATACAAGAGAAGTCCCTGCTCACTTTAAGAAAGGATAAGAGTGATATATCTCCTTTCACATCTTCAAAACTGCATTAAACATTTTTACTGTTCAAGAAATTGTGATATATTCTGAGATTCTATGTAAAATATAAAGAAGAATGATACGATTAAGGATTATTACTGTTATTACAATTATTCTTTCAAAGAACTTTTTACACAAACACAGAGACAAAAATAAACAGAAAGCACTGGTAATAAAAAAAGAAAACAGATAAAATGCTAAGGAAAAGGGAGAAAGACTTGTTTTTGTTTAGAAACATCAGCCGAACTGCATTTTACAGAAGAAGTTATAATTCCAAGAATCCTTGAAAAGACACCTAGGCATGAAAATATATAAGAAACATGGAGAAGAAAGGTTTTGAATAAAAATGTGATACCTGCTTAGAGCCTAACTTCTCCTTTGACCTCAGACCAAACAACATCAATAGTTAAAAATCCTTCCCCATCAGAGTTGACCCAATGCTGTAACACCATGGGATTGTTCTTATCCTGAACTACATGGATTCATCAATAATGTCTATACCTATAGCTATATTTATCTATTTCTATATCTTTTCAACTCTTGGCCATAACCATGAATATAAAATTATTTGAGTAGATTTCCTATATAAGAATAAGAGATTAACTAGCTGAGTGTCATTTGTGGTACAGGAAATATTTTTAAATTATCATGCAGATATGATACATATCTTATTTTGTCTACTAGTCTACTAGCTGATAAATGACAGGCTAGTAGACTTGAATGTTCACATACGATTTTATAATATATGTTATTTTATTTTGGATTTTCATATTTTCTTCTGATGCAAATGTTTGGAGGAGAGTGGGTTAGAGTATGAGGAAGGATGTACAGCCCTTGTCTTTCCTGTTTGTAGCCCTGGATGAAAGCATGTGTAAGGGTCAGCATTATTTTGTTTCTGGATTATACTAGGACCTACACAATAGAATCCTTGCCAGGAAATCTTAAGACAAGGAACAATATTCAATCAATGAATTTAGTATATGTACTGAAAAGTTCTGTGTAGAAAAGTCTGTCAATTTTATCTGAGAGTTGCAAGTGGAGACCCTTCCAAGGATGCGACCTAGAACCTAAGTCCAATATATACAGCTGACACTTCTGAACAACCAAGTTATGTGCTCCAACAGTTTAACATTCACATGGTGTAGAGACTGTCTCTGAGAAAATGTGACTATCAGGAAACGTGAATAGCTTGTCAGCATAAATCCCACAAGTGTAATATGGGTCCAAGTGACAGAGGAGCTCTGGAAGAGCTTGTTTCCTGTTTGTCTCCAACCTAAGCTGTCATTTCATGTGGTCCAATATCTCTGACTATGATTTAGATGCCATGAATAAGTAAATAGTGTCATCCTGTTAAAATGATTTGTTCAGCTCAGACTTGAACTTATCGTTTCAGTGAAATAAGTGGGCAACAATTTTGAATGGCCCAAGCCTCAGTTGAAGCAGAGAGTATGGCTTAGATGACCTTTCAATGAGCCTAAAAGCCTTACCATTCTCTTTGAAATACATATAGATCACTATTCCACAAGAACTCTATGGAAAGAAATCTCATATCTTAAAATAAGAAGATGCCATTTGCAATTCATTGGCACTAGCATGAATTAAAATCTATTTTACCTTAAAAGGAGAAACACTAAGAAGAATGCAAATGGCTTAGATAAAAACAGCATCTCTCTTGTGGTTTGCCCAAGAGGGAGATAGACTGGGAAACCCTCAAGGAAACAAAGCTTGAGCCATAGAAGCAAATGGTCATTACTGCAAAGCCCAATAAATTCAAGCTTTGTGTATACAAATGGATTGAGTGGCTTTGGAAACCACACCTCCATCAGTTTATACACATGGATCTGGTCCTGCTGTTACTAGTCAGATTTTAAGCTTTGATTTATGAAACTTTTGGTGTTTGAGGTTTGTTTGGCTTTGCATCCGTGCTCTTTCTTTTTTTCTTGTATTGCAGCAATATTTTGTCCAAAAACACACACCAGAATCTTAATAATACGTACATGTAATGTCATTTCATAGAACTTACATATTTAATACAATCTGAATGCTCTAAATCAATGTTAAGCAGAGCTTCTCTAACTGAAATTATATGGAAATTTGTGTAACCTGCAATTATAAAAAGCATAGTTACAGGAAAGAAATTTTTTCCAGTCTCTTCTGGGAAGTCTACATAACTTATTTATTGACCCCACATTTGATTTATAGCAAATGAAATGAATCGCCATCAAACTCCCCAAAATGCAATTATTTCCATAGGTCACAGATCTAAAATATGCTGTAAGAAGTTCAAGTTACAATAAACTAAGCCCTTTAGTGTTGTCCAAGTCCTTTAATGTACAAATCAAAAAATTAATGTCAAATAGGTTGGTTCAGTGATTTGTTCAAGATAGTGTAAATTGTTAACTCACAAGCAGTACTTACCCATCTCCTGGACCAGAATACAGATTTCTTTTCTTTACATCATATGAAATATCAGAAGTCCTAAATTTAACAGTTTCCTTACTTTGAGAATGAGAAATTAGAGCAACAAGAAGCCTGAAAGTCCCTATGAGCTGGTTCTAGTGGGAGAGAATAGCTTCCACTAATCCCAGGTTATCTATACTAGGCCCCCTCATGCTAGCCATTCCTCTTAAACATCAAACCAAGTCAAATAAAGGGAGGTGAGAAAAAAAAAAACAAGGGGAGATGAGAAATAAGGAAGGTGCGGGAAGAGGAAGAGAGAAAATATTAATTTCCCAATTAATAAAGTGCTGTAAAAGACTACAAGGAAATGATCTCCTTCCTTGTGACATTGTGAATTTTTGACCATTAATGATTATCCCTGTTGAAAAGTTTATAAAATTTATTTTTAGTTTTCTTTCAAAATTTATAACATTCTTTTACCTGTATATCACAGGTTTTCTTTTTAGATACTAATTGTATACCAGCTACCACTACAATAGCTGACCTTGTGGAATAAATCAAGGTCATGACTTGGTAGACTCCAAGATCATGAGTATATGCTAAGTTATGTTCTTAAATGTTAATGTATTTCTTCTTGGATAGTACAGACAATTTTAAGTTAGGACATTTGAACTGAGAATAAATTTAGAAGTAAATAATGATATATATATATAAACATCTTGTTTCTCAAAATAAATACATACTTAACTATTTAGTATATGTTTACAGGTGCAATTTTTATTAAGTTCCACTTTCTACATTATAGAGTAAACTGTTTAAATACTGATAGAAATAGGCAAAGTGTCAGACTTGTGGATTTCAACTCTGCTTACTTATTAAAATTAACTTGGGAGCTTTAAAAGAGACTGATGTCTGGGCCCACCCTCATAGATTACAAATTAACTATTCTGGGGTGCTTCTTGGGTCTTGGATTTAAAAAACAAACAAACAAACAAACAACAACAACAACAACAACAAAAAAAAAAAAAAAAAAAAAAAAAAAAAAACTCCCCCAGTGATTCTAGATTCTAATTGCAAACAAGTTCTGAAATTTCTGTCATGGATGTTTTTCTGGCCAAGATTTTGGTGTCACTACCTGTCTTTGTCTGCTCCTGTCCATTGAACTGGAGCAAAAGAAGCTTCTATGATTGTGTTCTGCCGAGTGTTATCTCTGCTTGAGAGAAATTGATGGGTATTGTATTGAAAAAGATGAATGGGGTCTGTAAAGAGAAGGCTGAAACCCTTCCCCTTTCTCTGAATCCACCCAGAAATTATAGAAATACAGCAAAAGTATTCTCTCACAAAATTTAGATGAAAGAAAATATCATGAAACTACACTTGGAGTGTGATGATTTCCTGGGAACACTAATGCTTCCTTGGTTTAAATGCATAATCCATTCTTATCATGTGCTACCCCTTAAGCTTTATTCATTTTTTTGAATGGATATGTAAAGCTTTGGAGCTCTATTTGCTTCTATGTTCAGCTTCCTGCCATGATCAGGAATACCCCTGAATATGTGAAAATTCAACTTTACCAGGCGAATTGATATTTCTCTTTTGCTAAGGCACTGGCTCAATTTCTTCAGTTTGGTATCATAGTGATACTCTTCCCATAATGCAGGGAAGGGAATTCCGTGTCTTTCCCTACTGATCAGCAGGCACTTCACTTCACTTCTTTTTCTCTTTAGTCAAGGAGTTATGTCCACTAAAAATCTCTGATGTCTATTCTGTTTGCTCTGACCCTCTAAAGTACACCTCTGCATAGCTCTGTGTCACCATCACAGTATATTCTCATTTATATTTTCCCTTTGCAGTTTAATATTCATGCATTATCTTGCTCTGCAGAGTTTAAGACATTTTTCTGACAATTTAGAAAATAACTTTTTTTTTTTTTTTTTTTTTTTTTTTTTTTTTTTTTTTTTTTGCTCAGTGCCCAGTGTTCTTGATGTGTTATCTTTACAGTTAGGTTATTTTGAGTTCAACACCCTGACATGAGTGGTTTCTACTGAGAGGCAGAACACTTGGAGTTCCACTTAAAAACATAGTTACAACGGATATGATTAACAAAATGGATTGGTTAGAAGAAACACCTGGAAAGTTTGTTAATGTGTAGTCTCACTCCAGAACCATTCAGCTAGAACCACTGGGAGCAGGGACCAAAAACTTGGATTGTCAATGCCTGAAGACAGTGGCCTAGTGAGCAAGATTTGATCTTTAGAGTCCTATAGTTAGAATCTCAGCTGATTAGATAAGTGAGGTTCATTTTTTTAAATCTCTAAATAGGGATTAATCATGGAAATCTGTGAAGAAAAAATTAAATTATTCATGTAAATAACACACTAAAAATAACGAATCAACAATGATGGTCTTTCTTCCTTCCTCAGAGCTGGTGATGAATCAAGGTATATATAGAGATTGACTACCAAAAATAGTCCTGAGTGCAAACTGCATAATTTTTTTTTTCTGTTACCTTTTCATTTTTCCTTTGCCATAATGTGTGCTTTTCTAAATCTGAAAGACAAAGACCAAATCAAGGTGTTTTCTCTAATAGGACTGAAATTTACATACAGTTTGAAGCAATCTGGTCCATGGAGTACAAACTCCTGTCTTTCTGCCTTCCTTTTCCCTTTTCCTTCTACACAGAGAAGGCTGTGTGGTACCCACCTGTTTTCCTGAAATTGTCATAAAAGAGAGAATTTTTCCTTTGCTTTTGTTGATGAAACCCTGCTGTATTGCTTCATTATTCTTATTGGCATTATTAAGTCCAAAACCTTGTTTTTATTAGTGTTTATTTGGTTTATATTCAGACTGCATTTCTAAAGTGTGAAGTATAACCCAGATAAGGAGAAAGCAACAGTCACTAGGTCCTTTTTATTCAAATTTGCAAGAAGAAAAAAAAAATTACTTATACATAGAAAGTAACTTAAAATGAAAAGTAGACACCATCTGTATCTATTTCTCCAAAGAAATCTTAAGATTTGTACAATTATATTGATTGACCTCTCTGTGGTATCTGAAATGTAATATTTTACTAGTAGGAATATAGGAATATAACCAGCATGTCTGACAATTCAGTAGCCACATTTTTAGTAACCAGTTAATTAACTGCCATGCCTGAACACTTGGAGTTCCACTTAAAAACACAGTTACAGATACCACTGACAAGTTCAACTGAGTAGAATTAACGTGGAGGACAAAACATAATCTTTCCTATTTCCTTCACAAAGAATAAGCCAGAAAGCTCAAGAAATCAATGAGAAACAGGAGGCATTTACAAAATAAAATCTAATTGGTGGCTTAATGTGATTCTGTGAAACAATACAGCATTTGGAAATTATTTGTTAAAGTAGGCAGGCTACTACTGCTGAACAAATAAGTATGAGCCTCTGTGAAATAAATCTTAACAAGAGACAGAATCATTTCTGTCTCTCTAATCAAACACAGAGTTCTTCTAGGTTAAAACATTCAGGAGGAAAAGCAGAAAACATTACCATCTCTGGGGAGTGGCAGGTATACAGGTTAAGAGCTTGCTCGCTTGCCATGATCCCTATGGGTAACAGTTTCCTGTCTTCTGCCAAACCTTCTTGTCTCATCATTCCTTCTTGATGTGATTTTCCTATCTAGTAGGCAGTGGGCTAAGTTCTTTTTGTTTCCTGTTTCCCAGTCATGCAATCTAAAGGCATTTGAAAGTTTTCATAGTAGGAATACACATACAGGATGTGGCATTATTAAAGAGCTTGAGAATTATGGGTTGACTCTTAGATTACAAAGATTTTGCATTTACATCCAATCCAACACAGCCATGGTTTCCTCTTGGTTACAATTTCTTGATCCTCTCAATTCTCCTACAAAGATGTACCCTCTGAGAGGAGCCACATAGACTGGTATTTTTTTTAAAAAATCTCCATATTAATATTTTGATCTCTTATGGCATTTAAGTAGACCCACAAAGGAGATAAAACATGTGGCTTATATCTTAGAATCTATTTGACAAAAATATCAAAAATCTTTAATATGTTTTTCCTGCCTTTGCTTCATGGGATCATACTTTTTTTTTTTTTTTTTTTTTTTTTTTTTTTTTTTTTAAACCAGGGATTAAACCCAGGGGCATTTAACCACTGAGTTATACCCTGAGCCCTTTTTTATTGTATTTAGAGATAGGATCTTACTAAGTTCCTAAAGCTGGCTTTGAACTCCCTATTCTCCTGTCTCAGCCTCCTGAGACGCTGGAATTACAGGCCTGCACCATCACTCCTGGCTTAGTTTATTGTTAATAGGCCTCCACTTGTCCTCATTCCATTTCGGCCACACTAGTCCACTCACTCCTTTGGAAATATGCTTACCCACCTTAGGCTCATGGCACTTGCTTTGCTCTGTACCTTGAAGTTCTTCCCAATGTGTGGTTCAGGTGTCACTCAAAACATCATCTCTAAAAGGTCTTTTCAAATCATTTTATCTAAAATAGAACCTAGGTCACTGGCTGTCTATGCTATTAAATATTTGTTCTTAGTTCCTATTAAGTTTGTTTAATTTGTTGACATTTTATTTAATTATTATTTTCTCATTGGAAAGTATGAAAGCTCCATGAAAACATAAATTCTAACAGTTTTCTTCATGTGTGAATCTCTGTATTTACTACAGTGCTTGGAGTATAGTAAGGATGTAGGAAATAAGCTAAATATATAGTTGAATGAATGATGGAAAAAATGAATGAACAAATAAATACCTCTGAATGTCAGAATTTTTTAGAAGAGGGGACTAGTGGCACATAATGCATATGAGAGATGGTAAATATAACTTTATAAAAGAAAGAAATAAGTAAAATAGATGAATGAATAAGCAGCTATTTGATTAACTAGAAAACCTTATACTCTATCCACAATTGAGTAAATTACAGAGATTTTCTAAAAGTTTTAATAGAACATGGGGACAGTGATAGAAGACTATTGCTTGTGCTTTCTGAATTGCAAATATTTAAGATTAATATATTTTTCTATATTATAATTTCTTTAGAAAAAAGGCCAGTGCATACTCACATAACCACCTGAAGAATGACAGGTACTGCTGCAAGTCAGGGGAAATGTCATCTGTTTTACGCACCCTAGAATCTCTCTACTAGATTATCGATGTGATATTCAGATGTGATTAAGCTTCATCAGTCTTTGGGATGAAAGTAATTGAGTCCTGATTCCATCTTAGATTTGGAAAGTTCATGCTATTTTGCAGGGAAGGGCAATCCATACACTATTATTATATAATAATAACATTTTAATATATTCAATAGTTGTGTAAACATATTAGGATTATATGTTAAGGTATGAGGCATTTGCTATATCTCTTTTTAATTTCAATCCCATTTTTCAATATGAGGCATTATTTATGTGTGGTTAATTGGGCTTTATCCTTATTGAAAATAATGGGTTCATTTAGACTTTTCCCTTTAAATTTCATACCAAAGAAACCTTTCATGAAAACATATTCATTATTCAATAAAATTATACTTAAGGTAAAAAATTGTCTTAACATTTTAATTTTTATTCCAATCATTTCCTTCAAAATTCACATATATATGTATACGCACACACCACACATGCACACACAAAAGAATTACTATGTCAAGGTATACTTTGAAAAAGTCAATGTCACACTTAAATGTACTTAATACACTTGTTTGACGAATATTCTGCTCTTCTGGCTCTTTGCAAAGCCTTTCAGTGTTGAATTCTAGAACCATTAGGTGCCATGGGGGAAAAAAAAAAAAGAATTCAATCTTAAATAATGAGATTCAGTTCAAAGCTCACAGCCTACTACTGCAAATTAACTTTAAACATTATTATTATTGAGAGTGATTTTATGAGCCTCTTATTTTGTAGTAATTCATATGGTGTTTATACTACCAGTATGTACATACTTGATCTTTGACTTTCCCAGAAAATACCTCCAATAGATTATCCATAAGTTACATATTCATGGTTATCAGTGTATCATTTGCACTTGATGAATTTCTCTTTCTTATCCATTTAAAACTGTAAGGCAGTGTTCAGAGACTCTAGAAGTTCTGAAGGAGGAAAAGCATTCCATTAGCTTTAATCAAAATGATACTTTTTGTCAGGTGTTACTATTTGTCACTGACCTCATCTTTGTAGGCCAGTTCATTGCATGATCTGAATTTCAACTCAAGTGTCATGCTTGCTATTTGCAAAATAGCTAAGCAGAACTCCTCTCCTTGAATTTTGATAGCAAAGCTAAACTGAAACTTAAAAAATATAACTGACAGATTTCAAGAATTATAATGGGGTGTGTGTGTGTGTGTGTGTGTGTAAGTATAAGTATGTATTTTTTAATGTATGTATTTTGAGATATAAAGTCAAGCAGAATATTCCTGACATAAATCAAGGGGCAAATGATTGCATAGTAAAACATGTAAGTATTTTCATTAGTCTCTTTCAAATCTGATCTGTTAAGAGCTGTACTAGATAAAAATTTGTTCAAATATGTTTTATGAGTTTTTTTACTTGTGAATTCTGTTAAAATATTTTGTTTTGTTTAATGTTTCTTTTTTGTCCTGTACGTTCATGTACAGTGTATTTTTTCCTATAAATTTGGATACTTATGATAGGAGTTTTTCCTTTTTTGGCATGGCAGAGTTAGCTGATTAGATTTGTAATGTACTGTTTATTTTCATTCTCTCTTACCTCCTAAGTTTATTTCTACTTCTTAGATTTTAGTACATCAAAAACTATAACTATATAAATGCTCACTCCATATAAATGTAAAACTTATATATCTATAGAGGTTATCTATTAAAAAGCTTTCCTTTCAAAGATTTCTTTTTTAAATACCTGAATGATTAAAGAAACTCATCTGGTGCCATCCAAATAAAATATTGGTAAATATAGAACTAAACACCCGCAAGGATTTTTGAGGTTAAACATGAGCTGCCATACTTTTATCGAGTGACTATCTTTGATATGTAATATTTTGGCATACAATACTGACATATGAACAATAATATTACACTAATTTTTGTAGCTTTTTATGCATATTTCTAAAATATGCCTAGAAAACCCTAAGGTCAAATTCTCAAAATGCGTATATATTATAGATACCTGTGGTCAGAGATCCAAATATAAAAGTGGGCAATGAGACATTCAGTAGATCTAATAAAGAAATCTAATAGATTCAGTCATAGCTATTTTGTCTTTTTAATAACTGGAGGTAGCAATTATTTTTGCCTCACATCAAGTTGCTACAATTTAAGCATTATTAGATTACAATATATGTTTAAATAAAAATGGTAAATCTTCAAGCTTATTACAAGAACAATATATAATTGAATTGTGCTGGGTGCTAATACATAACAGCTTTCACTTTTTATGCCATATGATTTATATTTATATCTCAGGAATGAATTCCACAATCATCTTATATTAATCAAGGTTCAAAAAGTGTCCTAAATCTTCCTATATTTTTCCTCTTTTTGAAAATGGTTAGGTGATATTGAAAAGACTGTTGACTTCACAATCTTTTGTTGATTTTCATAAAAATCTTATTTTTCATTTAAAAAAAAAGAAAGTTAAAGAAGGGAAGATTAAAAAAATACAAATGAGCTGGTAAAAGAACAAGGCAAGAGGAAAAGGAAAACAATTGCTGCTTGGAATAATTGGCTACATGCAAATTACACTAAAAAGTTTTGTAAAAACAATTGTGCAACATTGGAATTTTAAAAATCAAAACAATCTTGAATAAGGGCATTATAAATCTTGTATTCTGTGTTTTCCTCTACAGAAATAAAGTGAATGGGATTAGCTTCCCTAAATAAACTAATCTTATTTCAGGGAAATGTCATTTTCCATGTGAAAACACCTGTGCAACACTTGCAACTCTTGTGCGGGAAAGTTTTCTCACTGTGTGCTGTGTTTACTTGTTCCTCAGCGGGGTCTGCTGATGCTAATGGACTCACAGCAGTGCATCCTACTTCAGTTATTACAGGTCTAATTCAGTCATTAACATTTCATTAATGGACGGGCCTCCTAGCTGCCGGCAAGGCTGTGCTGATATTGATGAGCTCTCTGCTGAAAGAGGAAAGTCTTTAAGGTGGACTGCTTTAAACATGGAGTGCCTTAGTGAGGTTTTGCTAAGAAACATGGACTTCTCAGAGGGTTGGGCTAGGTGTTAGGTGACCACCAAATGGAGAGGAAAGGGTTTTGTTCCTCACCCTTGAGAATTCCACAACATTTCATAAATCAAGCACACATTCTAGAATAGGTGGTTAACTGATTATGCTCCCCAAACAAATCATCCTGCATGTGCCCCATGTAAGAAATATCAAGTCATATTCTGTTAGCAATTTAAACTTTGTTGTTTGCTTCTACCATTTGTACAGCTTGAAGAAGTAGTTTCATGGAGATCTGATTCAACCTCTCTTATCACAGCACCTGCAGTAACCACAAAAATATATCCTGAGCCAGTCACTTTCTATGCTTTCCTTCCTCTATCCACTCCAATCAGCCTTTGCTCCTAGCCATCCTGTCAAAGTGCAGTTGTCAGAGAAACCAGTGATTTCTATACTATTAAGCCTGATGGTCACTTAAGTTGGCATCTTTCTTCATGTTTCAATAGCATTTAGTACAGAACTATTCCACATTTCTTTCCTTGGGCTCCACGATCCCACAACTCCTGTCATTTTATCTGCTCCTCCTCTGCAACCTTCTTTTCTGCTTCTTTTGCTTCTGCTCAACATCTTATGGTTTTGGATGCACCTCTTTTTCCCTCCCTTGGTGACTAAGTCCAACTTGATGATGTTAAGTCCTATTTCTATGCATGAGATTTTTAAATCTGAAGCTTTTTAATTCTTTCTGTTTGTTTGTTTGTTTATCTGTGTATTTTCCCAAGCCTCCTTTTGTAGCACTGGGAGAATTAAGAAATGGTTTTCATTCCAGCTTTTTCAATAACTTTCTGTATTACATGATTTAAGTCAAAGAACTTCCTTTAACTTCCACTTTCTTCCATGTAAAATGAAGTTGTTGAACTACCTTATCTCTAAGGTCTCTTCAAGCTCTAAAATTCTATGACTAGGACTCTAAGCTCTGTATAAAGCAGGACACTCAGATCTAAGAGTATGAACTGTATCCCCAAGTCTCCTATTAAACAAATTGTTATCTTCCTGTGCAACTGCGAATTGAAATATATTGTATCATACAAATTTCTAATGTAAGTACGTTGTGAGAATTACTAATTTGATACCACAATTATGTTTGTAATGTAAAATTATTAAGTACAGCCATATTGCTTATAACCATACATGGAACTTATATTGTTGCAATAAAGTATGTTTAAATTCCATTACATAACCTTATTGTATTCTTTAATAACATCTACAATTTAAATAGAAAAGAAATATGAAGGAGCAGGCAATCAAAAGAGAATGATTATGACTACTGCAAATTCTATTCTGATGTTTTAGAAGAACAACTAGTGGGTTTCTGATAAGAACCTTTAATTTGTGTTTATGGTCAGTATATGTTAAGCGTGGTAACCAGCAGAAGGATTAGGATCAAGTCACTTCAAAACACTTTGAATGAGATCACCCATAAAATGTATTCTATAAAATACAAATTCTGTTCTGTAAATGGAACATTGATTTAAAAAAAAAAAAATTCCTGATATTGTCAGACACTAAGTTTCATTCCTCTAGGATTATGTTCTTAAGATGCAGAAACAAATATGAAAATTTGAATTTATATTTAGGGATCGAGTTAATATAAAAAAAGTAAAGACTGACAAACTACATAATTAGTCATTCCACAGTAAATATGATAATGTGTTTTCTACAGAAAATTATGAGTGTATAAATCTGGCACAAGAGATATGCATAAATTATAGAAAAAATGACCCAAACTTTATTTAAACACATAGATCTAGGATGTTTTTGTTTGTATGAGTATAACAGAGAAATAAATCACAGCTTCAAAAAAATGGGCTGAGTAATGAAAGCTCAAATGTTTGCTGAAATGTCTTAATTTTCTTCTTTGTGATCATCTGACTTCACTTTGATTTTCTTGCAATTTAAAAGCTTTCATTCCTTTAAAACAACAGAATTCCAAATCCAAGGTCTCCTAAGATACAATTATGACTCAATTAAAGAATGAGAATCCTTGGTGCTGCTTAATTTTTCATTTTATGTTTCATATGAAGAAAAACATGGAAAAGAAAATTTTGTTTGAAATTATACTGCATTGTTTATAATAATAAAAATCAAGGTCAGTGTAGCATATAGACAAAGTATAGATTCTTACACCAAGGTGGATGATAATAAACATCCTTAATTCAAACTGTAGTATTAAGTATTCTCTCTGGAAACTAAGTTTTAATTAATTTCCATTTTTACACTTCAACTATATACTGCCTTCACATATTTTCCTTTCCTCTGATAGCACCTTACAACAAATTTTCAAAGCAATCAAGAGTGCTTTGCTATGCACATGTATGCCCAAATTTCTAAATCTGGTATCTGGCAAAGAGCTACTTTATTGGCAGAGTAAATATGGTATAAACATCAATCATGAGGAATTTTCAATTGCCCAAATCAGCTTAATTTACTTCAGTATAATCAATTTCCCTCCTGAGATGATTCATCAATAGTTATCTTAGTTTTCAAAGACTATTTGAACAACCTTAACCCATATCCCAGTTTCTTTTGTTTAGGAATTAGTAGTTATGACTCCATCATACATACAGCTCCTTCTGTTGATGTCCTAAACTTTTCTAGTTGTCCCAGATTCCCCCATTGTTAATGCCATTGTAAAATATTATAGGAGTAAATATCATTGAACTGTCAATTTGCGAGTCATTTTATATACTTATGGACAATGGGGGAACAATTGTTGAATAGATTCTTTTTTATTTTATTCATTGCCTTTCTATTTTTGATTCTCTGCTTTAGAAATTTGGTTTTATTGTGTTTTACAGAAAGCAACTGATCTCAAATTTAATCTCAGGCTTCATTTTTACATAAAATAATGAGTTCCTATCATTCATGATATTACCCAACCAGATGGTACTGCTGATCACGTCTAGACATGGCATAACCTCTCTCCTTTTCAGATCATGTAATTGAAGTTAACTCTTCAACTCCTCTTGGAACACCCAGGTCTCATTAAGAAGCTCCTAGTTGTGCTTCCCCTTGTATCCTAGCCATTACCATTTCTAAACGCTCTTTCCCTCTGTGATTCCAAAGTATTAGGTATCTCCCATTTATGTAATATAAAGCGGTGAATTAGGATCCACTTATTTGTTTATATGTATTTAAACTGAAAACACTTTAAGATGGAGGGTGTCTTTTATATATTTCCTTCACTGTTTTTCTACCAATACCCACGATATCGCCTGAGATATAGTAGGAGCTGGATACATGCTAGTTGTTATAAAACTTTGCTTACTTGTTGTTTAAACTGAAAATTTAGTGACTATTTTATACTATGGTATAAATCATGACCTTCCTCCAAATTCATATGTCAAAGCTTTCAACCTTTAAATGATATTTGGAAATAGGGCCTAATGAAGTTCAGATAAGGTCATTAGGGTGGAAACTTCATTATGGGATTAGTGCCCTTAAAAAAGAGACAATAGGTAGCCTGCTCACTTTTTTCTCTTTTTGTCCACCTTGTGAACACACAGGAAGAAAGTGGTCATGAGCAAGTTAGGAAGAAGATTCTCACCAGAGCCTGCACATGTTGGCACCCTGACTTTAGACTTCCATCATCCAGAGCTCTGAGAAATAAATATCTGTTTTTGAAGCCACCCTGTCTAAGGTATTTTGTTTTGCAAGACTGAGCAGACTAATACACTTAGTATCCCCATATTTTCCTCTAAAAAATGTCTATAGTAATTAAAAAACTAAACTTGTGAGTCAGGAAATAAGGTAAATTCTGGATAGCTGTGATTTGTGAAACTCTACTATTTCTTTTCAATTTTGTGATTTAATCTGTTCGAGTCTATCTTTAATTTCTGTAATTTATTTTTCCTCACATTTATAGATTTTCCTGCTATAAAATTTTACTTCTGTATAAAATATAACAGAAAATAGTTTATCGCTAAATTTTGCCAATAAGGATTCAACCATTAACATTTTTGGCATCAATGTTGTACTTTAAGTGAGGTTCCATTTTTTCATGATTCAAGCAAGGTTATTCCAGATTTCTCTCCTGTTACTCATAAGGCAGTCAGTGGGGGTTTACTGGGTGGTCTAGTGTTTTTTGCAACTGGAAAGAAAATTCTTCTCATCTTATATGGACAATTAACTTATGTTGGAAGTATGAGGGTTGATTTACCTTTACCATATTCACTTTGTAGCACTAAAGATGTTATTAGTGGTCATAAAATTACTTAATTCTATCTGTGCAGATTATTTAATTAAATAGTCCCTTGAGTCAGAGAAGCAGCAGGTTAACTATATGCTGTGTGAGAAAATATTTCCTATTTGGTCTGTATTTATTGCTCTTTAAATCCAATGAGGGTCCCTTCACTCTCATATTTCACACAGCAGTGAGTAGAAAGGAGTGGTCAATGGTCACTTGCCTCTGCATGTTGGACTCAGCTCTTCACATACAACTGATCTCTTCCCAAAATACTGTGCTGGTTCATTCTGTTATTTCAAAGTACAGAATCTGTCTTCTCCATTCTCCCCCATTATTTTTAATATCCCTAGTGATATCACATGTTTAAGTAAATATCTTCCTGAAAACATTGGGAAATAATCATCCAGGAAGAAAGAGACTCCCTGGAGCTATGAAATAGTCCCCACAAAGGAAGTGGACATGATACCTTGTTAATCACCTCAGCTGTGCCTGGAGTGAGTCAGGGTAAACAGGTGGAGTCAGTCAGGTGTTAGAATTTCCTGTTTGATTCCCACATGGGTGTTTCTCAAGATTCACTGCTGCGTGGTCTGTGAGTTATGTCAGGTAGAGAAATCTTGCCTAGTGTGTGAGTGGATACATGCTTCATCTTTGTTTTTAAAATCTTTTAAACAGAAAGAGTAAAAAACAAAAGGAAAAAATGTTGATTTTGATTAAACTTCTTTTTTGAAAAATATTGAACATGTATATGTTTGACATATTGATAAGAAATCATATTCATAGGATGCAAGAATAGAAATGTAGACTATATTCATTCACTGTTCTAAATGATTTTCAAAAATTATACTTATCCATTTTGTCAGGCTTTTGAGGATCCTAGAAATAATTAATGGATTGATGTTAATGGTTTATACAAAAATATCAGAAGCTGTGGTAGCATGTGCCTGTGTTCCCAGGTCCATAGGATGACAGGATGACTAGAGCCCAGGAGACTGAGCCAAGCCTAGGAAACAGTCATAACCCATCTAAAAGCAAAAGGCAAAAAAAAAAAAAAAAAAAAAAAAAAAAAAAAAAAAAGGAGAGAGAAAGAGAAAGAGAAACAACAGCCTTAGTCTATGCCTGAAAAAGCCAATGCTTTACCAGAACAGTGGTTGTATCTTAGGACTCAGTAGCTAAAGCTCAAAATTTCTTGCTCTGCAGCCAAACTGCCTAGTTTGAAAAGTCAGGCCCTAAATAATGTGTGATATTGGCAAGTCCCTTACCCTTTTTCTGTCTCAGTTTTTTAACGTTAAAATGTTGATTTTGATATTAGTTATATTATAGGATTGTGAGGATGATAACATTAAGAAGGCTCTTAGAGTGCTACCTGGCACACCTGTCCTCATTGAAGTCTGAAATGCTGTTTCTTTAAAGATACAGACTACCTGTCTCTGAGATTTGATACATATAGTTGCTGCTTTACAAATATTCTAAACTTTGAGCAGTTTATGTATCCATAGGAAGCTTAGGGATTCTATTTCTTTATACTTGGCTCCTCTTAAGGTCTCCTGGGTTTTCACATACTACTGTGACCAGCTGTGTATTAATCCAGGGAATGGCTGACCCAGCAGGCTGTTGGTGCATGAAGGAACTTTGTCAACCTGGCGCTCCCTTGCAACATTTGGTAACCAGGTCTGATCTCCTGATATGGCAAGCTTCCAATGGAGTAAAGTAAGTAGAAATGTGCTAGCTTTTTTTTTTTTTTTTTTTTTTTTTTTGCTTGTATGAAGGCTGTTAATATCCTTTTGACTGAAGGAAATCATATGTCTATGACAAGTTCAAGTAAAGATATGAACTCTTTTAAGAGGAATTGTTAGGGTACAAGAAAAAATGGTATAGATAGAAAAATTGATAAAGTACTCAGGCTATAAATGCTATCAGTCCACCATAGTTATATATCCAATACCTAGGGTTATGTTATGGTATGCAGTTCATTGAAATATTTAATATTGTTCTTTGAAAATATCTCTAGAATTGAATTGTTCTTCTTAGTCATGAAAGTTCATTCATTATGTGTCTTATAAGGAAGGAAATTAGGGAGCAAAGGGAAAATGTATGAGGGATTAGTAGAAATTCTAAAATAAAATAAAATATTTTTTTCTTGTTGTTCAGAAGTAAAGAGGTGGGACTACATAGGAAAAAAAGTAATGCCTCTCATATTATTTTTACACACCACCCTAACAATATATATACCAGAAGCACTAAATCCAATAAAAACATAACAGTCACTCAATCATTTACCAAGACTGACTCTTTACATTATCCCATCTCATTAAATTTTTCAATATTGCTTTTAATAGTACCTTTGTGGTTTAACAAAAAGAGTCTAACTTCTGGTATCTTAGATGGTCAGATTTCCACAATACCAATTACAATAATAACTGGATAAATAGAAGTATGGATGAATGGTTTTGTGGGATTCTGGAATTGTTATTTAAGTCATTTATATTTGGGCTTACTCTGCTATAATATTTCTGATATAAAATTCCAGCAGACTGCAGTTTTGCTGAGTACTATTATGAAGGCTTATATTTAGCTTCAAGCCTTTTATAAGAATCTTTACTAACAGTTTTTTGCCTTACTTTATTCTCATGGTTTTAAGTGTTACTATTAGTTACTATTAGTCTTCAGTTGTTCTGTTTTCACTTTCTAAGGATACCTTTTCAAATTGTGCCCAGGCTAACACTGCACCATCCCCTTCCCATACAATATGTCAGACTTTACCACACTGAGTGTGAGGCATCACCTATGTGCACGAAAACAAGGAGGAACCCCTTGGACTCCCTTTGAGCTGCACCTATAAACATATTGAGCAAGGTCGTTTAGCAGCAGGTTCCAGTCTTTAACTCTCCCATTCAGAAGCAATAACACCACATTTCGAAGATAAAGGGTTTAATTTTCAAACACTTTCATGACTCCCAGACTTCTCAGCTAAGGATTTGCATGAACCCCCCCTTTATGACTTTGGATATAACTTTCAGCAAAACTGAAGAGTAGAAGAATAAAACATTTAGAGGTAAAAATAGACAGAGAAATATACACATGTGTACGTACATAGGTCTTCAGATATATGGCTTTAGGAGAACAGAGGCAACGTCAAGATAAAGTTTTTAAAAATCCTCCATTTGAAATAATGCCAAACTCCTCGGCTGACATTACAAGTAAATTTGGTAACTGGTGACTGAAAGAACAAAATGGAAAAAGTCAGAGTTCAACAGTCAATTGGAATTTCACACATTTGGCTTCCCAATACTTAAAACTTACAAAAGGAAAAGCATAGTTTTAAAAGTGATGTTCCAAATGAAATCTTTTCTTTCCTTCTAAGTGGGTCTATTTTTACTACACCACTGTTTTTATTGTAATGTGCTCACATTTTCTATTCTATAATATAGTATTTTGCCCATTGAAAAATAAGAGAAAATATTCTCATTCTAGGCTCAGCTAGAATGTTTTTGGAGATTATATTCAAACCTGGCACACACTTAACACTAACAGTTTCCTTTTTTCATCTGAATTCTCCTGGGAGAAACATAAATGGCAATGGCTACAGCAGCAGTTGGAGCTAATGTACTGACGGAACCGTTACAGCAGTGAGCCCCTCAGCTAGAACATTCGATTCAAAGGCCATTTCTGGAGAGAAATGCGCATTTCAGGGAAGACAATTATTAGACAGGAACTGGATTATATCCACTGTAAAACAAAGAAAATAAGCTAGTTAAAAAATGTTGTTTCCTTCAGAAAACTTGATGCAGCTATGTTAATTTGTGTGTCTTTGGGTCTGTGTATGTTTGTGTATGTTTATATTTACAAAGGGAACACAGACCCATGTTAGAAATTAACATGCATATGTTACATACATACATATATATACAAAATATATATATATATGTGTATATATATATATATATATATATATATATACACATACACACACACACCTGTGTGTGTGTGTGTGTATGTGTGTGTGTGTGTGTGTATACATCTGGAAAAGAAGAGAATTAAAGTATTTATCCAACAAAATTATTATGTGGATCAATTGAGTAAATGCATGAATTTTAGAGACTAGTGTAACCCTAGGTGGGAACCAAAGTTTGGGGGGTAGAAGCTGGGGCCTTCTTCATCAGGTTTTTGTAGAGGTTTGGCTGTTTTTTCTTTGTTTCTTTTCTTTTCTTTTTTTTTTTTTTTTTTTTTTTTTTTTTGGTACTGGGGATTGAACTCAGGGGCGCTTGACTACTGGGCCACATCCCCAGGCCTTTTTTGTATTTTTTTTTTAAAATTTATAGACAGGGTCTCACTGAGTTGCTAAGTGCCTCGCCATTGCTGAGGCTGGCTTTGACCTCGTGATTCTCCCAAGTGCTGGGATGATAGGCGTGCGCCACTGTGTCTGGCAAGGTTTGGCTGCTGAGATGACTACGAAGGCTGAGGATGGGGCTCCTTCTTCTCCTCTCATATTGACAGATTCTCTCAAGTCTATGGAGCATCTCATTATAATCCAGTGAAATCTCCCAGACAGCCTTGGGAGTTGACTTTTTCCTCTGAATTAGGGTAGTCGAACCAAGTAGTTCTTTTTTTTTTTTTTTTTTTTTTTTTGCTGTTCACCATCTGTTGTACAAGAAAGCACACTGAACATAGTATAGTTCAGTGCAATAAGAGGGGTGGGGCCAGCTCCATATCTTCAGTTTCCCCATCTGTCATAGAATTATTCTGAGCATCAACTGCCTGAACCTATGCAAGGGTGATTGGAAAGCTTGGTTGTTGCCCCCACTTTCACCACCAACTCCAGATATTGGCCCCATCAGAGACAGTCCTTGAAACATCTGCAACTTGTAGCTTTTAAATCGAAGAGTGTTTGTCAGTGCCTGAAATACAGTAGATGCTCAATAAATATTTGCTCTCTTAATTTTTATTGCTAAAATCATTATATTTAAATATGTATGCATGCAATTATAAATAAATAAAATTAACATCTAATTCACAATTTTACATATAATTTAACTTTGCAATCTCTTAGGTACTACTTTCACTTAAAAATATAATTTGATAAGATAAGAAAACTTGAAAATAGATCCACATCTTGAAAAAAAGATAAAGGAGCAGGTATTTTTTGTTTGTTTTCCTGTGTAGCAATAATAATAAACTTAAATTACTACACTGTTTGTTTTTTTAATCTTTAATTCTTTTTTTGAGATACAGAGAAAAATATCTTTTGACTCATTTTAAATATTTTTCTACCTGATACTTTATAGCTACCTTCATTCTCATAAATCATTAAGAAATTAGTTGTAAAACTAACTACATTATCAACATTTCCTGGTTATTGCATTTACTCATTTAACAGAATATTTTTCTTTTTTTCAGGCTCAGGAGGTTGAGGCAGGAGGATTGCAAGTTCAAAGCCAGCCTCAACAACTTAGTGAGGCCCTAAGCAACTCAATGAGGTCCTGTCTCTAAATAAAATATAAAAAAGGGCTAGGGTTGTGGCTCCATGGTTAAGCACCCCTGGGTTCAATTTCCAGAACTAAAAAAAAAAAAAAGCATTTTTTCAATAACAATTCAATAAAAAAAAATGAGTTCTGCCACATGTTATTTGAATAGCAGTGACACCAATAGTGAAGAGAAGAGAGCCCTGTGATTACTGGGAATAATAGGGGCAACACTCACAGGACCTTTACTCCAAGAAATCAAGCCTAGGATGATTGTGAGTGGTCCTTCCATAGACCCACAATGCAAAGGAGTTTATCACTAACAAACTAGGAGAATTTAGTGGGAGATTTTTAAAAGATCAAGTTTCCTCAGAGTAAACATCTTCCCGGGATCTGTGTGAAAGGAAAAGGTAAGACCTCCAAATGACCAATTCTCCCATTGCACAGTAATGAGAGCCCCTTTTGATTTATTTGCAAATCTTTACCTTGAGATTTATTCCTGTACCTAAAGGCATGCATTCATTAGTCTGAATTTGCAAAATGTTTTCAATTCATCTAGAAACTCTCCACATGCTCTCAAAGTTTCAACTTTTATATTGTACATAGGTCTAATATTATCAATATTATACTCAATATAATTCATAGATCTAAAAAAATCTCTAGTCATCATTTGTATATATTCTTCTCTGTATTCATATTTCCCATCAGTTTTTTTTTCAGCCATCTTGTACCTCTTTCCCTCCCTAATACATTATTGGAGTAAGGGCTCATCTCCTTCATGTGAGGGGAAAATGAAAACAAGTATATGGTTCTATCTCTTCCTCTATTTACTTGTATGTTTGTTCTCATCATTTGGGCTGCATAATAAATTACCACAAAAACACAGTGGTCCAAGAACCACTAATACTCCTGGTCAGAAATTTCTACAAGGCAGAACAGCAATAACATGTCTCTGGCATCTCAGCAGAAGGGTGACAAGGGCCCCTGTGGCAGGTGTCATCTGATGTGTCACTCACTCACATGACTCATGGACTAATGGGTGGTTACTATGAGTTGACAGTGGAACATCCATTTGCTTAAACCACATGGGAGTGTGTGTGTGTGTGTATGTGTGTGTGTGTGTTTTAATGTGAGCTTCCTTATAACACAGTGTTTGGATTCCAAGGATGAATGTCCCTAGAGAGAGGGACCAAAGAAGAAATCCTATTTATTCTTTAGGACCCTATCTTGGAAGTTGCATATCATCACTTTGGCTATATTCTATTTGTTGGGGCAACTACAAAAGTCTTCCAATTTCAAGAAGATAGGATATAGACTCCATTTTTTGACAGTGCAAAATTATAAAGAGCACACAAAACTGGAAATATTGCTCTGGCTATTTTTAAAAAGTATAATTGACCACTGAGAATTTAAATATTTGTGGAAAACTTAAGAGTGAATAATTTTTCATATGCAATATCTTATTCTTACTGTTTATAAACCTACAGGACATGAAAGCCTAGCTTTCCTGATATAGACATAACTCAACAGATATTAATTAAGCACCTATCAAGAATAAGACATTCAACTACATAATTTAGGAAATGCCAAGATACACTATTTAATAATTGAAAAGTCATGGATATAAAAGGGTGAAATAAAATCTGTTGAATCTAGGTGAGTTTGGGAGAGAGGAAAATGAACTGGGTTGGAGAATCTGGAGGAAGTTTTATCCTGACATGATTCTTATGTAGGTAAGTTCATTTATGTAGAGATAAAATGTTTCTGTTAAAGAAAAGAGATTGAGGAATGGTAACTTTGACTATAAACTGAGAAACGTGTGTTCAGGTAGTACACACTGGTCTAAGTGGAGAGGAAGTACTTCAGGTGTGGCATAGTGGTATAAGAGAAAAGACAACCGGGGATTTGGACAGGATTATGGAATCTTCCCTGTCTAGGGACAAGGGAACAACTAAAATTAATTTTGAGCAAGAAAATAACAATCAGAATTATGAGTTATTAAGGATCCTTCCTCTTGTAAATGATGTAGGTGGGGAGACAAAGGAAGTGAAGGGGAAGCAATTGGGAAAAAGGCAAACACCAGGCAAGACCTGCAGAAGCCCAGCTTATTCCCAAAGTTTCCTTAAAGAACAGAGATTAGAGGGTTTTTCAATATAGAAATAACTATACAAGATGTATAATGACATTTGTTTGCAAATTAATGTAGTGAAGAGACAGCTTCCTATTTTAAACCCAGATATACCTGGAGGCTGATCAGGACAATAATAGATCAAAGAACAGGAAGCATAAAGGGATTTGAGAAATGGAGTTATTTTTTAGGTCGTGGTGTTTATAAATCTGAAACTTAGTATACTAGTATGCCAGTGTTAGGTAATCATGGACATGGATGAAATTACATGGTGGAAAAAAAAAAGGGAGATTGAGAAGAAAGAGTCTAGAGTTGAATCCTACCAAATCCACATTATTCCATGAAGGAAGATGAAGAGACTTCAGGAAGTAAGCAACTGAGAGGAGACCCAGGACCCACACAGAAGGGGAGGAAGGAAGAGTAGCTTTTCACCATCTAAGGTATCAAGGTGTCAATCCGGCAAAGGTTCCTCTTCACAAGGATGAAAGAATGCTCATGAGAATGCTTGAGGTTACCAAGCCCATTTTTCTACTCCAAGAATAGTGGTCCTTAGCCAGAAATGACTGTGTCTTGCCCTGGGACATTTGGTAATCTCTGGAGACATTTTTCATTGCCACACATGCAGTGCTACTGGCAGCTAGTGGTTAGAGGCAAGAGATGCTGCTAAATAGACATCCACAGAGCACAGTATGCAACTGCAACAAAATAAATCTTCCTCATGATTGCCAGGTTGAGGAAGGCTACTTCAGATCTTGTGCAGCACAGTTGATGATAAAAGTGAGATTTTGATACCTCTTCAAAATTTCTGTCCCTTTTCAAAATTAGGAAGGGAGGGTCCCCAAATGCCAGTTTTTATTTTGCCTCATAAATTTCAAAAGTGGACCCAGGACTCATTTTCCTTTCTAGACAAAGTAGTACCTATATATCCTATATGTTTCTAACACTAAATGTCAGGTCTATTTAAGAATCATGAACTGGTCTATATTTACCTTGTCTAGTCCAATACAGATTTTTTTTTTTAATGCACAGCTAAAAAGCTGGCCTGTTGTAGGTCTATATGTTACAGGTTAATGTTCATTTTAAATGCATTAAAAAAGTTACTTAAATTGAATGCATTTTTAAAACCTATTTGCTAAGGTCTGTGAATGAAATATACAAAACTTAGCAAAATGTAATTTTTTTTTTTTCAATTTTGCTCTCTAATCCAGTTATATTTTTAGAGTAGTTCTTTTTATTTTTTTTAAATAGATTTTTGTGGGGAAAAAAACATTGTAGGAGAACCTGACATTCTGATAACAGCGATTTTTCCCCAAATACATATCTTAAAAATAATTTCTGACACATGTGGTTCTTCTCTCAACAGTGACCATTTTTTTAAAAAAAGGAAATATCACTTGTTTCATCTTCACATGAAGCAAACTTCTTAAATTTACTACCTACACAATCAAATATCTTTCAGAGGATGTTGATTTATTTATGTAAAAAGCAAGATAATACAAAGTGGCACTGGGGAATTATTTCCCTTCTGCCCTGGGCCTTTGAATCATAGGCTACATCATACAGCTCAGCTGTTGACTCTGGACAGAATCCAGAGCAGCACAGTACTGTGGAAGATGCCAGAAAGATACACCTCCCCATAGCAAATGAAGTAAGACTTATCTTCTCTACAAACTCGAGGATAACAGTGATTTGTGTTGTGTTGATATGCAGAACATTCATCTTTAATTTTCAGTGCCGGTCAGGGGCACTTGTAGTTCACAAGATGGCTTATTGCTCTCCTAGGAAGTGAAAGGAAGAAAGGCTCTTACAGAGCACTTTGCCCATGGTTGCTGACTGAACCCCAACATGTTGAAGCACACAAAACTGATTTCTTCAATTAGCTTTGTTAGGCGTCCTTGCCGAGAGAGCAGGTCAAGGATGATGGTAAAGAAAAACAAAAACTGATTGCATCTAACAAGGCTCATGGCATGGCAGCAATAAACCACTGTTCTGATTATCCTTTTAGCAGCATCCTGCTTGAGAGTGCACAGGTAATAAAATCGGTGTGATCTTCATTTTCTGTGGTGAGAGCAGCAGTGTGCTGCCATTTTCAGGACTTGCTCACAGTTTCCACAGCCAGTGTAGTCATTTGCTTTAGTGTCTTCCCAGGGCTAGGGACACTGCCAGGTAGTGCAGCTGTGCAGAAGTATGGTGTCTCATTTTACAGGAGAGACTTTTCATGGGATTCCGTGGAAATTTCATAATGGAGAACTGCTTGGCACTTTGAGAAGAAAGAATTTGTTTTAAATTTTCTTGGCAGAGCTTCTCCATGACAATGAAGTGCCAGGGAAACAGTGCCTACTAGGGTCTCCGTCACTCTAAGGCTTAATCCTTTGGAAGGTAATTATAGCCATTTCATTAGGAGGTGTACATGTCCCGGTTTGGGTGATCTGATTAAGATCACTCTACATCAAATCACAAGAATAAAAAATCCAATTACTAAATGACCAAGTAAATTCAAGGAGACCACCAACCATGTTTGGACTATGCTGGATTCACTTTTGAAGGAAGAACTATAGCATTTATTTTGACTGAAAAAATTAATTAATATAAAGCCAAACACAAACCAATGAGGGATATTTTTGAAGGTATCTATAATATTTAATTGCATAAACACTCAGTTCAGAAGAGAATAGTGTTCTGGAAACCTGATTGCTGGTGACAATTGAGTAATAAGAAGATGGAAAAATGAAGAGATTTGTGACAAAAAATAATAATAATTTAGAAGAGATTGCTCCTAAGTTTTTGAAATCTATTTTCTTTGGGGGACCTACTACTCTCTTTGACCTTTATTTACTATGACATTTGGGAAAAAAAAAAAAAAAAAACATGCTTCTCTTTCTGAAAGGTTTTCATGTCTTTACTGAATATACTCAAGCACAGCTGGGCACAGGACACATGCCTGTTATCCCCACTATTCTGGGGACTGAAGTAAGAGGACTTGAAGTTTCAGCCCAGCATGAATAACTTAATAGGACCCTATCTCAAAATTTATAATAATAATAATAATAATAAATAATAATAATAATAAAAGGAATTGAGAATGAAGCTCAATGGTAGAGCACCCCTGAGTTCAATTTCCAGTACTGCAACAAAACAAAACAAAGCAAAAAATAAATAAATAAATAAATAAATAAATAAATAAATAAATCAAAATAAAATCAAAAACAAAAACAAAAAGCAAGTAAACAGCAACAACATAAAAGCAAAATATCTCGAATACATACCATACCAGGGAGTGAGACTAGGTGGGCATACAGCACATGCCATATGTTCAGTAAATGGTAGTAATGAAAGCAGCTATTAATTTTTCATCATAGAATATTGATAATGACATCATGAACAAGCTAGTGTTCAATAAACCTTTTACTATTAATATTTATTACTAAATGAATTCTTACTGTGACTTCTATATATCCATATTCCTCCCTATTCCCAAACACATTTAAAAAGGAAATTTATTTTTTGGGGTAAAATTAATTACTCATAAGTAGATCGATAAATGTATATCTGATGACACATAAAGATATAGTTTATTTACCTTATCTATAAGAAACTTGTGAGTTAAAGGATACTTATAATACTTTCTCCTTTTATTGATATCATTTGCAATATAAGATATTGCTGAAATTCTTGAAATGTAGTCTAAAAGTAACAAGTACTCATGATGAGGTCAGAAATGGAAAAGCAAAATAAAGATATAGCTCACAAAACTGAAGCAAACCAATGATGGTAAATAAGGCAGTTTTATGTTTTTCGTTTCCATATAATTGAGATTCTTGATAATTGCAAGTAGTTTCAAGATTTTTATTAGGTCTTCATTTGTCAAATATCTGAGAAAGACTGGTAGTTTTCTGACAACAACATTAAAATTATCAATTCTCCTCTTCTAAAATGCTGCATTCCTTTATGGTCAAATAGGGTAAGATCTGAATGTCCAGTCTAAAGTGATAAAAACTATTCTCTTCTCTAATACTACTATTGTTTCATTATTGGGATCCACTATCTTCTACATACTTTGATTGTCATTTTGAACATAAAGATATACTAGAGTTAATTCTTACCCTCAAGAAATTCACGCTCTTTTCAAGAAGGAACTTACATCAACAGATGGAGTTTACCAGAATCTGTGTTTACCAGAATCCCTGGGTAATGCTAAAGGTAGGCTACTTCCTAGGAGATAGGTCAGAGTGATGAAATAAACCTTTCTTGCCTCCGTTCTGTTTGATCCAAACAACTGAGTAGAGGGCATGATAGGAAGACAGACAATACAAGAAGCTGAGGCAGAAAGGCTTAGTAAGATATTGAAGATGTAAAGGAGGAGTCATACAACACATTCTTCTTTGGAACCCCTTATGTTTTTAGTGACTTTTTAGTCACTAAACTTATGGAAAATTGAATATACTTGAATCTCCAATGGAAGACACGAATCCATTGGGCTAATTTTAAGGTTAGATATGACACTGGAGGGAATGATACAGTGTGTAGGAGGCCTATGAGAGGGGCAGAGACTCTAATAGTGGGACATGCAGTGTGCTCAGACACTGACAGAAGAAATTGTAAAATTTATGGGAGCTCTGTTAGGAACATTGTAAATGGGAAGAGGGTAGAGTCAAAAAAGACTTTGAGGAGGAGGAGGAAATGAGATAAGCCTTGAAGATAAGGAGTTCTTAAGAGTAGATGAGGCATTCTAAGAAGGGAAGTAGGAACAAAAGATTAAAAAAAAAGTGATTGGACAATCACCATTCATCTCCAGCAGGGTGAGTTCTGAAGACTGAAGCCAGATTATAGAAGGACTTGTGTACATTGTCAAAGAACTTGAACTTTATCTCTCAGGCTGTAGAAGACACTGAAAACTTTTAAACAAGGAATTGATTTGTTTTTGTAGTGGGAATAGGCTTGCAGTTCAGTCCACAAAACTTCTGTACACCACAATATGCCTCGAGCCTTGGACTGGTGATGCTACATCAATCAGGGGCAGCAAACCGACATCATGATTTCAACAAATCTCATCATCCCCCAAAGGCCTTAATAAGTTCCTGTCATCAAAGTCACTCCAGCAGCTGTGTTGTATAAACAATGTGTCTATAGCAAAATGCTTTGGAGTTCAACAATAATCCTTCCTATTCTGCAGCAGGATAGGGATTTGTGAAATGCATCCTTCTCTACTCCCCCAGTGCATTTTTGATAATAGAAATGGGACTAGTTCCTGCCATTAATGCTATGGCTATAATCAACAGGGGCTGATGGATTTGAATAGCTGTAAATAAGGGTCTGGATGTGAACTTTGAGAAGCAGTCTTTCCTATACATTCATAAATGTTGACTAATACTCAAAAGAATTGGGCCATGTTCTCTCCTGTGTTCTATTTTTGTTTGAAATCCCACCATTGATTGTTTCCTAGAGTTGCATTTTTCCCATAACTATAAATGTATTAATATTTTCCTATTAATATCAGAAAAACCATCAAGAACTAAAAGGCACATTATTTTCTTTTTCTTTATGTTCTATTTTCTATTGCTGGAGTTGACCCAATCATAAGGGTCACAGCCAGTACTCCCTTAATGATAGACAGATTAACAAGAGGATAGCATAATACATTTACATAATCAAAATAATTAAATATGGTAAGTGGAGGCTTCATAAATGAAAAACCAAAGATTGAAGGAAACCATCTATTTCTCTGCTTAGTGTCCACAAGGAATGTACATTTGTGTAGCAATGTAATAGGATAAAAGAGTATGACCTCATAGCAGTAGACAGGCAGGGAAACCTAACAAGTTCTGCTTGTTTGGATTATTTTTGGCCTCTCAGTGAGGCAATGTTTGGGTATGGGACAGGACCCCTCTGGAATGGGTCTCATGAACTACTTTTAGATAAAGTTGGTCAGAGGATTTTCTTATTGCTAGCTCTTATACCGAAAGGTAGGCCGAGTCAACATGACCTTCCTGCTTCTCAGTGCCTCCCAATCTACCTCACTCCAGGTAATCTGGGATAGTGTTTCTGAGCCCCAGTGCTTTCATGAACTTGTGACTAGCTTGATTAACATTTTAGTAGTATATTCTTTGAGCTAAAGAATGGGCGTATGAGTGTGTGTGCGCATGCCTGTGTGTGACTGAAACTTTTCTAGAGGATAGGAAAGTAGGGCCTATGAGAAGAGATGGAGCTTGAGTAAAGACATTGTTAACAAAGATGACTGGCCACACAGTGGGTCAATAGTGGGGTGTTGATGAGGAAGAAGAGGAAGGCACCATGGTGGTACTGGTGGGCCTCCATGCAGATGCCCTTTTCAAGCCCCTGTCATGACACTTTATTCTAATGTTCAAGGATTTTATCTGTTTTGTTTTTGAATTCTCAGTTTTAACATAGAGCTTGTACAATAGCTACACTTAATATATTATTTTTAAAAAAAGAATTAATAGACAACATGCTGAGATAAAAGGTCAATGGGAGTATGGGAAGGCCAGAGGGAAGGAATTCATGTGTGAGAGTTGATTTAACGCCAACAGGATGGCAGATGATTTGGTCATATCCTCCTTGCTCCTCCAAATTCCTTCTCTGCCTTCCTTTAATTTATTATTTGAGATATTGGCTTCTATAAAATGATGATTGGGTTTTTGTTTGTTTGTTAGTTGTTAATGTTCTGGGATTCCAGTGGGGTTCTGCAAACCAGATGAATGGCAGGGGTACCAGTAGGGATAAGGGATTGGGAGAGAAATGTTCATTTACTTTTCTGCTGAGCATCTCCTGTGTGTGTCCTCTGTCATGGTTCCATCTTTCACAGGATTCTAGCAACACTACCCCCCCCTCCCTTTTCTCCTTTAGGTCTAGGAGTGGCAATGACTCGCCATTGTTCAAGTGTAACAGGGAACCTCCACACAGTTCCAGCTGGGTGTCTTAATCCTAAACTTTCAATTAAGCTGTCCTCAGTTAAACCATTTTAAATGTACCATATGCTTCTTGCTGGCAACCTGACTGAAAGAGCACGGATTGTTAAATCATGAGGAAAAGAAGGAGGGCTATGCAACAGAACTTCATAAATACACTCCAAACTCAGATCAAAAACACTTTAGTATGTGTACAATACAAAGCCAGCATATTATAATATTGTGAACTGCCCTCCTAATGGATACAGCCAGAACACAACTCCAGGTCTGTCCATTTACAAGAAAGGCGTAGGAATACTTCCCCTGCTCACAGAAGCTATCCTCCTGTTTTCAACTCTGGGAACTTGAGGAACAGCAGAAGGGTCACACCAGGAGCAAGATGGGGTTTATGCTTTCCTGCATCCCTCACTGCAGCCACCGCCAGGACTAACTCTGAAAGCTTGGTATGAAGCAGAGGAGCAGAGGAAATACAATCAATGCAAACAAATCCCAGATGAAAGTGAGTGCTTCCTGACAATTAGCAAACTTGAAAAGAAAAAAAAAAAAAAAAAAAAAACTTTAACAGCTCAAAATTGGCTTAATGCAAAATATTAACAGACCACAAAATACATACTCTGATAGAATTAAGCCACCCTCTTTAAGCTTCTGTACTTGTCTGCCATAGTCATAACCCAGACCTCCCCAAGATATTTGGTGAAATCATTAACATTGGAATCAAACTTCAGAATTGATGTTCTCTTTATTACATAGGCAGAGATCTTAAGCTCAAAACTTGGAAATTGCAGAAGTTTTTCCACTCACTTTTGCTGTAAACAAAGCAGATTAATTCAGCAAATGATATATATACTTCAGTATGTATTTCTGACATAGTCTAGAAAATACTGCTGTTTTTATTTAGAATTAGTCATTATTAATATCTGTCAAAAAACAAATGAAGAATGATCTAACTTCACATATTCAATGTGTACTTGGTAACTTTGTC
This sequence comes from Tamias sibiricus, assembly GCA_025594165.1. NCBI lineage: Eukaryota > Metazoa > Chordata > Mammalia > Rodentia > Sciuridae > Tamias > Tamias sibiricus. The sequence continues at coordinate 145,928,165 of CM046660.1, read as the reverse complement.
ATTGTTCAGATACTTAAAATGGGATAATGTTTTACTAAATTTGTTCATGGTAATTAAAAGTAGCATTGTGTGTTATTAATAGACTTGGTTTTTATTAAAAAATTAGAAACAAGGCAATTTTATTTTATGTTTATTTCTACGAGAATTAGTTTAAATTATTGAATTTGGTTAGTCTGAATTATATGAAGTCTTCAATAAAGTCTTTTTGCATAAAATATAATTGCACATGGGTGAGTTCCTTCATAATACTAACTTAATATCTTTTGTTAGATATTATGACAGGCAGGTTGTGTAAGTTTGGAAAGTATTTATCAACAAATTCCAAAGTACAAGGCTCCAGAAAGAATATATAAAATGCCCACTTTTAAACTCATGGGTTCCCAGGATTCAAATTCACATAGCAAGCTTACTAAGCCATGTGGAATGACTGAATTAAATCAGATTTATAATTTGAGCTAGGCATCTTCAACAACTGTTGTAAATTTATTTTTTCTGGATCATTAGGACATATTCACTCAAAAGCAAAGTGTTGCTGCTAGGAGGCTTAGTTTAAATTATTAGTTGTAACTTTCTCAAGGCCCATATTTTTTTTTTTTTTTTCTCAGACCACAATCTGCATCCATGGCTCCAACCAGACATTATTAAGCCATGTGCCACTGAGTCAAAGGTCACTGTGAAGGGCTTGGATAGTAAATCAATTCAAGCAAGTTTTTTAACTTACAAGTCAGATGCATTCCATTCATGTTTCAATATAACTCTTTAGAAATTAATTGTCATTTTCCCAAATAAATATCACTATATATTTTGAGAACCCTTTACAGTGGTCCAGAGATGTCCATTTAACCAGTAACAACATTTCCGGGGCTTCACCATTGAAAAAAGTTGAGCAATAATGGAATCCCATAAAGAAAAGCACCTTCACTAACATTCTGTGTTGCATCTCCACGTATGTAGCACATGCAATCGAATATTAAATAGGGAGTTTGTGTATAGGTGTCAAGACTCCATAAAATGTTCTATTACAATAAAGATGCTATACCATAGGCAGAATTTCAAAGCAGAAAAACTCTATGGTCTTTCACTTAGATACCCAGTAGATAAGGTCTTCATTTAAGTTTAGAAAAGCGAAGTATAGCAAGGCATAGAGGAGAGTGCTACATCAGTGAGGGAATTGCATATTCTCCCAAAGAGCAGGCAAAGTACATGGATTTTCAGAAAATAGATAGGAATCCCCAGGGGGAATGTTGACTTTAGGTTATTTGAAAAGTATACTGTTCAACAATGCAACATACTTGGAAAAGAAGACTCCAAAAGAAGATACTGTGAGTTATGTTGCTGGTATGCCACAATTTGGTACAGATCAAAATTAGCCAATTTACGGGGAGGTATTTCCCCAAATCAAGGAAGTTGAAATAAGAGTCACACAAAACAGTCCTCAGAAAAACAAAAAGGTGTGCATGAAAAAATCAACTCTGAACTTCTTCTGAGTGAATGACATCCTTAGATGTCCCTTGTTAATAAGAACTTCTATGTACACTTGGCATCTCTTTCTTCTTTTCTATAAAGGTCAGTAACTATTTCTAATAAAAGGCAAAAAATATGAGTAAGAAAGAGAGAAAATTGACCATATTTCCTCCCCTGGGTGAAAAGAGCCTTAACTGAGGTCAGTTTCACCTGGCAGAAGAAGAATTAGCCTTGATTGAAGACAGAATATTGATTAATGATATTTAATGATTAATGCAATTATCTATTTATAATGTAAGATGATAATGAAGAGGTTGTTTTCACCACAAGTATAGCCAGAAAAATTAAGAGGTCTACCAGGGTTTTATCTAGAATCAAGAATATTCATGGGGCCTTATTTTTGATAAGTCTATAGATGTGTTTGGTTTTATCACAAACCTCTGGTGTCGTACTTGGAGGCAGAAAATTGGGCGATAAGACCATTACTGAAGTAAAGTATTAGTTGACACTTTTGTTGTTGTTTTATTTGTTCTAATTAGTTATATATGACAGTAGAATGCAAATGACAGTTAACCCTTAAAGCTAGAGAACTGTTATCTGGATCTCATTATTGATTTTAGGTAATTTTCCATATTAATAGGCCTCAACATTATCCATAAGATGAATATAACAAGGTCTTACTCCTTTTTTTAAGTTACCACAATGCCTTCTATGGGTCTCCAGCCCTGCAGAAAATATTATTAGGTTATTTTGAGTCCCTGTGAGTATCTTGATTGCTGAAGAATATACTTCTTCACACCATTGCCACCAGTGCCCATTGCAATAACAGTAAAAGTTGAAACTGTGCACCAAGTTCCTATGTTCCCACAATTGCAAATACTCATGATACTTTTTTTGCATTTATTTTTGAGTCAAGGTTATACTATTATGTTTTAGTAGATTTAGATTTGGAGAAACTTCAAAGATAGTATAGAGTTCCCATATACACCACACAGTTCTACTATCATTAACATTATTCATGTCTATGATTCATTTGTCAAATTAATGTACCAATACATATATATTATTATTAATTCAAATTCATACTTAATTTAAATTTCCATATTTTGACCATATATGCATGTAAGTGTGTGTATGTATGTGTGTATATATATGCATATATATGTATGTGTGTATATATGTATACACACATATAGATTGTATCAGGTATGGGTTTTAATTTAGCATCTGTGTTATCAAAAAGTATTATAATTATTTTTATAAAATATAACTTAACTTCTATTCTAAACCTCTAAACATTAGAGATACAGAGAGAGTATGCATAGTGCCAGAGTTTAGGTGTAGTCCTTTGTCCATGAAGACACATGAGGAGAAATATTTTGTCCCATTGCATTGTTTCTTATTTTCATCAGTCTCTTGGCCTACTAATAATATGTTCCTCATTCCTTCTTTTTCCTGTGTGACTTTAGAAATCCTGTGAATTTCTCTGGGTAAACTTCAGAACCACACTTGGGGTATGGCAGATATCTGGTTCTTCTGCCCATCATTCAGCACACTGATCTTTGCTGGATTTCTCTTACACAGACCAGCAGCTACTCTGTCTCTGAGAGCTTGCTGCCTTAAGACTTTATCTGGAAGGAAATTTGCAGGTTCATTATGGTCTGGCATCTTTCCAATCTCTTTGTAGTCTTGTCGTATCCCTAATAGTTTGCCCAGATAATAGGTTACAAATAATTTTTCTGTAGGATTAACCACCATTTTCCATCATTTATCACTTCCCACTTTATTGCAATCTCCCACAAACATAGGAGCTGTGTTTTCCTCTTGCAAAATTACTGCCTTTTATGGTGATATTTGCTTCTGACTCACAAATGATATTTTTCAAATTTGGATTTAGGATTTTGAAGCCAAGAAATTTCAAAATGTTTGCTTCCTCTCCCTGTCTTCTCCCCTCCTTATTCTTACTCTTCCCTATCCTGTCCCTTTCCTTATTATTGTTATTATTATGTTCTGCAAAACAATAGCACTATAAAGCAATAAGTCTAGACCTATTATCCTCCTGTGTAGATGGAAGTAAAGGTGGAAATAGGGTTAGAGAAAAACAGAGCAAAGAGAAACAAATCTAAAGAAATACTTGAGCAAATATTTTAATATAGATGTTATAAAGATAAAAAATTATGTCAATCACTTGCATTATTTTAAAGTAAATTATATAACATGAACAAGTATTTTCTTTGGGAAAAAAAAAAAAACACAGTTATTCAATGACCAAGCCCTTATAATAACTCTTCAATTGGACAGAGGCATTATAATGTCAAAAATCCAATCCAGGTGGAAATAAAAGCAAAGTCAAATGTCTTCTTTACTTACTTTCTAGTAAGTTAATGTCAAAAGGCAGGTCCCAGACAAGATAATAAAATTTAACTTTTAAATCAGTATCAGTGGCTCCTTGAGGCTCTTTGTCATAAATGGGATAAAGGGTATTTTAACTAGAAGATGTTTGATTGAACCAGTTAGCAAGTATCTTCATGTAGCTGGATATGTGAGGCAAGACTGTGCACATTACCAAAGAAAACACACTTGGTGGGGGATAAAACCTTTGCTGAGAATGAAACCATATCAAAGAGGGATGTGGTATGATACAGAGAAGGAAAGGGAGAAAGAATGGCATGGTTTGAAGGCTATGAGAATGTAGGTACCTATCTCATCTATTCCAGGATCTGTTAAGGACCAAGGAAGCAGGAACCTTGTCTTGAGATGAATTTCTCTAACCAGAACCAGATTGTTCTGAAAATAAGGAAAAAATTGTCCAGGGGCTATGAAACAGGATGGAATTAAAAACACCAAATACTTCCCAAGTAATGGCTGAGGAACCAGTGCAGTCCGAGAAGTGTCAGTTTTCTTGAGAGAGCAAAGATCTAAAGCAAGGAGTGCTTCGTGGAATGGGAAATCAAGCAAATAAATTATTTTAGTCTAGTGTCCCCAGAAACAAACTCTGAGAAGATTATTTTATTTTGCAAAATTTATTGTGGAATATTCTGGAAAACAAGAATTGTAAAGGGTGAAGGGTACAGATCTATGTAGGAAACATTATATGGCAATGTTATTAAAAAAAAAAAAAAAAAAAAAAAAAGAGGCTTTCTCTGATTTCATGGGTCCAGAGCTGGGATGGTCCTTCATATTTTGTTGCAAAGTGACACAATGTAGAGACTCTCTATATCATTCTTAGAATAATCATTTGATGGGGCTGGCATCAGGGATGAGATACGTCTTTGTGCAAGGAAGTTTATTCTCTGGAGAGATGAAATGTGTGAGTCTTCAGCAGCTAATATGCCAATCATCTGAAGAAATACCTGTTTTGTTATGGAAAGGAGAATCTGGATGTACTGCTCCAATGTCTGTTCACTATGAATTCAATTCCTTCTAATGGAAATTTCTCCTCCTCAGAGAACAGCTTCTGAATTCTGTTTTTTCTTACTTCTGGAGAAATCTACAAGAGTAAGGTAATTTGGAAGACTGAAGCAATCTTTGTTGTATTATTACTGCACTGATCTCAGGCTGGAGTGGATAATTTTCATGCTTCCTCTCTACTCCCCAAAGTTATGGGAGACACTAGAATGGATCACCTGGGTACCAAACCTGTTCTTCTTACCCCTTTTTGTATAGGAAGGTTTTCCTCCTGTGGATGATCAGAGGCAATCACCACATGGTAACCCCTTTTCATAACTACTCACCTCTTGACATGGGGAGCAGAAAATATCTGAGTAGAATCCATAACTTAAATTTCAAATCCTGATAATTTTCCTGATACATTTTCTGATAAAAGCATCATCTTCTAGGTATTGGATTCTATAGAATAAAGCAGCCCAATATGGTAGCCAGCAGCAAGTGTGCAGCTGTATAAATTTATATTTAAATTAATTGTAATTGAGCAAAATAGAATATTTAGTTCCCTTGTCACCCTAGCCATGTTCTAAGGGCTGAACTGCTACATGTGTATTAATCAGCATGGATAGTCAACATATCCATCATTACAAAAAATTTTGTTGGCTATCTCTGCTGTAGATTATCAGAATCAAAATTTCCAGGGACAGAAAACAAGGATTCCTTATGTGAGACTCCTGGGAATATGGTAAGTTGATCTACTCTCCTACTTTCATCCTTTGATTCCTGAATTTGTAGAATTTATCTACTTGTGACAATATAGGGAATATAGTATCCTGAAAGACAGTTCCCTATCCTCAGAAAGCCATATCTTCAAGTTGGCACCTCAGTTGCATCTTCAAAAGGCTGATTAACTTTTTTTTATTAGGCTAGCAGATTATGGGTGGTATGCAATATGCTACCCCATAGTTATATGCCCCCGTTCCACCTCCCATATTAAGGTAGATTCCTTTGTCTAAAGCAATGTTATGCACTATCCTGCATCAATGGAATCGGCACTGTTTAAACCTTTGCTTAGTGGCATTGCCAGAGGAAGAAAGACCACACCTATAGTATACAAGATCCTAGTCAGGATTAATTATTGGCCCTTCTGCAGCAGAAAGAGTTCAAAATAATTAATTGACCACCTAATTGCAGGTATAGCTCTTCAGAAAGTGACAATGTTATGGGGCTCAGATTTTTTTTCTGCTTCTAGAATTTAGACATTATACAAAATTGTTGAGTTTGAACCTGAAGGAGCCTATAATCAAGGAGATAGCTAAAGATTGCGGTTAGCTGAGAGCCATAAAAGATGTTCTAGTTTCCACCTGATGTTGATACATTATTCAAAGAATCTTTGTATGCCCGTGAACACTGCGTGACGCACCTGTAAGCTCGAGCTGTAAGCACGTGTCCTTGTTAAAGCTATATGTATATAACTGGGTGAGGTTCGTTAGTGTGTGTGGGGAAGAAGAAGGTGGTGGTTGGAGTTAGAGCATTTGGAGTGATTGCTGGAGCTGGAGAGAGGAGAAGAATAAAAGACCTTTTTTCATTTTCATCCTGCCTCCGAATTTTCCTGTGGCGTTCGCTGCTCCAAGCGACTTCCGCTTCAGGCAGCGACAGGTGGCGGCCTGTACGGGGAAATTCGGCGGCAAGGTAAGAAAAAAGAAAATTTAAAAAGATGGGAGCAAATATAACAAAAAGTCGGTTTATAAAAGCCATGAATGAAATTTTTGATATTGAGAACTCAGAGGATAGTGAGAAAAGTGAACAAGAAAGCATATCCTCTGACTCAGTGGAGACCAGCAAGCAGAGTAGGAATGTAAATTCAAAAGTAAGATCTGCAAAAGCCATCAGAAGCTTAATAAAATTAGCTGAGGAGTATGTACTCTCCTTAGAAACTGAAACTCAGGATACTAGTGAAAGTAATAATAGTAACAAGGAGCCAAACCATGAAAGTACAGTCTCCTCTACTGAGCCGGTTAGGAATTATGAAGCTAGTAGTGAAGAGGAATCAAAAAGCGATTCGGAGAGCACAGTCTCCAATAAAAAGAACAAAAAAGAAATTAAAAAAGAGAAAAGGCCGTCAAATAGAGGAACCACTAGCGCCCTCTGCTCCTTCATGGATAGAATCCCTAACAGAAACAATAAAGAGTATGGATCAGAGTATACGTGCCCTTGAGGTAGAAATTGGCGGCCTTTCAGAGCGCTTATACGCTCTCGAACAACATAGACCGCAGGAGCACCTAGAACTGCCAGTATTTCAAAATGAACAGGGACAAAGATATCATGAGTTCCTAGACTTTAAAACAATAAAGAATTTTAAAGAGGCGGTAATGACCTATGGGCCTCAAGCTCCGTTCACATTAAGTATGATAGAGTCACTTAACACCCTAACCTTAGCCCCCTCAGATTGGAAAAGTCTATGCAGAGCGGTACTAAGTGGGGGACAATACCTAATCTGGAAAACTCAATTCCAGGAACTTTGTTCAGAAATAGCAAAGAGAAATGCTGCAGCAGGTTTCCCTCATCGCAATATAGATATGCTCACAGGGGAGGGTGAGTTCGCCGAACTACAAAATCAGCTACAATACGATCCAGGTGTGTATGCCCAGGTACACACTGCAGCTGTGAAAGCCTGGAAGACAATCTCAGGCACAGGGGATCTGCAAGGCAGCCTATCAAAAGTTATACAAGGGCCTAACGAACCTTACGCTGATTTTGTAGATAGGCTCTTAAAAACAACATCTAGAGTTTTTGGAGAAGTCGAGCAAGCTATGCCCCTAGTTATCCAATTAGCATACGAGAACGCTAATAAATATTGCCAGGATGCAATAAGGCCATGGAGAAGTAAAAAAGACTTATCAATTTATATCAGACTGTGCAAAGACATTAACGAGGCTGTTATCACAGGCAACGTAATTGCTGCAGTGATGAAAAATTCCTCCCCTCAAAATTCCCAAAGGTTTCAACCTAGAACAGGATATTCCAGACAAAATTATTATAATCAACCAAGATATGCTAAGCAATATCCCCCAAGGGTAATAAAATCAAATTCATACCATGCTCCAGGCCGATGCCCCAGATGCAAAAAAGGTATACATTGGGCCAATCAATGCCATTCTAGATATGATATATATGGAAATGATTTATCAAGGATTTCAAAAAACGGGGCACGGGGCCCAATGCCCCGGGGCCCACAAATGTACGAGGCACTAGAGGAGGAAGGCCCTCAGATTCAAATGATTCCTCGTCACAGTCCCTCCTACCCATTAACTCCCTTATCAGAGGGACAAGAGGAAGTGCAGGATTAGATCTCTGTTCTACTGCCCGGATGGTCCTGACACCTGAAATGGGGGTTCAGCTGATTCCTACAGGAATCAGGGGACCTCTCCCTTCAGGAACTGTGGGACTAATCCTTGGGCGTAGTTCCAAAAGTTTATTAGGCTTTAATGTTATACCAGGGGTTATTGATTCAGATTATAATGGAGAGATTAAAATAATGCTAAGTACACACAGGGGCATCATCTCCGTAAATCAAGGAGACAGAATCGCACAGCTGCTCCTCATTCCCAGTCTCCATAATTCTTTTAAAAGCATGCCACAAAATAGAAATAGCAGAGCATTCGGTTCCACTGGTTCAGGACCTATGGCTTTCTGGGTCCAGGACTGTTCACGGAGGCCTATGTGCAAATTAAAAATTCAAGGTATAGAGATGGAGGGGCTGATTGATACAGGAGCTGACTCTTCCATCATAAATCTACAACAATGGCCTAAGCACTGGCCTCTACAGAAAGCCTCAACCAGTTTAAGAGGCTTGGGATACAGTAATACCCCAGCTCAAAGTGCTGTAATCTTAAATTGGCAAGACAATGAAGGCCATACAGGAACATTCAAACCCTATGTTTTAAACAGCTTGCCAGTTACCCTATGGGGAAGAGATATCTTACATCAAATGGGGTTACACCTAGCGACCAAGCCTGCAGGTGTTAAGAATAAAAATCCTACTCATAATAAAAAAAGCAAAGGACATTTTTTCTAGGGGCCACTGAGAAAACAATTTTAAAAATACCATGGCTCTCTAATAAGCCAGTTTGGGTCCCTCAGTGGCCCCTATCCAAAGAAAAATTGCAAGCGGCCCACCAATTAATTAAAGAACAATTAGAAGCAGGACACATAGAGCCTTCCACCTCTCCCTGGAATTCTCCCATATTTGTAATTAAGAAAAAATCAGGAAAATGGAGACTATTACAAGATCTAAGACAAATTAACAAAACAATGCAAATTATGGGCCCTACTCAACCTGGACTTCCTAATCCTGTAGCTATTCCAAAAAACTATTACCTTATAACCCTTGATATAAAGGACTGTTTCTTTTCCATTCCCCTACATCCTCTGGATGCCCCCAGGTTTGCTTTTTCAATTCCTTCTATTAATAATAATGGCCCTGATAAAAGATATCAATGGAAAGTATTGCCGCAGGGAATGGCAAATAGCCCTACACTGTGCCAACTATATGTGGACAGAGCTATACAGCCCATTAAAAACAAATATCAAGACCTTATGTGTCTACACTACATGGACGATGTTTTATTAGCTCACCCTAATCAACAAATCTTATTTAATATATTTAGTGAAATAACAAAAAATCTAAAAAAAATATGGATTATATATAGCAGAAGAAAAAGTTCAAAGCAGATCACCTATACTATATTTAGGTTTTAAAATCATGGATACTTTTGTTAAACCCCAAAAAATTCTAATAAGTAAAGAACATTTGACCACCCTCAATGATTTCCAAAAATTACTGGGTGACATTAATTGGCTTCGCCCTACACTAAGCCTCACTACTGGACAATTAAAACCCTTATTTGACATCCTTCGTGGGAACCCTGACCCATCCTCACCTCGAACATTAACTCCTGAGGCCAGGAGAGCTCTAAAATTAGTAGAACAGGCCATTGAAAGATCCCATTGCGATAGATTTGATTTTGCACAACCACTAATATTGATTATTATTCCTTCACAATATACTCCAACAGGAGTATTTTGGCAACAGGGACCTATATTATGGATACATTTGCCTGTCTCTCCTAAAAGTACAATTGAGTCTTATACCTCCATGGTAGCTAAACTTATTCTTCAAGGACTTAAAACCTCTACTAAAATATTTGGAATTCATCCCGCTACTATTATTACTCCTTATTCATCGTCACAGGTTGAATATTTGTGCTTCAATGATAATGATTGGGCTATAGCTAGATGCTCTACTTCTGCAAATTTTGACAATCATATTCCTAAATCTCCTATACTGTCCTTTTGTATCAATCATCCTATCATATTCCCACAGGTAATAAAAAATCAACCCATTCCTAAAGCATTTAATGTATTTACAGATGGATCCTCTAACGGTACTGCTGCAGTAGTCACTCAAAATGAAAAAATGATTCATATCACTAATCAAAAATCAGCTCAATTAGTGGAACTCGAAGCTATAATAATAGCTCTGAAAAATTTTAAAGAACAGCCTATGAATATTTTTTCAGACAGCCATTATATTGTACATGCTGTCCCAAAATTGGAGCTAGCAGGTCCAATAGCACCACATACTCCAGCTTTTAAATTGTTTTCTCAAATCCAAAATCTCCTATGGCAACGAAAAGAACCTTTATTTATAGGTCACATAAGAGCTCACACTAATCTGCCTGGTCCTCTCCATGAAGGTAATCAAAAAGCTGACGCCCTCACTAAAACAATATTTATATTTACTACAGTACAACAAGCTACTTTATTTCATTCCCAGTTCCACGTTAACAGCACTACCTTAAGACAAAAATTTAAAATCACAAAAGAACAAGCTCGTAGAATTGTAAAAGAATGTCCATCTTGTGTAACACTCTTGCCCAATCCACATTATGGGGTTAACCCACGAGGTTTGTTGCCCAATCATTTGTGGCAGATGGATGTCACACATGAGCCAAGTTTTGGAAAATTACGATTTATTCATGTCACCATAGATACATGCTCAGGCATGATTTTTGCTTCTTTACATTCCGGAGAAAAAGTTAAAGATACTATATCTCATTGTCTGCAAGCTTTTGCTGCATTGGGCATCCCCAAAATGCTTAAAACAGATAATGGCCCTGCATATACATCCACATCCTTCAAACAATTTTGTACAAAGTTCAATATTATCCACAAAACAGGTATCGCTTATAATCCTCAGGGACAAGGAATAATTGAAAGAGCAAATCGGACACTTAAAAATATGTTACTAAAGCAAAAAGATGGAAACTGGAAAAATCCTAAGGACAGATTGGCAGTTGCCCTGTTTACCCTAAATTTCTTAACTTTAGATTCTAATGGACATTCGGCTGGAGATAGACACTGGAACCCACACCAACAACATAAACCTTTGGTTTACTGGAAGGATGTTCTCTCAGGTACATGGAAGGGTCCAGACCCAGTATTAATTTGGGGGAGAGGATCTGTTTGTGTTTTTCCAAAGCACGAATCCTCTCCAATATGGATACCATCTAGATTGATAAAGCAGGTACAAAGTCAAAGGGATCAAGACGAAGTTATTGAGGAGTCTAGATTGAATAAACAAGTGCAAGGTCAAGAGGACCAAAATGAAGGTATGGAGTGATTCCCTTAAAAGAGTTCTCCATTAAATTTACAACTTAAATTTCATTCTTCCCGGCCGGGACAAGAAGATCTCTCTTCAGTGTATACACAATTGTAATTTTTTTTTCTCTTTTATATATGTCTTTATGTCTGTGCATTTGTCTAAATTTCATGTTAATGTGATGTCACAAATATGTTTATATGTGCGTCTGTCTAGTGTGACGTCACAAATAATTAAGCGCTTAAAAAAAAAAAAAAAAAAGGTAGATAGATATAGATTCAAATAACAAATAACGTTAATTCATTTAAGCTTAGAATATTCTAATTTGATAATCAATAGATAGATAGATAAATAGATATTTATATAAGTTCAGAATATTTTTAGATAATCAATTATAATGATAATCAATTTTGATTTATAGTTGTCTCCGGGACTTCTCTTCAGCTGTGAATATGTTTAATGTTATATAACCTGATATTTTGGTGTTCCGACAGAGGATCATTTATTTGTTATTGACTTCATTTGTTTAGTAGCTGATTAATTTGAATTATTTCAACAGGTATAGGATTGCTGTGTATATAGAGACTCGAGGATTCCAGCTAACAAATTATTTTTCCAAAATGCCTTTAGCTTTTCTTTATCTTTAATGCAGTAAACACCCTCAGTTTCTCTTTGATTATTTCTGAATGTGATATTTTGCCAGCTTATGTTTGTGGGAGCTTGAGCAGCAATGTGTGTGAGCAGAGATCAACTTTTATTTTCTACTCTAATAGTTCTTTTTTTTTTTAGTTTGACAGCTCACCTTTTGATCTCAGTGCTGGAATAGCACTGCCTTTCCCTTAATAATGGATGCTTGAGTTTTTAGGTAGCGGGCCCTGAAGATTTGCCGGTGGAAATGTCTGGACATAAAAAAGACGGCTGCTGCTACAACTGCAGGGACCGCGGTCGCTGCAAGCATCCCTGCTGCTCAAGCATCAACAACCTCACCAGCAGTGTGGCCTCTGCTCTGCATGCATGGGGCCTCCTGAATCTATGTGTTATAACTTATGGACATTTTGATTTTCCATTATTTTGGGACATTGCGGGACAATGCCTTGCGGGTATTTGTCTAAGAGAACTCAGTGCGTTACTTGATGAAACTAAGGGCAGCTGATTGGCTTAAAGAACTTGATACGCTATGGAAACTTGGCTCGTCAGCAGTAGGCTTGCCGCCTTAAAGCCGCAGCATCTCCTAAAAATTGGACGGCTGTTAGTCAACACACAGTCGATCCTGAAGGGCTCTATTGGATGGCTGGTTAGCCTATGACGGGTAAGATCCCCAGAGGGGGACAACCTAAGACACGGCACAGTCGCACGGGACAGTCTAATGTGGCCGGCATGTCAACCTAAGCCAGGAGTCAGGACAGCCTAGACTCCCATGACGGGTAAGAATGTCGGTTGCACATGGACGTCCTAGAACATCCCCTCTTTTAAAACTAAAAGGGGGAAATGAAGGAGCCTATAATCAAGGAGATAGCTAAAGATTGCGGTTAGCTGAGAGCCATAAAAGATGTTCTAGTTTCCACCTGATGTTGATACATTATTCAAAGAATCTTTGTATGCCCGTGAACACTGCGTGACGCACCTGTAAGCTCGAGCTGTAAGCACGTGTCCTTGTTAAAGCTATATGTATATAACTGGGTGAGGTTCGTTAGTGTGTGTGGGGAAGAAGAAGGTGGTGGTTGGAGTTAGAGCATTTGGAGTGATTGCTGGAGCTGGAGAGAGGAGAAGAATAAAAGACCTTTTTTCATTTTCATCCTGCCTCCGAATTTTCCTGTGGCGTTCGCTGCTCCAAGCGACTTCCGCTTCAGGCAGCGACATGAACCCAAATTTTGAGTCCAACCATAGCTTCTATTTCTACCACCAGGGCTATTCTGTTTAGGAGCCAGTTATATTAGGAAATAGTAGAATTTGGCTGTTATTCTGCTTGGGTGGTCAGTTTTTAGTACTCCATTTGGTTTTTTAATTCCTTCTAGCAAGCATTACTGTACAATAAAAATATTTTTTAATATACATATCTACTCCCATAGGTCTATCCATGTACTTTTACTCAGATCTTGCCTTAATCTTCTAATCTTTCTTTCCTTCTAAATCTCCCACTAACAAAACATTCATAATCACAAATGAATCCATGTTGATTCTTATCTTAAGCTTTTCCATTTGCACAGAACAATGATTAGGTACATCATTTGAAGCTCTATTGGTAAGGAAGATTTCCCCACACTACTTTGCTTCAGGGCTACTCCTCTGTGGAGAAGTAATGTCACACAAGCCATTTCCATTTTATATTAACATACTAGGCCAACACATTTTGAGATGATTTTATCCTCTGTCAATCAGGTAAAAGGATGGCCCAGGTTATAATTACAGGTGTGAGGTCAGTGAAAAGGACTGATGTGAAAATGAAGCTTGTTGTTGAATTCTGCTTATGTTAGCTTCTTTGTATCTTCTGTCTCTTATCCCTAATCTCATCTCTGACATATTTTATGATGAATTGCTATTGAGCCCACCATGACTTATCGCCTTTTGTTCTGACAGAATGTAGCCTGTGATACATAGCTCTGACCACATGGTCATGTGATATCTCAAGATCCACCTCTCAACTGCTGCAAAGACTGGGTAGGATTGGAATGTATTTTCCAAATGGTTTTACAGTTCTTCCTTAGAGATGGTATTCTCTTTCTCAAGAATCCTCAACTTATTATTATTTTTTTTTTTTATTGATGCTTGCTATAAACACTACAAAGTAATTTTATCACCACCGGATCTTCAGGACCATAGATCTTGCATTTTATCTGCAAGACTGCTTACACATTAATGTGAACATGTTCAAAAACACTTTCTTCTTCTGGACCCAATTCAAATATGGCTGTTCTCCATGTCAGAAAGTAGAAAGAGTAAGAAAAGATTATTTCTGACTGTGTTCTGTGTTGCACTAGAATGTAAAAGTCCTACCATGCTTACATCATAGTGGTAGATGTTGCAAAACACAGTAATTTTTTTTTTTTTTATTTTGAGGGCATGTTCAGGCATACACAATGCAACTGAATTCTTGAAGCTTTCACCTTTGTAAGGTTTATCACCCACCCTCTGAAATGCATGTGTCATAGCAAAGCCTCCAATGTATTTGTTGCTTCTTGGTTTTCCAGTCTGATTAATCTGACATCACTGATAGAGTAGACTAGGTGTAGAATTAGATTAGGCCTCAAGAAAGCTGCTGTCTCACATAGATATAAACTGATTTTGATCATTCTTTCTCAGAGTGATGGAAACAAATGCTTATGCCAGAATGGTGTACCATCTTGGTACCCTGTTTGTGACAGTTGGCTCCCGCAAATGAATCATATTTAGCATGACAGTATCAATGGTGGCATCTACATGGTTATGCTTGCAGTGGTCAACTTTCTTCTGCTAGTTTTCACTTATTTGTGTTAAGAGATAAACTCTTAAATCTCTTGCATTCTAAAAATCGAGACAGGTGGTGTTCACGTCTGATATTGCGTCTAAGATTCAATATTGTGCCAGGAAAAGATAAAACTTATTCCTTAGGTCAAAGATGATGAGAGAGTTCTCCTAATTACCAGTTTTTTCCCTTCCAATTTTTCATTAGTAAACCAGGGGAGTGAATACTGAGTTGGTCTCTGGATATAGTAGGCCCACAGCAATCTGTACATGTCTTTTAGTATTCATACTTCTCTGTGTCTTTGAGCTTATTACCTGGCCTCAATTTTCTCCTTCTACAACATAAAAACCATGTGATATTTCAGTTCCCTGAGTATTAAAGTCAACTTAGAAACAAGGTCCAATTTTGCCCAAAATGGACAAATCATGATTATCTAAGCGGCTCATTTCCCTTTTTCAAATCATGATTATCTAAGTGGCTCTTTTTCTTGTTTTGATGGCCAAAGAACAGTATGGATGAATTGTTCTCTCATATCCACCCTTCTCCCCACCTACTAGTAGAGGTTCTACCTAGCATGGGACATGGAATGGAACAGGAGCTGGGTTCTGGGCACCTGGAGTACATTCTTTTTCTCTTAGTTTTTCAGAATTTAGTCATCACTGTTCTCTGCATTTTCTTCCTCTCCACTGAAAGAGGTGGATCCAGAGTGGACCCTGGTCTTCCTACTCTGACAAGGGGAAATCTAGAGGGAGCTGCTGCCTACACCCTTCCCAACCTTGAGGGGCATGCTTGTTGGTTTCAAATGTACTTCTTTACTTGCAGTACTAATCTGTGTATTTCCTTCATCTTGGTCCCAGCTTTATTAAATACCACGTGTTTTGCAACATGTTAAAATGATAAGTTGTCAAATAAAAGTCTAGAAAGAATCTTCGCTATATAAAATTGCCATGGGATCTTGGAGTTTTATCTATTTGGGGTCTGACCTCTTCTTTAGTCAATCAGTTAGTTGGTGAGTTTCTGGTCTCACATTATACATTCCTTTTAGTGTTCATACTTCTCTGTGTCTTTTTCTGTCTTCCTGCCCTGCTATATGCCATAGTCAATATTTGTATTTCACTTGGTATTGTCCCTTGCTTTTTCTAAGTTTCTAAAAATCATCGTACTAACACATTAGCATGATCTCTCTGAGTGCTTGCCATGATGTTAAATGCTTTATCATGGAATATTATTAATAAACTTTCCCTTCTTAAACTTTGTAATACCCCTCACCTTAATATAGGTAGTATTCTTAATATTCAGTCCCATACATATTCTCTGGGATATTATCAGTACTGGGTGGCTAAAACCTGTAGCTCTCAGCATTTCTCAGCATTAACCTAAAGCATACACTTTTATTGGTCTGTTGACCAGGAGGAAAGATGGTGGTAGAACTCAAGAAAGAACATATGAACAGAAGTGTCAAAATTGTTTTCAGCCAGAGAAGAAAGCTGGCTTTTAATAGGGATAATGAGCCACTTCTGCAGGTCCAGAATGTTCAGGAAAGTATGAAATTTCAAAATGCTTCAATGCATCAACCCATACATAACAGTTCCAAGTCTCAGAGTCCACTCCTTCAAAGGACTACTATAATCTTTGTGTAGCACAGATGCCATCGTTGAGAATTTCATATTGTTCACTGCAAAGAAATCACCTGAAGTATTAAATTCTGAGATAGGAATCTTTATAGATTTGCTGTGGTTCTAGATTGATTAATCATAGGTAAAGTAGTATAAGTTTCCAAAACCAGGGGAATGGAAGAAATACAAGGGAAAACCAGAACAATGAAATAAAGACATGTAAGTGAATGAATACTTGGGAAATAATGAACATGTTGGAGAATGTGATATTAGAAGGCTTACTGCCTGGAAGAAAGGGAATGGTGACAAACCTCCCAACATATTCATACACAAGCCTGGCCTTAAAATTTACATGCTACCAGAATAAAACAAGATGCCACTAATGACTCTTGTGGTGGAAATTTCCAATCCCCTTCCAAAGATCCCTTCCTGTGAAATATATATTTTAGTTCTAGTACTTTAAGTAGTCAACAGTTGCAGAAAACGTAAATATTGAGTGTTGCATTTATTTTTTTAATAGTGTAGTGAAATCATGGAAAAAAAGTTATATAATTTGTTTAAAAGTACTTGCATGTAATTTGCATTCATATTTAAGTAGGTTTCTCATCCTAAAGGCAATAAAAATGTAGTGATTCTTTGTTGTGGGGGCTGCCCTGTATGCTGTGGGCTACTTTGCAGTATTCTTGGTCTCTAGCCAATAGATGCAGGTGGAAATTCCCTCGCTTCAGTGTGACAACCTAAAATGTCCCTGGACATTTCCAATTGTCCCTGGTTCAAAACTGGTTGAGAGTCATGTTCAGGCATACTATTGGTTCAATATACCTGTATGATGAAGAAATTATTTGTAAAATTGGCCAATCTTGTGTGCATGCTCTTTGAGAATGTAAATGATTTTTAAATTTGAAAGTAAATACTGAAGGAAGTACAAGTTAAGAGGAATCACATTAATAAGGTAAATTCTAGATAATATTTTTAAATAGGAGAAATTCAATACAATGTTTAAAGATTTATTACTAAATATAACAAAATCATACTTTTTAATCTGTCTTTAGTTATGAGAGAAAAAGAAATGAAAAGTTTTATGATAAATGAAAAATTCAGAAAAAATTTTAATGCTTACAAAGAGGAAAAAGTTGCTGAGAAAAACCTAAATCTTATGAATAGCAAAAAATTATCTCTTTAAAAAGCCTTGAAATAACTTTGTGAGTTGAACTACATGGATAGGTGTTTCCTATTGGATAATATCCAGTAATAAGTGTTCTGAAACTAATTATTAGCATGCACAGTGTTAAGCACATAGAGGGATGAAAAGCCATGGCCCTAGCTTCAGAATCTTACAGCTTAGAGCAGTAATTCTCAACTTGGCCATGCATTAGAATAACCTGGAGTTTCCCCAGTTACTGGTGCTCAGATATTACCCAGAACAAATAAATCAGCATCTCTTTTGTTTGAAGGGAATCTCTTGAAATCTATTGAGAAGATGTCCTCCAGAGGTAGTAGTGTTTTAAAATCTTCTTAATTGGTTCCGGCTTACAAACAAGTTTTGAACAGAAATTTATGAACAAACAAGCAAAAAATCATTATACAATATATGTGTATATAATAGAAACATATATTCAGGCAAGGGACATAAACATCTAGATATAAATTTATGGAAGTTTCATGAATTTAAACATTATCTCTAAGATTATCTCTATTGCAAAAGAAATAGATGTATACTGTATTGTAATGAAGGAATACAAAAACATCAAATAAATAAAGTTTAAGGCTGCATTCAACATGATCTTTGACAAGCAGGAAAAATGCATAAATGCTTGATAAAGCTTTTGGTACAAACAATTCTTAAGTCCATAGGGCCATTTTAATATTCAATTTTTTTTCTCTTTATATTGAAAATTCCACATGAGTCAATCTAAATTACAAAGGAAAAAATAAAAGTTAAATAGAATGAAATTTGATTATAATTACCTTATGCTGTAGACCATTGAAATTATTGGTCTGGGAATACATATTTGTTAAATACTTATGAAAAACCATGTAAATATCAGTTATTGTAGTGTGTAGTAGTAATTAATTTAATGGTCAAAGTGAATAATCATACCAACTCACAATTTTTCCAGGTCAAATTAGTTTAGTCTCTGCTTTGTGATTTGGAAATCTGACTTTCCAAACGAGAATTTTCTCAGCTAATTTAGCAGATCTGGCTCTTCTGTTTGGGAGATGTTTGGGTCAGTTCAGTTTTGAATGAATTTGGCAATCTACTCCTAGACATATGTATGAATTTTTTCCCACTCTTATGAATAAAATTCAATTCAGATTCCTGAACTTTTATGTACAACATAAGTACTATAGCTATCACAATTAGTCCCAAACACATTTTTATCTATATGTTGATATCTACTCAGTTTTGAACTATTGAAATGCTCCTGTTGAAAGCATGGTTTGGAGAAGTTATATTTCAGAAAGGATGTCTGAGACACTGCTAACTATCATTTCTGTTTCAATTTCTCAGCTTTATGAAAAATCAGTTTAGAACCAGAAATCCATATAGCTGAACATCATTAGTCTATGTCCCTAGAAGAACATATTCAAATCCTTGTCTCTTCTGCAATATTGAGGGCATTTTCCATTGATGTTGTTCTGTGCTATTCATGTGAAGATTATTGATAAATTACTTTCAGAATTCAGTTTTTAAATGGTAGCATGTCTATTATGATGGACTAATGTTTATTTTACTATTAGACAAGGGCATTAAAAATGCCAAATTACTCAAATGGTGTGAATATACTTTGTATACAACCAGAGATATGTAAAAATGTTCTCTATAAGTATAATATGAAATGTAATGCATTCTGCTGTCATTTATAACAACTTAGAATAAAAAAAAATTACTCATCTTTCATTTCAATACAATAGCATTTGTAACACTCTAGTGACATTTAGGATTTCTTTAAAATTTTTTTACATGTCTTTTTTTTATTTCCTGAAAGCTGTAAAATAATTTAATGCTCAATTACAGTATCTATATTATACTAAGTTCTTGGAATATTTAATTTCTCTAACATTTTGTAGTTTTAAATTTTCTTTTTTATTTTTACAATTGTATTTTATGTGTGCTTTATTTTAAATTGCATCAAATAATTTTTCAAAGTAGTGAGAATCAAAATCATGTTAAAAGAAAGTATGAGTTAAATATTAAAGAAAGCTTAATACAGGCATCATTTGGATTTACTCAAGTTCTACTTTGCATTTTGTCTTAAAAATACAATATCTAAAAATAATTTTACTTTCATTTAATATTGCACCATTAAGTGGTGGAAAATTCTATTTGTTTTGCTTAAATTATGTACAAACATGAAGAGTATATCTTTTGGGGACATAAAGTTAAAACCTAAAGCCATTGAGGTTATCTATTCTAAGTACAGCACCTAGAAGTAAGTGGCTAGACTTGTGGGTGTTAGATTTACTTATTTGAATATCTAAAAGGATGAAATATGTCATATACATAGATAACAAAATACTAGTACAATAAATGTTGTTCTATCTTGTTAATGTTAACACATTTTTATGATTTTTATTGTGACATTTATAAATTGATTTTCCTGGAGCTGGGGCTATAGCTCAGTGGTAGAACACTTACCTGGCATAAGAATACATGCAAGGCCCTAGGTCTTGTCTGCAGTACAGAAAAAAAAATAATAACTTCCCCAAGTATATTTACTTAATGATACTTATGTTAAGAGGCTATTGAAATGACTTGTATGTGTTTAGTCTAATTTAAAAAAAAAAAAGTATACTATAAAATGGTAGTTTTTAAAATTATTTAAAAATCAGTTCTAGCAATAACAGAGTTGTAGTTTATGCTGCTCTTTAATCAGTTTTATGTCATACTCTTCTTTCCTAACACATTTTTACTTTCATCATTTTGTGTCCTGTGAAATTTTATAAAGTGGCACCTGTGTAGTTGCAGAATGGATGCCAATAGGCTGCTGTAGTCATTACTTTAAATCTGCATTTTTCAAATTGCTGTTTCTCTTAGATAAACATTTTAAACTGGTGACATAATATAAATATATGAACACATGTAATGTTGTAGGTTTACATCATGTCACACTTTTCATGCCAAAATAATGAAGAGTTATAATGCAAGCAGCCTACTTTTTACAGATCTAGAGAAAATTCCATCACTGGTTCTTTCCAGAGAAATTCAGATTTATAAAAATGACATGTTAAGAGTTTTACTCTTGTACCATGATCAACATATGAGAAAACCTACCAGTTAATATATTGCCAGATGAACTGTAAAATAGATTAGAAATGTCTATGGGATTCATTGGTGAAGGAAATTGGCAATGTCATTTCTTTTTAGAGAAAGAAACACTAATATTATATATCATATATAACCAAAATATACAGTGTGTTATATATAAGTCCAAATAAAGTGCAAACTGAAGGTAAATAGAATTGAAAAAGGGGGTGTAATGTTAATTAGAGAGGGGAGGTTAAGTCACACTGAGAAGATGGAACTAGAACATGAATTGGAAGAATACCTGGCAAAAGAACAGGGAGACCAGGGACATCAGAGAAGTAATAGGGCCCAGGTTACTTAAAGAGGGGATCATTTTAAGTGGCTCAGCTCCACCCTGAATAAGAAGAGGAGAATTTAAGGGTTTTGAGCAGGGATAATATGATTGGGCTTCACTGCCAAAATATTTTATTCTGGCTGGTTCATAGAGATTTGACTGCAGGAGGATGACAGTGGACTGGGAGATTTGTTAAAAGAGTATGATAGGAATTCTTACAAGATGTGGTCACTGGATCTGGATTAATAGCAGTGTAAGTGAATAGAAATGGTGAGAAACTTAATTTATTTTAAATTTCAGTCAAATAAAATATCCCGAAGTAAAGCATGTTAAGTGTGTGGGGTGTGTGTGTGTGTGTGTGTGTGTGTGTGTGTGTGTGAGAGAGAGAGAGAGAGAGAGAGAGAGAGAGAGAGAGAGATACAGAGAGAGGGAGAGGGAGAGGGAATGAAACTGCAGTTAAGTGAAACAGGAAGGGCAAGCATGGGATGAATTTTGGGAGAGATGAGAAGCTTAGTTTTGGCCCTGTTAAGTTTGAGATGTGTACTAAGTATTCAGAGGTGGATGCATGTATCTGTAATTTTGAAAGGTACCTGGAGCAGAGATGTAATTTGTTGGTCATCAGAATAGAAAAAATATTTAAAGCCAGGAGACTAGATGAGTTAAGGGAGTGGGTATGGATAAAGGCGAGAGAAGAATTGAGGACTAAAGGATGCAGTATTAGGAGATCAGAGGAGAAGAAAACAGAATGAGAAGGAGATTGAGATGAAGTGACCAATAAAGGAAAAGAAAAATAAATGAATGTCCCAAGCAATATTGAGAAGGGCATTGATAAAATAAGCATGCTCAATAATGTCAAATCCAACTCATAGCTCAAGTAAGATAGGAAATAAAAAAGTTGGATATCCATGGAGAGGATGGGTAAAAAAGAAGTGTCTAAGGAATGCTTGGATTGAGATTGGACAATTGACTGCTTGATGCTTCAAGAATTTAGGAAAGGACTATAGGGTAGGATAATGTTCTGAGCAGTTGCCTTTGATCTGGGGTACATGGCACATATGCATGTCTAGCAAGATCCAGAGCTCCCTACTGTCCTGAGGGTGGCCAGCTGGGTATCCAGGTCAGGATTCTTGGTGGGGAAAGTGGGAAAGTGGAAACAGTAGCTGAGCCACAGAAGTGGTGGCAGATGCACTAGTTCTTTAAGAGAAAAGAGCTTGGAATAGGGAAGCCTCTATCTGCAGCATCTGCACAATCTTCTCTGGCCTGAGCAACAGCACAGGAGTGTCAGCACTCAGACACTAAACTTTGTCACCAAATTATTATAAAAGAAAAGCTGTGCATACACATTGTGATGAAGGGTCTCCAGACATACTGCCGTTAAGAGATTTTAATCTTTGTACTTAGAAATTGCCAAAACATCTCAAAGTGCATGTCTACAAACTCAAGAGAAACTAAATTAAGAAAATCACATTTGATAAAAGAGAACATTGTTTTCATATCATGCTTTGGATAAATTAATTATTAAGGAAGAAGAAAATTTTTAAATTATTTCTCTTTATAGTTTTGAAACTACCATATAAAATATGTGCACAGGTGTTCTGAATTTTTCAGTTACATACAAGTAATAAAACATGTTCTCCTTTCTTGAGCAATTTCTACAAGTCACAGGAAATATCAATTAAAACATTAAGATGCTACTGTAAAATACATGTAAATTTATATATTTACATTTAATGGCATTACATTTATATATTAGGGTTATGACAGATTCTTAGAGCATAAACTTAAAAGAGTTTAATATCCTTAGAGAAAATATTCCTTAAAAATTATCAGCCCTAGGGCTGGGGTTGTGGCACAGCAGTAGAGCACTGGCCTAGCATGTGCACGGCCCTGGGTTCAATCCTCAGCACCACATAAAATAAATAAATAAATAAATAAATAAATAAAATAAAGGTATTGTGTCCAATTACAACTAAAATATAAATATTAAAAAAAATCAGCCCTAGCTATATTAAAATTTATGTTTCAGGAGAACATTAGAGGTTTATCCCAAAGTGATCACAGTCTAAACACTCTTCTGGACTTACAGTAGAATTCACATCAGCACAAAAGCCCTTTTCAAAATTAAAAATTATCAAAAATTATTTACATTTTTGTATTTATCGGAAATAGCTGACATCACTTTCACTGTTTTTTAAACTAAAACTGTTGTTAAGCATGCAATTTTTGATGGCTTCATGTAGTTTTCATAAAAATAAGCCAGAAAAATAAGATAAATCAAGTTATCACATTAATAAACTATTTATTTATTATATATTAGAAAAATGTCAAACTATTTCTTTTTGAAATTTATAAGTTTGTTGTTACCTTTCACAATAACTGATTGTGGTTTTTATAGTTAAATATAAGTGAAATGTAAAAATATAAAAATTGTGTATATTTATTGGGTATATGTGATGTTCCAATCCATTTATATGTTGTGTAATATAGTTCTAATAAACACAGCTATCTCCTCAAATATTTATTATTTTATTAAGTGACACTATCCAAAATTCTTTTAACTTTTTGAAATAAACTATACAATCATCTCTATAGTAACACTTCTCTGCAGTGCAATGGAGAAAAACATGCTTCTTCTGGCTAGCCATAGCTTAGCACCTGTTGACCAACCTTTTCCCTCCCTCCCTGCCCTTTATCCTCCCCAGCTTTGGGTGAGGACCATTCTACTCTCAACTACTGGAAGATCAACTTTTTTCAGATGCACATATGACTTAGGTCAGGCAAAACTTGATTTATTGTGCCTGGCTTATTTCACTCAGCATAAAGACCCCCAGTTCCACCCATACTGATACAATATTGACACAATTCTATCACTTTATGGCTGAATGGCATTTCATTGTATATATGAACCACATTCCCTTTTACCCTTATATTTTATAAGTAATAAAATATTTTTAAAAAATGATTTGCATTTTAGTAGCTTTTTTTTTTTTTTTTTTTTTTTGGTATCAGGGATTGAACTCAGGGGCAGTTGACCACTGGACCACATCCCCAGCCCTTTTTTTTTTTTTTTTTTTTTTTTTTTTTTGTATTTTAATTAGAGACAGGGTCTCACTGAGTTGCTAAGTGCCTCACCATTGCTGAGGCTGGCTTTGAACTCACAATCCTCCTGACTAAGCCTCCCAAAGTGCTGGGATTACAGGCGTGCGCCACCGCACCCGGCTGCATTTTAGTTGCTTTAACTGTTAAATTAGAACTCAACATATTGGCTTCATTTCCCTTAATCTACTTAAAGGCTCTGTCTCCAAATTCAGACATTCTGGGATACTGGTACTTAAGGTTTCAACATTTGATTTTAGTGGGAAGGGACACAATTCAGCCCATAATACTGCTGGAAAAAAAAAATTTTTTTTTTAAATGTAGAGTCAGGTAACAAATTCCAATCCTTATAAAAACCAGCAAGTACACATTCTTGAGTAAATAGGTCAAGGTGGGAAAACAAACATGAACTTTACCTGAAGCGAGTAGTTGCTGCATAGGCAAGCAAGTTCTCCGAAAGAATGCAGACCCTCTCAGTAGTGACCAAGAGAAAAACAAAACCTGAATGGTTGCATTAAGTATTCTGATTATTAATTATGGGAGATAAATACATGTAGTATATGTAAGTTTATAACACACGTACCTGTATATGTGCACACATTCACACTTTGGGCAAAATAACAGCTGTGGTATGTATGAAAAATTCAGAGGGCACTTTGATGCAAGCTCTGACAAGCACAATGACTGGAGAGTTTTGTATCTATGTGTTTCGGGAAAGCAGCAAGATATTCAACAACCATTAATTAAGCAACATTTTCTTTTTAAAAACAACTATGAAATTGAAATTATTTTCAGGGAGAGACTATGCCAATGACAATTATTTTTAAGGAAATTTAGAGAAGATTGGTTGGAGAAAGAAGAAGCAAGCATGCTGGAGATGAATTTAAACAGGTAAAACAAACAAAAAAAAAAGGAATACTTAGGAAACTAATATGGTTATCAAATTTAAATTTGCAGTTCTTTCCCTTCTCCTTAAAGATGTCCTTAATATGGTAATTGATGTCACGGGGTGGGGAGAGAAAGAGGGCGATCATGTTCAGTATGTGATAAGAGGATTCCATCTTTTCTGCATATGAGACTTTAGACCTGCATTTTATTTCAAGTTTGGTGAACAGCAATCAGCTCCCATTTGTGATTAGTTTCTGTCTTTTCACTGAAGAGAGGGTTGAGACAGAGTTTTAAAGGTTATTCTACACCAGACAAAAGAAGTACATGAAAAATAAAAGGCTTTTCAAATGATCTAAAGAGCACTTGAATCTGCCACTTTGATATCATTAGCAAATCGTGATTGATTAAGTATCATAGTTAAATCTCTTACAAGCTTTTTGGTGGAAAAGAGGGTATAGCAAGTGTGGATATTCCCAGTATGTGGCATTATTTTCTAAATGCAGAAGTAGTATTTTTTTTTTTCAGATTGCATAATCCTATCTTTTACTCTCGAAATTATGAAGTTAAATAGAATCCTGGGAGTAGTCGCTCCTGACTCCGGGGTTCAAGCAGGTGATTGTCTTGCCATTTCCCACTGGGCAAGAATGGTAACAGTCTGGAGAAGATGCTGAAGTTCCACTTCACAGATAATGCAGAGTGTGAGTCAAACATGATTCATTTTATTGCTCTTATAAATTACTCTTTTAGTTAAAAATCTTCGCTTGTCCAAAGGTTGGTTCATCTCAACTGAACAGGTTGAGCAAATTTCTTTGTTTGCAGGGATAAGAAGATGCTACTTTCCTCTAATATCCATTTAAAATATGCATACTGAAGTTATTTTGTATATAATAATGATGATATACCTATGAAACTTCATATACAACTGTTTAATATATACATATTTATGTCTATACCACTGTTATATATAGTGTATAATTGCAGCATAATTATAATAGCTAAATTTCTACTAAAATTATTAATAAAAATTAATATTCAACCTAATATAGTAACCCATATATTAAACAAAATACTCCTTTTTTTGTTTGTTTTGCTTTTACCCATATGCTGCTACCCGTCTGGGTTTCATGAGTGTCTTTTATTCTTTATGGTGCAAATGTGGCAAGTCTTTTCACATTTGGGTTCAATATGTTACACTTCTCCTTTCTACTTGGCTTATTTTCATAAATATTCACACCCCCTTTGTGAATGTCCATATGTCATAACCATCTTGTTTCATGCCTTTAGTTGTATCTACCTTTTAATTTATTTTCTTTCTTTCCTCCCTCCCATCTCTTTTCTTTCCTTCTCTTTCTTCCCTCCCTCTTTCCCTTCTCTCTCTCTCCAATCCTTCTACCCTTCCCCTCTCCCTTCTCTCCTTCCTCAGTTGCCTTTCTTCCTTATTTCACATCACAACATGCAGTGCCTGGCAAGGCTGTTTCTCATCTAAGCATCCACAGACATCACCAAATCTTCTACAGCTTCTTCTACATCAGCACTCCTGTCTGGTGAAATCCCAGTTCTCCTTCACACAACGTCTCCATCCTTCTGAAATCTCACTGTACCTATATGTGGAGTGCAGAGCAGTAGAACTTCCAACGGGTTGTGTCCAGCAATTTCAGTCATTACTTACTCAAGACATACTAAATATATAGCACTCTGCCTGCAATAAGATGACAAGCAAGACAGGAATCTGAACTTCAAGGAGGAAACATTCTAGTTAGAGACTGCATTAGCAAGCTGTCAATCAGAGGAGAGTGGTGAGAGGCCAAGGTGCTGTGATAGCATACAAGCAAATATCTACAACCTGCTTTTCCTGAAAGTTTCTTGGTTAAGATGTTTAATCTGAGAATGCATTAATATTTGTGAAGGAATGCAGCGGAAGATGGGGGATAGGATAAAGGTTTTCTCTCTGAGGAAACATGATCATAGCTTCAGAATAAGATACCATTATTTTTTCAATGCAGATGAGTAACTTAAACAGCCTGAAAAAATTTCTTGGTGAGGGCAAATGGTGGACTAGAAGATTGTAAGACTCTGGTTTGCAAGGAAACACTGTGGGTCTAATTATGAAAGGTCATTATATGTCGAAAAATGTGCATTCATCCTAAGGGCATTTCCAAAGCAATGAAGGAACTTTTTTTTTTTTTTTTTTCATGGACACACACATACCCACACACATCACATTTTTTAAAATTTATTTTTTATTTGTTCTAATTAGTTTTACATGACCTTAGAATGCACTTTGACACATCATACATAAATGGAGTATAACATCTCATTCTTCTTGTTGCACATGATGTAAAATCATACTGGTCATGTAGTCATATAAGCACATGGGGTAATAATGTCCAATTCATTCTACTGTCCTTCCTACGCCCATCTCCCCCCTTCCCTTCATTCCCGCCTGCCTAGTCCAAAGTACCTCTATTCTTCCCTAGCCCCCACCCCCTTATTGTGAATTAGCATCCTCATATCACAGAAAACATTTGGCCTATGGTTTTTATGGGATTGGCATATTTCACTTAACATGGTATTCTCCAGCTGCATCCATTTACTTACAAATGCCATAATTTTATTCTTCTTTATTACTGAGTTATATTCCATTGTGTACATATACAACATTTTCTTCATCCATTCATCTGTTGAAGGACACCTAGGTTAGTTCCATGTTTTAGGTATCATGAATCGAACTGTTTATAAACACTGATATGGCTGCGTCACTGTAATATGCTCAGTGTAAGTTCTTTGCGTATAAACCTAGGAGTAGGATAACTGGGTCAAATGGAGGGTCCATTGCCAGTTTTCTGAGGAATCTCCATACTGCTTTCCATAGTCGTTGCACCAGTTTGCTGTCCCACCAGCAATGTATGAGTGAAACTTTTTCCCCACATCCTTGCTTATATTTATTGTTGCTTGTATTCTTGATAATTGCCACTCTGACCAAAGTGAGATGAAACTTTAAAGTAGTTTTGATGTGCATTTTTCCAACTGCTAGGGATGTTGAACACTTTTTCATATATTTGTTGATCAATTGTATTTCATCTTCTGTTAAATGTGTGTTCAGTTCCTTAGCCCATTTATAGATTGGGTCATTCATTTTTTGGTGTTAAGTTTTTTTATTTATTTGTATATCCTGGAGGTTAATGCTCTATCTGAGGTGCATGTGGTAAAATTTTTGTCCTATTCTTAGGCTCGCTCTTCATATTATTGATTGTTTCCCTTTGCTGAGAAGAAGCTTTTTAGTTTGAATCCATCCCATTTATTGATTCTTGATTTTACTACTTGTGATTTATATGCCACTGATTGGATCTATGTTTTTGCCAATTGGATTTGACCACAATACATAATACATAAACTTTCTTCAATGCCATAACATTACTTACATGTTTATTGTGTCAATTTGGATCAGATATGATGGTGATATTATGTAATGATAAGAAAGGAGTGAACAGCATGAAATATTAGGAGGTAAGATGAAAACAGGTATATTGGTTTCTGTAAAGGGAGATAAAGAGTTAGGGACAAGTTAAGAATGATACTGAAGGAGGAGGGGAAAAAGATGGCGGACAGCAGAGAAGCACTCTCAGGAGACCCTCACTAAAAGAGGCTTAGCAGGAAGTTTGAACACATTCCTAGCAACACTCCTGCAACTGGAAGGGAGATGAGACATCTGCGCACAACTAGATGGTGAAATACAACGAACTCCAGACCTCCAGACCGCCGATGCATGGAGTCCAGTGCGAGCAGCCCACAAACCAAACCAGCATTAGGGGCGCAGCTGCCATGGTAGCATTGCAGTACGGGAAGTACAGCCCATAGCCTCGAACAGCGCAGAATAAAAAGAAACCAGACACGAGCAGCGGCCTCACAGACTTCTTTCGTGTAAATTGCCGAACAGGACCTGCACGCCTCAGAGTGACACACAGGTCCGGGGTACTGCTGTTGGGACCGGGGAAGGCACCGCCATTATGGAGGGGGGCTGCGGCTGAATGCAGACATCCAAAGATCGGTCCAGGGCCCGGAGAACAGCACACACCTGGGTGAGACACGTGCAGGCAGCCCACAGGGAAGGGCCTGCCTGAGGTCAGCGCAGCAACCACAGAGCTATAACTGGGGGCGGGCATGGGGAATGGGTGCCTTTTGGATGAACCCTTTCTTGGTGCTATTCACATATTGACACCCCCCCACACCCCAGCCATTATTCCTCTATGCCAATCTGCCGCTGCCAAAGCTGCAGACTAGACTCCACTATGACTGTCTGGGCATAGTCCAAGACAACTGGCTTAAGCTGGAAGGGCTTCCCAGGGTCCTGTTTATTTGAGACTTGTTCCTGGGTTCAACTCTGTTTTGTTGTTGTTGTTGTTGTTTGTTTGTTTTGTTTTTGTTCTGTTTGATAGTGTGATTATTTGTGTGTCTGTGTTCCTCTTTCTTTTCTTCCCTTCTCACTTTAGTCTCTTCTACCCTCATCTTATCTATTTACACCCTGTCATTGTGTACTCATCAGAGGTGAAAACAAGGTATATGCAGAAATTGGGACTTCTAGGCCTGGGGCAATTGAAATATACAGAAAAGCAGTGTTATATATAGTTTACTCTCTATTTTTCTTGACTCGGTTTCTCTCTCCTCTCTCTTACACTAATTCATACTTCTTTGTTATCTCTCATTGTTCCTTTTTATTTTTTCTTTTCCATCTTTCTTTATTTTTATTCTCTCAAAGGCTAAATAAGTTTGGTTTATATATAAATCGGTCTTTCCTCTAAATTGCTCACTCCATTCTCTTTCCTCTCCTGTCTGCTGATATTAAACCACTTCCATAGAATTCTATTTTTATATTTCCTAAGAAAGAACATCTCAGTAACCTCACTTGCTTCTTCCTAAACATATCATCTCTGTTTCCAATACTGAAACCGTAAACCCCAACGCAAGCATACAGAGTAAATTGGAAACAATACCTGAGTTAACTAAATCTGTACATTGTGATCAAACTGGGATTTGCTGTAAAGAAAGTGTTAGAGCTTAAATTGTAAGGTATTTATAAGGGGACCTGACAGCATTGTACCATAGGAGAAACATAAGGCTATAAGGTAAAATCGAAATAGGCAAGGTCCCACAGTGCTAGAAGAATAGACACACAAGCATTATGAAGAAGCAAGGGAAGAAAGTGGCTGAAACCAACCAGCATGCCCCCTCAGTAGATTCCATGGCAAGCACAGTTGGTCAAATGCCAGAGACAGAATTTAGAAATTACATATACCAAATGTTTATGGATCTTAAGAATGAACTAAAAAAATGAGATGAGAGAGCAAATAGAGGTGGTAAAAGAGCATTTTGACAAAGAACTCCCAAAACAAATACAAGAAGCAAAAGATTACTTCAATAGGGATATAGAGATTCTAAAGAAAAACCAAACAGAAATTCTGGAAATGAAAGAAGAAATAAACCAAACTAAATGCTCAATTGAAAGCATCACCAACAGATTAGATCACCTGGAAGAAAGGACCTCAGATAATGAAGACAAAATATATATCCCGGAGAAAAATCTAGAGGACACGGCAAAAGAAGTAAGAAAACAAGAACAGAGCATTCAGGAATTATGGGACAGCATAAAAAGACCAAACTTAAGAGTGATTGGTGTTGAAGAAGGTGCAGAGTTTCAAACCGAAGGAATGAGTAATTTATTCAATGAAATAATAGCAGAAAATTTTCCAAACATGAGGAACGAATGGCAAAACCAAGTTCAAGAAGCTTACAGAACACCAAACATACAAAACCACAACAGATCCACACCAAGGGACATTATAATGAAATTGCCTAATATAGTAGGCAAGGAGATAATACTAAAAGCCACAAGAGAAAGGAAGCAGATTATATAAACCGATCAGAGTTTTCAACCAGACCTTAAAAGCTAGAAGATCCTGGAATAGAATATTTCAAGCTCTGAAAGAAAAGGGATGTCAACCAAGAATCTTATATCCAGCAAAATTGAGCTTTAGATTCGAAGATGAAATAAAAACCTTCCACGACAAACAAAAGTTAAAAGATTTCACAACTCAAAAGCCAGCACAGCTGAACATCTTAGGCAAAATTTTCCACGAAGAAGAAGAGAAAAATAACAATGAAAGCCAACAAAGGGAGATAGTAAACTAAAGGAATTACCAACCAGAGGAGAATCCAAATCAAGCTAAATACCACAATATATTTAAAAATGGATGAAAAATAAGAATCACATCTCAATAATAACCCTGAATGTTAATGGCCTAAACTCACCATTCAAAAGACAAAGATTGTCAGATTGGATTAAAAGAAACAACCCAACAATTTGCTGTCTACAAGAAACACACCTCATAGAAAAAGACATCAAGCGATTGAAGGTGAAAGGCTGGGAAAAGTCTTATCACGCACATGGGCTGCAGATGCAGGCAGGGGTTTCCATTCTCATATCAAATAAGGTAGACTTCAAGCCAAAGCTAATCAAAAGAGATAAAGATGACTATTTCTTACTACTTAAGGGAACCATTCATCAACAAGATATAACAATTATAAATCTATATGCCCCAAATAATGGAGCACCTACATTCATCAAACAAACCCTTCTCAAGTTCAAGAGTAAAATAGATCACAACACAGTTATTCTAGGGGACTTCAACAAACCTCTCTCACCAATGGATAGATCATCCAAACAAAATCTAAATAAAGAAACTTTAGGCCTTGTTAAAACAATTAATAACTTAGACCTAACGGACATATATAGAATGTTTCATCCCTCAGTAAGCGAATACACTTTCTTCTCAGCAGCACATGGCTCCTTCTCCAAAATTGACTATGTATTATGTCACAAGGCAACTCTCAGCAAATATAAAAAAATAGAAATACTACCTTGCATTCTATCAGACCATAATGTGATGAAATTGGAAATCAATGATAATACAAGGGAAAAAAAAAAAAAAAAAAAAAACTACTCCAACAGCTGGAAGCTAAACAACATGCTACTGAATGAACAGTGGGTTGAAGAAGACATCAAGGAGGAGAGTAAAAAATTCCTAGAGGTAAATGAGAACACAGATACATCATATAGAAATCTCTGGGACACTATGATGGCAGTAGTAAGAGGAAAATTAATTGCACTGAATTCCTTCATTAAAAGAAAAAAACAACAACAAATAAATGTCTTAACATCACACCTCAAAGCACTAGATAAAGAGGAACAGATCAACACTAAGAGCAGTAGAAGACAGGAAATAATTAAAATCAGAACTGGAATTAACGAACTTGAGACTAAAGAAATAATTCAAAGAATTGACAAAACCAAAAGTTGGTTCTTTGAAAAAAATAAATAAAATTGACAGACCCCTAGCAATGCTAACAAAAAGAAGAGAGAAAACTCAAATTACTAGCATCCGTGATGAAAATGGAAATATCACAACAAACACTGCAGATATACAGGAGATAATTAGAAATTACTTCGAAAACTTGTACTCTAATAAAATAGAAAATACTGAAAGCATAGACAGATTTCTAGAGTCATATGAATTGCCCAAACTGGAACAGGAGGCTATACACAATTTAAATAAATCAATTTCAAGTGAAGAAATAGAAGATGCTATCAAAAATCTACCAACAAGGGAAAGTCCAGGTCCTGATGGATTTACAGCCGAGTTCTACAAGACCTTCAAAGAAGAACTAATACCGATGCTCTTCAAAATATTTCAAGAAATAGAAAAAGAGGGAGCTCTTCCAGACACTTTCTTTGAGGCCAATATCACATTAATTCCAAAGCCAGGCAAAGACACAGCCAAAAAAGAAAACTTCAGGCCAATATCTTTAATGAACATAGATGCAAAAATCCTCAACAAAATTCTAGCAAATTGGATTCAAAAACATATCAAAAATATAGTGCACCACGACCAAGTGGGGTTTATCCCAGGGATGCAAGGCTGGTTCAACATTCAGAAATCAATACACATAATACATCACATCAATAGACTTAAAGATAAAAACCATATGATCTTCTCAATAGATGCAGAAAAGGCATTTGACAAAATACAACACTCTTTTATGTTCAAAGCTCTAGAAAAAATAGGAATTACAGGAACATATCTCAACATTATAAAAGCTATCTATGAAAAACCTCAAGCTAACATTATCTTAAATGGAGAAAAATTGAAATCATTCCTTCTAAAAAACTGGAACATGACGGGGATGCCCCCTCTCACCACTGCTATTTAACATAGTACTTGAAACTCTGGCCAGAGCAATTAGACAGACAAAAGAAATTAAAGGGATCCAGATAGGAAAAGAAGAGCTCAAATTAGCACTATTTGCTGATGACATGATAATATACCTAGAAGACCCAAAAAACTCTATCAGAAAACTTTTACAACTAGTAAATGAATTCGGCAAAGTAGCAGGATACAAAATCAATACACATAAGTCAAAGTCATTTTTGTACATCAGTGACACAGCCTCTGAAAAGTAAATGATGAAAACTACTCCATTTACAATAGCATCAAAAAAAATAAAATACCGGGGAATCAACTTAACGAAAGAGGTGAAGGACCTCTATAACGAAAACTATAGAACACTAAAGAAAGAAATAGTAGAAGACCTCAGAAGGTGGAAAGACCTACCTTGTTCTTGGATAGGTAGAATTAATGTTTCAAAATGTCCATACTACCAAAAGCATTATACAGAATTAATGCAATTCCAATCAAAATCCCAATGACATTTCTCAAAGAAATAGAAAAAGCAGTCATGAAATTCATCTGGAAAAATAAGAGACCCAGAATAGCTAAAGCAATCCTGAGCAGGAAAAGTGAAGCAGGCGGCATCACCATACCAGACTTTAAATTATACTTTAGAGCAATAGTAACAAAAACAGCATGGTATTGGCACCAAAACAGACTGGTGGACCAATGGTACAGAATTGAGGACATAGAGACTAATACATATAATTTCAGCTATCTTAAATTAGACAAAGGTGCCAAAAATGTACAGTGGAGAAAGGATAGCCTCTTCAACAAATGGTGCTGGGAAAACTGGAAAGCCATATGCAACAAAATGAAATTAAACCTGTATCTCTCACCATGCACAAAATTCAATTCAAAGTGGATCAAGGACTTAGGAAATAGACCAGAGACAATACACCTGATAGAAGAAAAAGTAAGCTACAATTTCCAACATGTCAGATTAGGTTCCAAGTTCCTTAAAGACTCCTATAGCGCAAGAATTAATACCAAGAATTAATGAATGGGATAGATTTAAGCTAAAAAGCCTCTTCTCAGCAAAAGAAACAATCAGTGAGGTGAATAGAGAGCCAACTAACTGGGAACAAATATTTAATACATGCACATCGGATAGAGCACTAATTTCTAGAATATATAAAGAACTCAAAAAACTTCACACCAAAAAAACAAATAATCTAATCAATAAATGGGCTAAGGAATTGAAATGACACTTCTCAGAAGATAAACGATTAATCAACAAATACATGAAAAAATGCTCAACATCGCTGGCAATTAGAGAAATGAAAATCAAAACTACTCTAAGATTTCATTTCACTCCAGTCAGAATGGCAGCTAGCAAGAACACAAACAACAATAAATGTTGGAAAGGATGTGGGAAAAAGGCACACTTATACATTGCTGGTGGGACTGCAATATGGTACAACCATTATGGAAAGCAGTATGGAGATTTCTTGGGAAAATGGGAATGGAACCACCCTATGACCCAGCCATCCCACTCCTGGGTCTATTCCCAAAGGACTTAAAAACAGTATATTACAGTGACACAGCTACCTCATGTTTATAGCAGCACAATTCACAATAGCTAGGTTGTGGAACCAACCTAGATGTCCCTCGGTAGATGAATGGATAAAGAAAATGTGGTATATATACACAATGGAATTTTACTCAGCAATGAAAGAGAATAAAATAATGACATTTTTAGGTAAATGGATGAAGTTGGAGAATATAATGCTAAATGAAATCAAGCAATCTCAAAAATCCAAATACTGAATGTTTCCTCTGATATAAGGAAGCCGGTTCACAGTATTGTTGGGTTGGGGTACATAGGAGGATTAGAGGAACACTATAATGGTCAAAGGGAAGGGAGGGGAAGGGAGGGAGCAAGGGGGGAAGGGGGAAAAAAGTGGTTGAATAAGATGAATATCATTATTCTAAATGCATGATTGAAGACTTGAATGCTGTCAATATACTTTGTATACAAACTGTTTTGTGTAAAAAGATGCTATATATGTATAGTATGAACTGTAATACATACTACTATAAATAAAAAAAGAAATGCAAACGAGGAAAAATATAAATAAATATGAGGTAAACTTTGAAAAAAAAAAAAAAAAGAATGATACTGAAGTTAGAAGATGGGTCTTCTGGGGAGATAGAAATTATCTGAGATATGTGTAAGAGTAACCAGAAAAAAGGGATCGAATTGGAAAGAAAGAGCTCGGTTTCAGACAAAATGGGTTTATCAGGCTTATGGAGAGATCCCCCAAATGAATATGCTATATGCTCAACTTTAGAAACTGGATGGAAATCTCTCAGAAGACTATTCATTATATATTCTGCATTTTTCCTTCTAAGTGTCTTCTTTGGAATAATTCAATTATCTTTACTACTTTAATTATCCCCCAACACACCATGATATTTTTTTTCAATAACTTAAAATATCCTAATTTGCTTTTGTTTCAAAAGTTACCACATTTTCCAAGTCATCTTCAGATACTATCACCTCCATGATGTTGATTGGGGCATATATTTTGATTTACATTTCACCGATGATAAAATTGATGCTAACTTGTGAAGTGACCTGCCATTTTTTGTCATGGGTAAGCAAGGGATTTGTCTCTCACATCCACATCCTCTGACTTCTGATTACCTATATCTTTCTCAGTTGTGTTTTTATATGAGGGGTACAAGTAAAATAATAATTTAAAAATATTATTGGTTCATTTCCCTATCTTTGCTGTCACAAATACTTTTGATGTAGATTTTGAGTAATAGGAGATAGATTTTTTTCTATGAACATTTTAATTGGCATTGTGTAAATATATTAAAATGCATAAACCTTCAGTCAAGTGTATCACTCAGAAGTCTTTGTCATACCCATTCTCAGAAACTAAGCACCCAAAGTTGTTTTTTGATTATTTGCAAATGATTGACTGAATGCATTTTATTGATGGTGCTTTTCCTCACTAAATTGCAGTACATTTTTTTTTATTATATAGCAGCTTACCATATATGTGACCTCTCTATTTTGTTTCTTTTGTATATTTTCTGACCTATTTGTTTTAATTTTAGCTAGTTATTGTATGTCTTCCTATGTACTTCTTATAAACCATTTCATTTTATTTTTTTTCTTCAAATATGCCTATATTATTCTTAGTGTACTGAACCTGGTTGCATTTTTCCTTTTAATAAATGAGGTCATAGGTAAATACATTTTAGTGAATGACTTCTTTTGCTTATCATTATCTCCATCATCTTGAATGTGATAGCAATCCCACTTTTAAATATTTTTTTCTGAATGCATGTTCCTCTATATATGAATACACTTCAGATTATTTGCTTATTCATCTGTACATGGGCATTTGGATTGTTTCCTGTTTTTAACTGTCATGAACAAAACTGCTGTGAACATTCTTCTGCATGTATTTTGGTGCATGTGTTTTTGTACAACTAGATGTGAAATTACTATGCTTACAGGATTGTGTGTGTGTTCACTTTTGGTTGGTAGCTAAAATATGTTTTTCAAAGTGATAAAACTAGTGATACTGCCAAGTATATTGTATAACAATTCCAGTTGCATAAAACTCCTGCCATCATTTTGAAGGAGCCCTAATTAGGAAGGGCTGTTGTAGCTAGCTGGAAGCCATAAGTTCCACCTGATATGAATGTGACGCACCTGTAGGCACCCGCAAAGCTGAAGGTATATAACCGGGTGAAAGCGGTCCGAGTTAGGAGAACAAATTCATTCGGTCAGTCGGGTAGTCACTCGGTCGGTCAGAAGAATCAGAGCGGCCAGAACGTAGGCAGAGCGGTTACAGAAGAGAAACCAGATAGAAGAAGTAATGACTGGTCAGAGTTAGGCCGAGGCTCCCAAGGAAGACAGAAGACAGAAGAAAGAAGGAAGAAAGAAGAGAGAAGAAAGAAGCTCTAATCTTTCTCTAAGCTAAGCTCTATCTTTCTTTCTAAGACTCTAAGCTAAGAAGACAAGAAGAAAAGCTCGCTTTAATCTTTCTCTCTAAAAATCTTTCTTTCCCTCTCTAAGCTCTAAGAAAGTAGAAGTAAAAGTAGTAAAAGCTTAACTCTGCCCCCGAGAGTTTTTATCCCGGTTTACGGTACCAGGCAGCTTACAAATGGTGGTCCATCCGGGGCTCGGCAGGCAGATTAGAAAAGCTAAGAAATAAGAAGAGCAACGAAAAAGCATAGCCTCAGACTCAGTTGAGACCAGCAAAAAGAGTAGTAAACAAGAGAGCATAGCCTGAAGGAGCCCTAATTAGGAAGGCTTCCTTAAAGGGCTGTTGTAGCTAGCTGGAAGCCATAAGTTCCACCTGATATGAATGTGACGCACCTGTAGGCACCCGCAAAGCTGAAGGTATATAACCGGGTGAAAGCGGTCCGAGTTAGGAGAACAAATTCATTCGGTCAGTCGGGTAGTCACTCGGTCGGTCAGAAGAATCAGAGCGGCCAGAACGTAGGCAGAGCGGTTACAGAAGAGAAACCAGATAGAAGAAGTAATGACTGGTCAGAGTTAGGCCGAGGCTCCCAAGGAAGACAGAAGACAGAAGAAAGAAGGAAGAAAGAAGAGAGAAGAAAGAAGCTCTAATCTTTCTCTAAGCTAAGCTCTATCTTTCTTTCTAAGACTCTAAGCTAAGAAGACAAGAAGAAAAGCTCGCTTTAATCTTTCTCTCTAAAAATCTTTCTTTCCCTCTCTAAGCTCTAAGAAAGTAGAAGTAAAAGTAGTAAAAGCTTAACTCTGCCCCCCGAGAGTTTTTCCTCCCGGTTTACGGTACCAGGCAGCTTACAAATGGTGGTCCATCCGGGGCTCGGCAGGCAGATTAGAAAAGCTAAGAAATAAGGAAGAGCAACGAAAAAGCATAGCCTCAGACTCAGTTGAGACCAGCAAAAAGAGTAGTAAACAAGAGAGCATAGCCTCTGACTCAGTTGAGGCCAGTTAAGAATTAAGCTGAAGCAGAGTAGCCAGCGAAAAGCCGAAGCGAGCCGGCCAAAAGCCGAAGCAGAGTAGCCGGCCAAAAGCCATAAAAAATATAGAGAAAAAGCCTTGAGCTTTAGTATAAAGAAAAAAGCCATGAGCTTAAAAGAAAATAGAGAATTAAATAGCATGGTAAAAACCATGCAGAAAAAAAGCCATTGAGCTTTGGCAAGAAAGCCATAAAGAAAAATAAAGAGGAAAAAAAAAAAAAAAAGTCAAAGCCACTTATGCAATTGTGCTTAACTAAGTGCGTTAGCTGCTCCTTAGCAGTAGGCTTCCTTAAAGCCGCAGCACCTTCTCAAAAAGGGCTCAAATATCCACCCTTTCAAAAATAAAAGGTGAAAAGCTAGGTAGGGACAAGAAAATAAAAGAAAATAGAGAAAATAGAATTAAAGCACCTTTTTAAACTAAAGGGAAGGAATATGAAGGAGCCCTAATTAGGAAGGGCTGTTGTAGCTAGCTGGAAGCCATAAGTTCCACCTGATATGTATGTGACGCACCTGTAGGCACCCGCAAAGCTGAAGGTATCTAACCGGGTGAAAGCGGTCCGAGTTAGGAGAACAAATTCATTCGGTCAGTCGGGCAGTCACTCGGTCGGTCAGAAGAATCAGAGCGGCCAGAACGTAGGCAGAGCGGTTACAGAAGAGAAACCAGATAGAAGAAGTAATGACTGGTCAGAGTTAGGCCGAGGCTCCCAAGGAAGACAGAAGACAGAAGAAAGAAGGAAGAAAGAATAGAGAAGAAAGAAGCTCTAATCTTACTCTAAGCTACAAGAAGAAAAGCTCGCTTTAATCTTTCTCTCTAAAAATCTTTCTTTCCCTCTCTAAGCTCTAAGAAAGTAGAAGTAAAAGCTTAACTCTGCCTCCGAGAGTGTTCCTCCCGGGTTACGGTACCAGGCAGCTTACATCATTTGATATTTTCAATCTTTTTTTTCTCTTTCTTTCTTCCTTCCTTTCTTTCTTTCATTCCTTTTTTCCATTTTCGCAACCCAGTGGATGTGTAATATACCTCATTTTGGTCTTAATTTTAATTTTGTGATGAATAATGAAGCTGACTAACTTTTCATATGCTTACTTACCATTTGGACAATGTCATTTGTAAAGTGTTGTTCAAGTCTTTTCAAATATGTTGCCTGTCTTTTTTTATCTCAATTGTAAGGGTCCTTTATACATTCTAGATAAAAGTTCATTGTTGAACATATGCATTGCAAATTTCTTCTCCCACTCTGTGGCTTGTCTTTTCACTCTTCTAATACTGTCTTATGATGAACATAAGTTTTAAATTTTAATTTAGTACAAATTTCAAATCTTTTCCTTAACAATTTGTGCTTTTCTGTTCAAGTTAATAAAGTTTTGTCTGTTTTAGGTTCATGAAAGCCTGTTCCTATGTTATCTGTAGTGTATTAATTTCTATATTTAGATTATAATCCATCTGAAATTGGACTTTGAATATGCTGAAAAATATTGGACAGTTGTTTTTTAATTATTTGCAAATGATTGACTGAACGCATTTTATTGATGGTGCTTTTCCTCAATAAATTGTAGTACATTTTTTATTTTATAGCAGTTGACTATATATGTGACCTCCCTATTTTGTTTCTTTTGTATATTTTCTGACCTATTTGTTTTAATTTAGCTAGTTATTGTACGTCTTCCTATGTAATTCTTATAAACCTCTCCATTTTATTTTTTCTTCAAATTTGACTGTTATTCTTAGTGTACTGAACTTTTAATCAGTTTATAATCATAAGTTTTGAAATTATGGCTATAAGTAACAAAGATATGGGCCAACAATTTTTTTATTGCATCTGCAGCTAAATCGTGTTAGTTAATTCTGACCAGCTTTCTTTTAAAGATTTAGGGAAATTACTGAAACTAACACAAATAGTACATTACTGCTCCCTTTGCACTTGTCAAAATATACAGTTTGTGATTCATTTTTCCTTTATGTATATAAAATATGGGCTCTTTCCTGATGTTATTTATAATTAGTGCTTTGCATACTCAGCACCAGACTTATTCTTATCTCTCCAAATTATTATTATTATTATTAGTAGTAGTAGTACCAGGGATTGAACCCAAGGGTGCTTAACCCCTGAGCCATATCCTCAGCCCATTTTCATATTTTAGTTAGAGACAGGGTCTTGCTGAGTTTATTAAGGGCCTTGCTAATCTGAGGCTGGCTTTGAATTTGCAATCCTCCTGCCTCAGTGTCCTGAGCTCCTGGGATTATAGTCATGCACTGCCATTCCTAGCTTTTCTCTTCAAATTCTTATTCCCCATATTCTTTTATTTCTACATCCCCATCTACACTGTTGGAATATGTCTTTCATTAACTTCTAAACATATATATATTTTTTCATGTTAAAATATGCTGTGTGGCACATCCCACCTGGGTTAGATTACATAGACTCCTATCTTTCTCCTTCCCTCCATTAAATATTGCCATAATCTTTGGAAATAGTGGAAGAGTTTGAAGGGAGGAGAGAAGAAGGAACACTGGCTGCAAACACCAGGACTTCAGAAACAATAATGTGGAAGGTCATCACATGCCTTCCTCCCAACAAAAGAAGACAACCAGTCCTCACACACACTAACTACCACCCTCACAGAAGACAGAGGCCTACTTGGGCTCATTCCTCCTCTGGATTTTCCTGCTTACATCATCAAGCAAGTTAGCATCAGCAAGGTGAATTTCCTGGAAAACCTATTGATAGTAAGAGGTCAATACAGAGATACAGGGCAATTCAGCATAGGAAAACTCCTTCTTTCTCTTTGGCTATATGAGCATGTCCCAGTCAAAGTCACAGTGTCAACAAATAAACCAGATTGGCCAAACACTCTGAAAATTACATTTTCTTTTGAACACAATTCACAGTTTAGGTCAGACTTGTGTGCTAACTATAAATATATGACTTCCTGATTTAAAAAGTAATTAAGATGCTGAGTGTCACAAAATAATAGCCAAAATGTCTAAGATTTAATTTATAGTCTCATATCATACCAAGAACCAGGAAAATCCACAACTGGAATGAAGAAAAGATGACTGATACTAAAACCATGGCTAACATTGGAATACATTATATCACAAGCATTTTCATGAAGAATTAAAAATGTTTCAGGGAGTAATTTAAAATTCTCTTTGAAGAAAAAAATATGAAATAATAGGAAATAAATAAATCTTAAAAAAAAAAAAAAACTTAAAGACATGATAAGTACAGTACTAAAAATAAAAATCTCCATTAATGTATTTAGTAATAGTAGTGGGTGACAAAAAATAGAATCAGTGAACTT
Organism: Tamias sibiricus; assembly: GCA_025594165.1. Lineage (NCBI taxonomy): Eukaryota > Metazoa > Chordata > Mammalia > Rodentia > Sciuridae > Tamias > Tamias sibiricus. The sequence goes on along the minus strand of CM046660.1, from coordinate 145,886,463 downwards.
GAAGATAGATCAATAAAATGTAAAATATGAAATGAGGAGGAAATAGGAAAACAAAGTGAACTGAACCTCAGAGTAGTATGGAACTGCTTAGGATCTCACAAGTGTATCATCAGTGTTCCAGAAGAATAGAACAAATGGAGTGGAACCGACTGTTTGAAGACAAAGTGCAGAAAATATCCCAGGTTTGTTGAAAGATTTAAATATACAGAATTGAGAAGCTAAGAGGACCCAAAGATGAGAAACCAAAGAAATTAGCAGGAAGACAAATTTTAATTAAACTTCTGAAAATTAAAGACAAAGGAAAAAACTGAAATAGCCTCAGGGAAATACTACAAACTTACAGGGGTGCGACAGACATGACATCGTGTACAACCAGAGAAATGAAAAGTTGTGTTCCAATTGTGTACAACAAATCAAAATGCATTCTGCTGTCATATGTATGTAACTAAAGTAAATAAATAAATTTTTAAATGAACAAAAAAATTGTAAAAAAACAAAAACAAAAACAGGAGAATGCCTTTTAAATTGACGGGGTTTATCACCTGAAAACAAAAGCCAAGGAGAAATGGCACAATGTTTTTTTTAAATACTGAAAGATTTAAATCTATAAATTCACTATTAAGTGAAAATATTCCTTAAGAAGGGAAAATAAAGACATTCTCAGAAAAATACAACTAAAAATATTTAGAAGTAGCAAACTTAACCTTAAAGAATGACATAAAGAAGTTCATCAAAAAGAATGAAAACAATAGCATCTATAGACTATCTACCAGAGTGTTATAAATCATGTTATAAGATTGAAGAAGACATTATAGTACCATCTTATAAGCAAGACAGTCACATTTAAAAGTATGAAAGGTAAAGCAAGGTTTCCAGAATTCATTTAAAGTGGTAAAGTGTAAATGCTTATTAACTGTAATAAGTCACATAAGGATATTATAATATCTAGAGAAACTACTATAAATACTTAACAGAGAGAGATTAAATAATTATAGATGGAATCTTTAAAAAAAATTAAGTAGCCTATTGGAAGGCAAGAAAAATGAAACAAGAACAAGAAACAAAGGAAAAGAACAGAAAACATATGCAAATATTAATAAAAACAAAAAAATTGATGATTACATTAACATTAGATAAAGTAGACTTCACAACAAAAAACAAATTACTACAAACAGAGCCAGTAAGAGATGATAATGGGATTGATCTAGCTTGAAGACATGATGGTGTTAAGTATATATGCACTAAACAAGAGAGTGTCAATATAGATCAACAAAATCTAATAAAACTGAAAGGAGAAATGGACAAGTCTTCAATTATAGTTGGAGATTAAGGACCCTCCTCTCAGCAAATAATAGCACTGCTAAGCAGAAAATCATCAAGGATATTAAATATCTCAACATTATAGTCAACCAAGAATTTTTTGTTGTTTTGGTTGGACAGTTTGAACTTAAGGGCACTTAACCACTGAGCCACATCCTCAGTCCCAGCCCTTTTTTTCTGTTTTATTTTGAGGCAAGATCTCACTAAGTTGCTTAGGACCTCCCTAAATTGCTGAGGCTGACTTTGAACTTGTGATCATCTTGCCTTCACCTTCAAGCTGCTGGGATTACAGGCGTGCACCCCACGCCTAGCAACCAACAGGATCTTCCTGACATATACAAGGAAGTCACCCCAAAACATTAAAACACATATTTTTTCCCCAAGCACACCTATATCTTTTTATTGGGGGGGAGTAGGGTACTAGGGTTTGAACTCAGGGGCACTCAACTACTAAACCACATACCCAGACTTATTTTGTATTTTATTTAGTGACAGGGTCTTACTGAGTTGCTTGGCACCTCACTTTTGCTGAGGCTGGCTTTAAACTTGAGAACTCCTGCCTCAGACTCCTGAGCCCTTGGGATTACAGGCATGTGCTACCACATCCAGTTTCGTGCACCCATATCTGGAGCTCTAAAGCATCCGTATTCTGGGCCATAAGCAACATATTTAAAATAATTCAACTCATATAGTACATGCTTTCTGAACATAATGGATTCAAACAAGAATTTAGCAATGGAAAGTCAATAGGACAAGTTTTAGAAACTTGGGATAATAGTCCCAAACTGGAAAATAATCAAACAGAGCAAAATCCAAAGGTCTTTCAACTGTTAAATGGTTAAATAAATGGTGGTACACTGATATCATGAAAAATCCCTTAGCAATTTTTAACAAAACAACTATTGTTATAGTAGTTTTCCCTTATCAGTGTGTGTGTGGGGGGGTATATTCCAAGTCCCCAGTACATGCTAACATCACAGGTAGTGCCAAACAATAAACTTAATATCTTTTTCATTTTAACTAAACAATCATTGTGCACTCTGCCCACAAATTTTGTAGTTTGAGATGCAACAGCAAAATCAGCATGATTTTTTTTTCTTATTTCTTCATAATTTCATGGATAGAAGATTTATTCTTACCATGTCAGCAAAGTCAGACACCCTTTTTTCTTCATTATTAAATTGAAAAATGTCACCTTTTAACTTAAAGGAGGTACCTTAAGTGTTTTCCATGGCATATCCAAATTGCCAGCACCACTACTCTTGTACTTGGGTCTTTAAGTAAAATAAGTGTTGTTTGAACACAAACACTGTGATAATACAACAGCTGAAGTAATAACTGAGATGGTTCCTGATAATCTGATGGCTTCTAAGTAACAATCGTGCAGATAGCATATACAGCATGCACTTGTCAAACAGGAATGATTTACGGTCTGGGATAGATGGATCAGAATATTGCAAGATTTCATCATGCTATTCAAAATGGTGTGCAATATAAAACCTAAGAATTGTTTGTTTCTGGAATTCCCCATTCAATATTTTCAGACAACAGTTGACCACAGGTAACTGAAATTGACGAAAGCAAAACTATGGATAAGGGAGGACTACTATAAACCCAACTAAGATGAATCTCAAGTGCCTTTTGTTGAGGTTATCAACGAAAAAAACACAGCTATAAAAAGGTTGCATACTGTACGATTCCCATTAATATTGCTCTGTGTGTGTATTTGTGTATGTGTGTGTGTGTGAATGTGTTTTGTACTGAAATGTTCTACAACTGAGCTATATTCCTAGCCCTTTTTATATTTTTGTTTTTGAGTCAAGAGTCTGTCTAATTTGCAGGGGTTGGCCTTGAACTTTCGATCCTCCCATCTCAAACCCCAAATACATGGGATTACAGGCATGCACCAACACATCTGATTTAATGTTTTTGACATGACAGAATTTGAGAGAGAAAGGCCAGGCTAGTGGTTGTCAGGGGTTAGGTTGGAGTGGGAGTGAGAGAATGAAGTGGGTGTTATTCTAAAAGAGCAACATGAGAGGAAAGCATAGTGATAGAAAGCTGAGGATCCTGGTCAACACTGTAGATACATGAGCTTACACAGGTGACAAATCAATATAAACTAAAGGTGCACATGCAAATGTATGAATGCAAGTTAAATGGGGAGAATCTGAGTGTGATTAGTGGTTGGTATCAATGTAAAACATCCTCCTGTGATGTTGTATTATAGATATAAAGGTTTTCACCACTAAGGAAAAACTGGGAAAATAATATGGGAGGATCCCTCCACATTATTTCTCACACTTGCATGTAAACCTACAATTACTCCAAAGTAAAAAGCTTCACTAAACAATACACAGTGTACTTTAATGTATTATTAATCCTTTGATATAAACATCAAGCATATCAAGGACTTTTGAACATAGTTCAATTTACATACAAGATGTTTTAAAGTACACATTTTTTATTGGATTAAACACAAAACACTTTAGAAGAATGTACCAGTGTGAACACTGAAAAACAACAAATTCTCTCATTTCCCATAGTGAACGATTTTCTCCTGATAAACTCCTTCCTCTCCATCAAGTGTTCCTTTCAATACTATGAAAGTAAACTTGGTTTCTTTTGAAAACTTGTTACTTGCTTTACTGTAATGCAACTTTTAAATGTTGTTTTCCTTCTTATTTAGTCCTATGACAGTGGAAAAAAATTTACCCCATGGTAAAGAATGTCATAATATAGTTTCTCTATATTTTTTCTTGAATTTTGAGATATTGGTTTCCATTTTAAAATTGAACCATCATCTGTTTATAGCATCATAAGTAGACTCTTCATCATAAATGGTAACTATGTATAATTTTGGTATCCATCCAATCAGTGTGCACATTTAGTTAAGTACGTTTGAAAGTTAGTTTCTCTATTTTCTCAAATATGTATGCACACAATAGGTCCTACAGTTTTTTAATAACCAGCAAAGGAGTGTTGTATTGTAGCAATATTGAAATTTTGTTTTAAAATTTTTTGCTAGTTAAATGAAGGTGTAAGACTTGGCAGTTTCACCTCTTGCAGTATGTTATCACCATACTGTCAGAAAAGTTCATTTACGCCAACTCTGATGAAATCGGGTGTGTTATGAATCAAGCGTGAGCCATGGGTTTCTTATGTCAACATGCATTTCAACTCTTACCTTATTACCACATTTCTTGGACATTATAGGATAATATGTTTTAAGCTTTTTTACAGCTTGTGTGTGAAATCTCAAACAATATTGCAAAATGCAGTGAAAGTGCAGGGCTATTTCCTGACATTGCTTTACTGAATACTGATCCTGAATGTATGAATATCTAAATATTTACCTAGCAATGTGGTCAATTACATATCACCCATCACCTTGACAAAATCTTTTTTATTACATAGATCATGTTAAGAGATTCACTGAAATATGCAATGCCATACAAAAATTGCTTTCTCCCAAATATACTCTGTTAAGTTCTGAGGACATACTAACTACTCTGGATGGAATGTGTTAGCATTATTCATTAAAAAAGAAGCAGTACATTGGAATATTGGACGTTATGCTTCCTTTAAATATAGTCACCTAAGGAGAAATTAAGGAGCTTAGAAGAAATGCTAAAATATTTTGATAATACAAGTTTGTCACAAGAGACTGTTCTAAATAGGAAACCATACTGAAAAAAATCTGGAGGTAGGAGAAAGGTGAATCATTTTATAAGGAGACAGTGTATGACAAAAGAAACATATGTCAAAAAACACTTTATTTACCTTGCATTAGGCTGTCTTCCTATGAGAAGGTTAAATACTTCAGGAGAGGGATAGGATTTTTCTCATGTTAACTAATCCAGACAAAAGTGAATAGAGATTTGCTTTCTTCAGCATTTATTGATATTAATTGCTTTATTGAACTAGCTGTGGGAACAGGGATTTCCCAATGCCAGCATAAAGGATCATTATTTATAAGCTAACTGATCCCACAAATTCTACACTTAGCTCAACATTTCCGTTGGAAATACTGAAAGAATCTTTTAAAAAATGTTGTATTTCAGCTTTTATGCTACATGTTAAATTACATAAGCTAAATGATAAAACATTTTCCAGAAAAAGGGAATTTTAACATCTCACACACAAGGCTTCAACTTGAACTCTGAAATGCAGCTTATTATTACGTTTTCCTTCCATTTATTTTTAATTCTTCCCCTTTGGCTCTGTCATACAGGTGTCCCTAGTTACAATCATCAGAAAAAGCAAAACACATATGTAGCCTATAAATATGAAACCATATTTGTGCTAATTCATAGGAGAAAAATTTCTTCAGTTCCTTCTTCCAATTTCCTTTCCTTTTACCACTTAGAAGCTCTGAGTTTAAGATTACAGAAATCAAATTTTGTCCCTTGTGATAAGTTAACAGGAAAATGTCTGCATATCATTTCTCATTGCAACTAAAGAAGTCAAGGTGGGAATCCCCAGGTTAACTGAGAGTGTGAAAAGGCTTAGAAAGGGAAACTATATTTGGACAAAAAGGGATCTGTCAATTGTGGAATTTTTTTTTTTTTTTTTTTCTGGTAAGAACTAGCCAAGGCCTGAACTGTCTAATATCAAGTATTAGCACTAACTTTTCACAGAGGGAAGTCCTAGCCTTGAATATCAAATAGTAAGTTTCTCAAGTACCAAAAGGGAGGTCTTTAAATTTTGTTCAGATATTCATATTATAAAGGCGCCAGAGGCAATGCTAAAGCCAAGGTAATATTGGTTATTTGCTTGTAAAGTCTAATTTGAGTGTTTAATAGATCAGCTGTTTTAAATCACATCACATTGAAATATGATATGTGAGTTGTCAGTTTCGAGTCTTTTCTTCTTTCTCCTTCACTTTTATTTTGATAAAATAGTAATCCGGCTTCAAGTATAGTTCTTTATTCCTGAAACAACACAACAAATAGCTAGAAATAGGCATCAAAGCTGTTGTATACCACTTTTGATAATCATAATTTTATTTTTGTATTTTATTTTTCAAATAATTTCCTTTTACAGAGAAAGATGAACACATTTTTTTGTGAACGAAAAGTATTTTTACAGATATAAGAATAGTCCTTCGTGTAAAAGTGTTTTACAAATGCAAGAATAGTATCTGAATAGTCATCCAAAAATTGGAGACATGAATTTATGTAGTGCTTATAGGGTGCCTTAGGTTTGATTATGGAGTTATTCCATGAACACTTCTTGCCAAGACTATCACAGAATCAATGGACTGGACTTATTAGGTCATCATCCCTTACTAACAGTACAGAGTTTTCAAAAGCTTTATTAGGTGCAATTGTAAGCGGTTCAGACAAGAGGCTTCAATCATTTCTGTTTAGAGATGAGTCCACAGCCTTAGAGATTTCCTTGGCAGCAAATGAATCCCGATGCCCAGTCGGATGTGTCATTTTTTTTTCTTGGAACACTTGCAATCAATCCTGCCCCACCTCCCACCAATCCACAGTCTTTGTCTTTTTCCCCCCTAGCTTCCACACTTTTTACACTCAGTAAACTTTGCTTGAACGATCAAATACCAACATAAGAAAAATAATAAAAAATGGATTGGACAACTTTGCACAAAGAGGGATTAAAATGAGTTGAAGTAAACCATGGAAAGAGAATATTTAGTTTGGCGTAAAAACATGGCTATAATCACTTAAACATGAACAATAACCCATTTGGAAAATATCAGAAACAGTTTTATTTCACAGACATATCATTAGATGACCATAATGTTCCAGGAACCTACCCCTTCCAACCCTAGTCTACCAACAAAGAGACTATTTCTATAACAGCAATCACAATAGAAATTTCTAATATTATTTTCTAACTTAAGATGCTAGTATGGCATGCCAAAGGTATTACCCTGAGATATTTCTCTCTGGGATCAATACTTAAGAAGCTGCTGTAAGCCAAGAACAAGGCTCTCCCACAGAGTAGGGGAAAAGTTCCTTATGAGCAAGGAGCCCCACAGAGGCTTTTTTTCAGCCCATAAACAATAGAACTATGAGTTTCCAGGGGTTAAGCATCAGGCTGGAAACTTGTACTAACATGAGTTTGGATTCCAGATCTATAATTTACTGGCTTGTTGAGTGACAATGGGCACATAACTCCTCTGATGTGTCTTTTCTAAAATTTAATTTTGAAATTTGTATTAGTTGTACATTTGATTGTAGTAAGATATTAACCTAAAAATAAATAAAACCATAAAAGTCCACTAATTTAAACATGAAAGCAAAGTACATCCTTTGCAAATAAAAGAGACATATCATAATTAAATGCAATAGACCACTCATGACACCTTTTAGAAAAAAGCAGGCAGAACCTTGAACCATAAAACATTAAAGTGGAATGCTCAACTTCAACAAAGTATAGACTGCTATAACATCAATAAAAGTAGATCAAGATATCAGATTTGTAGTTCTGAAAAAAAATAGTGTAGAAAAAATTGACATCATGTTTCAATAGTTTTCCAAGTGAATTCTAACTAAGTGATGGTGGATCATTAAATATTCTAGAGAACAAATGTTTATTTTATTCAATACTAAAATTATTATTATTTAATGGTACTGGGAATTGCACCCAGGGGTGCTCTACAACTGAGCTACACCCCAAACCCTTTTCTATTTTCTCATTTAGAAATGGGGTCTTGCTAAGTTGCCAAGACTGGCCTAGAACTTGAGATCCTGCTGTCTCCGCTTCCTGAGTTTCTGGAGTTACAGGTGTGAACTACCACACTGGGATAAAAATAATTTTCTGATGGGTTAAAATGTTAAACATAAAACATAAGCAATTTCAATAAATATGATATCTGTGATTGTATAGATTCTTTCTAAATTTACAAACAATGGAGGGATTCACAATTGAAAACTAATAAGATTCCATAGCATAAAATGCAATTTCTAAATGTCAAAGTCATATATGAAAGTCTGAGGTAAGCAAAAATAAGGGAAACTTTACAACTAATATAATAGAAATTGTTATTCTTAGTTTGTAAATATCTTGTTGAGTAAGATAAATGACCACTATCCAATAAAAAAAATGAAAAATATAAAAGAACAGGAAAGTCACAAAATAAGAATTACAGCTAGTCAATGTAGGCATTAAAAATTTATTATCAGCAATACAATAATTATAAATTAAATACTTCTTTAATGAAAGATTTTTTTTTTTCTTTCTAGAATGAAACAATACTTTTAAACCACTGACAGGCATATTAGTTTTCATCAACATTATGGAAAGGTAGAAATTTTTGGAAAGTTTTTTTTTTAAGAATTTAAAAGTTGTTATACCTAAATTTTTATATCATTGGCTGTACTAATTTTATTTCCATAAAATTATCTTAATGTGATTTTAAAAGACTAATAAGGATTCTGGCATGAATAGGCTTATTGCAGCATTACTTAGAATAAAATGGTGGTATAACTGAATGTTGCCCCCAAAAGAAGTTGATTACTTGAATTCAGGCTCATGTATAGTAGTCTATAATGGAATAATACTAACTCAACCAAAGTGATTTCAAAAATATATGCCAAGATGAAAACATGTAAAATAAGCTAAAATGGAAAATGATATTATAAAAATTTCACATTTACCATAATGTGTTTTTGTATTAAAAATTTATGTAGGGATTTTAAAAAGTAACAGTTGAAATAAACATATCAAAATATTAAGGATTTTTATCAAGAATAAGATTGTGAAATATTTTTCAGATGCCTATAATTAAATCCAATGATTTTATAATCAGTGGAGAAAAACATATTTTTGTAGACATGGTTTTTACGGAGTCCTTAAATTTCCAAATTGTAACAAAGTGAATTGAAAATTAAAAACAAAAACACACAACACTGTTTCATATTTTTAATAAGTCAGATAACTTTTCTTCATACAATGAAAATTTAATATTTTAATGCCATAATTACCGTTTAAACAAATTATCTCTCTTTAGGAAGAAAGCAGGAAGTTTTTAAAGGGCATTGGTTGTGTAGTCACTAATTCTCATGCTTAGGTTCATAAATAATTCTAGGGAAAATTTCATTCTCAAATTTCTAAGAATAATATATTTGATAAACACCCCCCCCAAAGGTGGTGTATTAATAGTAAGGGTTCTTTCTAATTTTTCTCTGAGTCTGTAAGAGCTTTAAAAACAAAATTCTTTCTTTAAGTTCACCACCCTTTTCTCTTAGGAGAAAAATAGTTGAGAAAGAAAAACAAAAGGTAGTCCAATCCAAGTGAGAAGAGGATGAGAACTAAGTAACAGAACCAATATTGGCAGAAACAGATTAAGAGTAATGCATTTTTTCAGCTTCAGTTTATTATTTCCCAACCCAAAGAATAAAATATGAGCTGAGCCATGCATGAAATCTGGTACCCAAAAGCATCAGAAAGGCTTCGTGTCAGATGACAACTAGTCTTTGCAATCATATTCAATTTGATTTCTGACCAAGCAAAGAGACTCTTTTTTTCTTCTACTCCCACACAACATGCTGCACAAACACCCAGTTCTATGACTTTATTGTTTCCTGCATAGTGACTTTTAAGGTCTGCCTACCTTATTCACTATCTTGTAATTCCACCCACCCCCAGAACTCCCCCACTTCCTTTGTAGACTGCAATTCCTGGCTCCTGTGTTCAGGGAAAGGCTTCACTCCCTCAGCCTCAGGAGGACACCCCTAGGCATATCCCTGCAGGGCTGATTGTACCTCCTCAAAGTAAGAGTGAAATACAGAAGAATGACAACATTTCTTCAAGTTAGAAATTTAAAGGAGCCCCACAATTTAATTAGATTTTTAACAGACCTTCCAAAGAGGGCTTGGAATGTTTCCAGATGTGGTTGCAGATTACCCGATGAGAGAAGCCAAATTTAACTTAGAGGCCATATACCTTCATTTCCTTCCAACTCTGTCCCTCCCTGTGCCCTATCATTATGTGATCTCCATCCCCTACCAATACATCACCTTGAGAATGCCGTGGCTAGTGAAGTTTAATAACCTGTCGGGGTATTTACATTAAAATAAAGTCTTCTTGAACACCCAACTTGTAGTAAGATTGAAAATAATGAAGTTAAAATATTAGAATGATAGGCAGTGTTTCTGACCAAGCTGATTGATAAGGTGTCTGCTCAACTAGTCATCAAATGTTTACTTATGAACTAATATATCTAACTCCTGCCCTAGTTTCTGAAAATGCATTGTCTTGTCTGACCCTCTGGCTTTTGCAAATGGAGGTTTTTGTGCCCATTTCAGCACTAGAGAAGGCAGTGTATAGCTGTAGCACATCTTATAAATATGTGAGAGGAAAAAATGAACACACACACATATATGTATTTGTGTTTATATATATGTAGATATATTGTATGTAAATATAAATGTATGTGTGTATACACATATATATAAATAAGCAGACAACTCATGTAGATCATTAATTTTTTTCCACAATGACTTTATTGAAGAGATCATTGCATAGTATGTACAAACAACTACATTAAAATAAAAACTCGAAGGTTGGCTTATATTTTATCCATGACATCAGTGCATTTGGGGAAGTTTCTTGATCTCTTTTCTTTTCCTTGTGTCTCTAACATTCCTTGAAAAGGTAGAAAAAAGGTACAGAATTATTAAAAGTTGCTGGTGCTATGCATCTTTTATGAACTCAATTTGAGTCAAATTCAAGATGAGAAATATCAGAGGAAGTAGTGCTTTCTAATTTCAAGCAGACATGTAGTGGTTGGCTTTGGTCATTGAATGCCTTTCAAAAGAAAGTGAGCCCTGGGCAGGGAAGACCCCCAGATGTATATCATTGTCCTATCTGAATTCATTGAGGGGACTAACGTTCAAAATATGGTTCTCAGCCGGGCGTGGTGGCACATGCCTGTAATCCCAGCACTTTGGGAGGCTGAGGCAGGAGGATTGCGAGTTCAAAGCCAGCCTCAGCAATGGCGAGGCACTTAGCAACTTAGTAAGACCCTGTCTCTAAATAAAATTTTTAAAAAGGGCTGGGGATGTGACCCAGTGGTCAAGTGCCCCTGAGTTCAATCCCCTGTACCACAAAAAAAAAAAAAAAAAAAAAAAGTTCTCTCTGCATTCTGCGTTTAGTCTCCCACTTTGATAAGGAGATAAAGAGAGTTACTAGGAGTAGTAATTCATGGAATTTCTTTCTCTCCAGTTCTGCTACTAACCAGCCACTTGACAAATATCTCAATTCCTTCAGTTGAAATTATTTCTTAATATTTATAATTATTTTATATCCTCTGAGTCTGTCAGAGCTCCAAGTGAAACATATGGCATATGCAGAATTTTCTGTTTTCTGTGTTCTATTTCTGTATGGCTCAGTGTAGGAGAAGCAGAGGGATTTCCACGGGATTGTAGTGGAACCACCCTCTGCTGGTGGCAACTAAAGAAATCCACGAGGAAAAGAATTCTGTAGTGTCGGCAACCAATCTTAGTGACTTCTTTTTAAATATCAAGGAACTTTTACTTCAATAAACTTTTCAGTTAAATCATTCCCAGTGTTCCAGACCCATTTTAGAAAATAGGGCTTTATGATTCCATGGAATCAATATGGATAAATGCAAACTCAGAACTAGATGTCACTGAGAACATTCTTTCAAAATTAAGACATCAGTTAACTCTTTGCATTTTTTTTTTCCTGTACCTGGAATGTGTCACACTAAATCATCAATGTACCATACAATAGTTGTTTTGTTCCTATTTATTCTTTAAATCCCTCTGATACCCTCAGCAAAATAGCCTTGGATTAAGCTGTATTTTTAATGAGTGAGTATGAATTAATGAACTACATAAATTTCATAACTTTGAAAACTGTGTTAATAACTAGTTGGCATAAATGTGGGACATTCTTATGTAGAATATCCAAACTAGAATACAATCATTATTGAATTTCTCTTGCTCAAGAGGTTTAAAAGTGGGAATGGATATAATAGCATAATGGGTTATTTTCACTTTTTTTTTTTAAAGATGGGCATTTCTAATAGTCACAATTGACTAAAATTGTTTTAAAATGATTCTAATATATTTCAAACACTGCCAAACTCATTTTAGCAGGAAATCTTGTAGAATAACTGAAAATTCATTGTAGCTCACAAGCTTAATTTGCTTTTATCCATAGCTAATAACGATATTTCCAAAATTCTGATGCTTAATCTCATCTGGGATTTTTTGCTTTTAGCGTAAAACAAAACAAAACAAAACAAAACAAAACAAAACAAAAAAAAAAAAAAAAAAAAAAAAAAAACGCCCCACAAGTTTCATGAGCAATGCTTTACTGGACACTTTGGTCACCACATCCTGATGGAAGAATAATATGTAAGGATAGTGCCATTGATTACCTATGTAAGGGAACAGAGGAATCAAATGATCTTTAGGATTCACTCTTCCCTAAAATTACAGCAACCTCTTGCTTATTTTTTTCTTCTGTTTGGCCACGTATGCAGTCTTTATGATTTTTGTTGTTGCTGTTTCATTGCTGCTTCTATTTTTTTAAATTTGTTCTAATTATTTATGCTTGACAGCAGAATGCATTTTGACATATTGCACACAAATGGAGCACACCTCTTCATTCCTCTGACTGAATATGATACAGAGTCACACTGGTCATGCAATCATACATGCATAAAGGGTAATAATATCTGTCTTATTCCACCATCCTTTCCACCGTCACAACCTCTCCCCTCTTCTCACTCCCCTCTGCTGCTTCTATTTTAATGTTTTTGTTATGGTATGTACAGAATCTCCCAAAAAGGCTACAATAAGAATATCAGGACCTTGAGTGACTGAAGTTCATGGTCTACAGTAGATATCATGTTGAGACTGTGTGGCATACAAAATACCACTCAGTAGTTACTTTCCTGTCTCTAAAAGAAGAATAAATAGATGGTGTTAACTCTGTCTCTTCTGAATCAGCCCTCCTCAAGTTTTGACATGAATGCGGATCCTCATGCAATCTTGAGGAAACTGCAGATTCTGACCCAGTCAGCCTGGGGGAGGCAATGTTTCAGATTCTGCGCTTCTGACAAGCTCCCTGGTGCTGCTAAGCTACCAGGAGGACCAGACTTTGGGCATAACATGGTGCTAAACTATTCTCCTTGTACCTTTATATCCAAATTTACAGAAATCTTGATTTTTAAAATGTGAATCATGTCTCTGCACATTCTTCCAACTCCTGATTTCTAAAAATAAAATTGGAGGGAGAGCTGGATGGGATATTTTATATTCCCGAAAGCTGGATTACGTTAGGTCATGAAAAATCTTTATACATGCAGTTCAGAAGGCCCTAAATCCCTGATCACCTTCTGAACCACCTCATCTCAAGCTGAAGCCTGCTACTTCTAGGAGAATCTTTCAGAGTTCCACTCTCTTCTCCCTCTCACTAAATATACCTTTTCTCTGTTCTATCCTCTCTGTTTCTGCCTCTGTTGCTTGCCCTTCTTATGGATATCCCACAGAAGTGCCCTTTCACATATGTAGGCACAATGGGTGAATTGTACATTAAATAGGAAAGAATCTTTATCCTTCATAGTTACAGGAAATCCCGGACCCAGGGCAATATGTACATGATATCTGAATACACAATCAGACTCTTTGAATTACACTGTAGGAGCAACAAACACAGCAAAGAGACCACAAAAGCTGTCTTTTTCAGGGTATTCACAATGCAAATGAGCCATGATGAAGGAGAAAATCTGGTTAAAATCACCCACTAGCTGGATATTCATATCCTACCTTTTATCTTCAATTTCAATTTTCCAATTTAATGGCTGGCATCTGTTAGAAAAGAAAAATGTAATGGTCAATGCTGTGGAATTAAATCCATAGCCTACAAATTTATTAGAAGCTTTCCTTTCCACCCCTAAAACTCTGATGCACTGACTAAAATGCTTACTTTTACTTTTAAACAGAGTATGGAAATGCAACTTGGGAAAGATTACCTCTGAAGTGTATATATTGCTCTAAGAATTACTGAAGATCTGAAAATTATATCTATTTTTTGGATTATTTACTAATGAAAATAGCATTGTAGTGCTTGTAGAAAATGCTACCACCACCTACTGGCATACAGTGTACATAAAATTGAAAATGCTTTTCAATAATTTTGTAGAGTGCCAAATAAGGGTAGTTAAGAATAAAATATCATAGCTACATTATTACAATTTAATTTCAAATTTATTCAAATAAATGTATTATCTTTTTTGATAATATCAATGTTAACTTTTGTAACATAATGTGCAAAATTGTAAGAAAGAAGAAAAGAACAAAATGATGTCATGGGACATTTAAACAGAAAGGGCTATGGTGTACTTATATTCTCTGGGATGACAGATGCCCTTGCCTTACACCTGTCGCTATATTCATTTTTATTGGAAATTTATTTGATTAAACTCAGAAGCAAAAGGGAATTTTGTGTCAATGTGACAACTTGAAAATATATTCATACACATTGTTATTGAAAATCATATTCAACAAAATTATTTGAAGCCGAATATAAAGATATATACAAATCCCCTTGCAACTTTAGCAGCTATTTTGATAAAGAGAAATGTTGAAAACTACATGTACATCAAACTTTTAAATTTTTTTCTGTAAGTAACTCTCATTAATTTTACTTTAGCATTAAATCATATTCTCTTCATTAAAATTTCCCTCAAGAAAGAATTAAATCCTCGTGCTTTTTCCTTAGTTGTTAGTTTTGAAATTTATCCTCAAAGACAATCTAGTCTTCAGTCCTACAAATTTCCTACCTCTAAAGAAAGTATCTCTTGCATAGAATCTATTTTCTTGTTCAATAGTTTAATATTTTGCATCAATGAGCTAGATTCATGAAAAGGATATGGAATTAAAGATAGATTTTCTTCTCAAACTTTACTCTAATACCTCGATTTGTTAGAATTCCAAAATGGACAACTTATTTCTTTAATGATAATTCCAATCCCATCTATATTTATATAGAGATATAGAATGATATATTTAATAAAATCTAATGATAATATGTTTATATATTCTCATTGTAGTCAAGAAAAATTTGGGGTGGTAAACATGTTAAATTTTAACAAAAAGTTTTCATAGCAAGCTTTTCTAGTATTAGAATTCAGTTATATATTAAAAGTTGATATAATTTTTATTTTCTCCCATGGATTAAAAAATGTTTGTAGATAATAATGATAACTCATTCTTCATCATCTTATTTAAAGTCAGCTCCCTACTAGCCTCTTGGAAAAAAAAAATGCTCTTGTTCCTCAAAATATTGTCTTATATTGATAATTAGAATTCATTGCTTAACACTAAATTTTCATTTTTGTTGAATTGTTTGGCAGCTCCATATTTTGCTTATTGACCTGCTAACATTTTTATATCTTACACTATTTTACCTTCATCTACCTAAGAAATGGTCACTGAATTCCTATAGTGTGCTCAGCATCAGATCAGCACAGCAGATCCTGTGGATGGTGTTCCTGGTCAACAAGCTCCTTGATCTGTTGGAACTTCAAAGAGTGATAGGAAAATGCAATAGCAAGTCAAATGCAACAAATTAATGAAACAGACACATTGGTATAAGTGAGGTGGAGTATAAGGGAGCAAATAGGTAAGCATTTTAGCCTGTGGACAGGAGAGGCCTGTCCAAACCGAGAATGTTTGTGGTTAAAAAAAAATAAAATAAAATACACAAGTCCAATCAAGCAGGTTCACTTTTATATGATTGTTGAAGTTTACATATTTAATTATGCAAATATACTAGCTATTAAAATATATTATAATGATGAATGCCTGTAGTCCCAGTGACTTGGGGGACTGAGGAAAGAGGATGACAATTTCAAGACCACCCTCAGCAATTTAATGAGGCCCTACAAAACTTAGCAAGACCCTGTTTAAAAAGAAAAAAAAAAAGTGCTGAGAATGAGCTAGGGATGTATCTCAGTGGTAAAGCATCTCCTGGTTTCAATTTTCATTAAAAAAAAAAAAGGTATTAATAAAGGTATTAATAGTATATGCCTATCTTTCCCCTACTTGATGCAATTAATTATAATGAATCTAATATATATTCTTAAAACTGATTTCAACAAATTTGAATTAGTATCTTTAGGAAAAGTTGAATGATTACACTATTGATTGAACTATGTCCTTCCACACTTAGTATGTTGCAGCCCTCAACCCAAGTAAATCAGAATGTGACTAGATCTGGAGATAGGGCCTTTAAAGAAGGAATTAAGAATTAAGAGTAAAATGATAGTATATTTAGCACAAGATGAGTGGTATTCTTAAATGAAGTGGACTTTGGGAATGACCACATGAAGATACTAGAGAAAGAAGGCCATCCACAGGGTAAGGAAGAAAGCAACCCAGCTGAAATCAGACTTCTGGCTTCCAAAATTGTGGAAAACAAATTTCTGTTGTTTAAATCACTCAGACTCTAGAAATCCTAGCAAATTAATATAGAATAGATTGGCAAAGCAATTATAGTGAAATAAAGTGTTAAAAGCAAAAGAGTCTAGATGAAAAGAATAATGTGAAGAAGCTCAAGAAGGGGAAAAGAGTGATTTATCAAAGAAAGTATGACATTTATTTTAAGTGGAAGTGTAGGATGAATGGAGAAGAATAGGTAGACAAATTTTTAAAATTCAGATTATCCTAAGAGATTTTGATTTTCAAGCACAGAAAGTAATTTTAAACATTTTCCTGAGAGTGAAGAAAGTTATTATTACACACACACACACACACACACACACACACACACAAAATAAGTATTACACAGGCCTCTGATATATATATATAAATAGATGAAAGCAGAGCTACTATATAAAGACAAAGAAACTTGCCTCTCTAATTCTCTTGGCATCACCAGGGCAGTCCAAGGAACCTCGGGGCTAAACCCAACCTATTGAAAGAAAGAGTTAACTAGAATGAAAAGCTGAACTTTATTAATGCACATTGTGAGCCTCTGCAGTAGCTTGTGGTGCCCCTAATTTCTTGTTCCCACACTGTTTTATTTCACCTGTGTGTTTTATTTCACCCAGAACCAGGTGGCTGGCTGCACCTTTTCTGTAGGAGCAATGCACAACCAAGTATAGGACTTCTAAATGTGGCTGCTTGATATTTCTTAGCTAGTGTAATATGGTCACAAGTAATGTGCATCTAAGCAACTGATTTAAGAGACCTAGCCCACTTTTGGTAACTCTCCTGTCCTTTTGTTTCTGCTACAGAAATATTATGTCACAAATGTTGGCCAGTCTTTCAGCATGTCTGAATTAACAAGGCCCAGAAGAGCATCAGGCAACCATCACTTATGAAATGAGCAAGAAACACATCCATTATAAAACACTGGGATTTGGACATGGCTTATTATTGCATCAAAGCTGCCTGATACAGTGTTTATTAGTGGCATCAAATAAACCAAACAATTAAAAATAAGTGAATAACATTGCTTATATCTTTGTGTGTTTTACCACATATTTTCTTTTCTAGATTGGACTACAGTGAGAAAAATATGGAGATGAGAAGTGCTCTATATCCTTGTATCAGAGTTATCTATCTTTCTCAATTCTATCCACTCCTTTTCAAATAGTTTCATTTCTACTCATAAAATCCACTGAGTTAACTCAATCATGGCACTATTGCTTTGCAAAAGGCAAATGGGCTTTATTTCTGATACTTCTAGGAGATGGGTAGCTAAATGATAACCAGAAGCTTGTGATGCTTGACCTAACTCAATTAAATTTATTTTTTGGGGGGGGCATTTCAACAAAAAGAGCAAGAAAAAGTTTCATAATGATAAGTTAAATATCCATATATACCCAGGGCTATGTCAAAGCATTTTTGATCCTTATGAATGGCATTATGGTAATAGAACTGATACCAGTTTTAAGAATAAAGAAAAATATCAGAAAAGACAATGACTGGTTTATGTCATTGTCTCACCTCTGCCCATATGGCACCTGGTTTTGCTTTCCTTAGTTCCCTAGAATATTTTTCAGCAGCTTTAAGTGGCGTCCCACCTATTTTAGTCAGCTTTTGCATCACTGTGACAAAAATACCTGGCAAGAATAACTTAGAAGAAAAATAAAAGTTTATTTGGGGCTCAAGGTTTCAGAGGTCTCAGTTCATAGTCAACCAACTTCATTGCTGTGGGCCCAAAATGAGGCAGTACATCATTGGGGAAGGGACCAGCAAAAAAAAAATGTGGGTGATCAAGAAGCAGAGAGGAGGAAAGGGGCCTCAGTGAAGATATATCCTTCCAGGGCATACCTCCAGAGACCCACCTCCTCCAGCCACACCCCACCTGTTTACAGTTATCACCCAGTCATTCAAGCAAAGGTGAACAGATTAGATTAAAGCTCTCACAATCTAATCATTATATTTCAGAATATTCCTGCATTAACAGGAACTTTTGGGAGAGACCTCATATTCAAACCATAACATTATACCTTTTTATTTAAATTTGTTTGAGAGGGATTCTTTTCTTTGGATGCAAAACAAAGAACATTAATTTCTTAAAATACCCAAGCAAAAATAGTGATGGCCTAAATTGGCCTGGTGTGATTAGAGAATGACATGCTTTTAAGCTTGTCATTCCACTCTCTGTTAAGCATGGTGGTGCATGCCTATAATCCCAGCAAGTCAGGAGGCTGGAGCAGGAGGATTGTGAGTTAGTGAGCTGGACAACTCAACAAGACCCTGTCTCAAAATAAAAGATAAAAAGGGTTGGTAATGTATGTAGCTCAGTGGTTGAGTGCCCCTGGGTTCGAACCTCGGTATGACAAAATATAAAAAATAAATAAATAAATAAATAAATAAATAAATAAAAATAAAAGCATCCAACTAAAACATTCCACTGTTTTAAATTTAGAATAGACATCATAATGATTTTTTTTTCATGAAGAAGTAGTCATAAAATGATGTTCTAAATTTTTGCATTTGAAGAAACCACTATAATTTTCGCATGGAAAATGGTTAAAGCATTGACCATCAAACAGTCCAGTCTAAAAATGTCATCAGAGTATGCAGAACTTGGAGCAATGCAACTTCTGTTATATTTTCAACTAGTTCTAAAATGGAAACCAGAATAAGGGATGGGTTAATGCTCTTCATATTTATTAACTGAAAGTCGGGGAATGTCAACCAGATAGAGTTCATCTGTAGCCCTTTCCACTAGCCATAATTAGATAGCAGGGTCAGCTGATCAGGCCATTTAAGAAATACAGTCATTCGTTAAGATGGTTCCCAGCTCCAGTCATTCCAGATTGTCCCTGTTAGCATTCCTCTCTGAGGCCTATCACAGCTTTGTCTTCATAATAATCATTAAATTCAGCTCAAATACTAGTCATGGGAATTGTTATTTGACATTTATTTATTTTGTAAATCTATCTCAAACTGATTTTACTAGGAGAAAAATGCACTGAGGAAGTCGATCTGCTGTTTCAGCACTTACTTGTTTACAGAAAATTTCAGTGTAGGTGACCCTGTGCTGGTTGGAACCTTACAGTTAGAGCTCTTTCTGCCTCAGTGAAGAGCACATGCACTTTTCGTTTTTCTTTTCAGCTATCACCAGTCTTTTAAGGAAAACAAATAAAGGCAACAGACATTTTTTAAAGGGCCATATAGGGGACAAACTTGGATTTTTAAAATAACTAATAACTTTAAGGTAGAAACTGATTATGAACAGATAACTTGTCATTTGATATGCTGGCATGGCACATTTGTTCCAAATAAAATGAACCAAAATTTGAGAAATCGCAAGTACAACTTAAATACAGGATAATAGGAATCCTTACACAGATATTAAAAATAAAATACATTGAATGCGTTGTGTATATTCAAAATAATGCTAATGTACCTTATCCTTTTTCTATTTTAAATATATAAAGTTGAATCCCATATAGCTGAATGCATGCATATATATTTTCTTAGAAAGGAAGCAAACAAATTTTCTCATTATTTCTCTCTTTGTAACTACTTTCCCCCAATCCCATGTTATTATACTTCCATCCTTATTCTATCAAAATTAGGGTATTGGAAGATACCTAAAGAAGGAATTCATTAACAGAAATTATCTTCTTTTTGGAGTGAATGTGTGTCAATAGTGTCACTTTATTTTTGCTTAATTTCCAAAGGGTTTTTATAAAATAACTTTTCACAAATAAAAATACATTAGTTATTACTTTGCTTCTTAATTTAATTAAAATTAATCATTTTAATTCTTCCATGATGATTTCTGATATATGAATTTTGGCACATCTCAGAAAACTAAGATGAAACAAATCAGAAAATAAATGCAGAAGGGCTGATAATCTATGAAGTCTTTGAGTATGAGGACATGAATTACAGAAAGGTACATTCAAATGGAACTTGTTAATAGAATAACATAAAATTAGCTAATTCATTTATAAAATAGAAACAGATTAATCTAGAAATATTTAGAATATCTAAATATTTGGTTTATTTCTTACTTTTTTTTAAACCTTTTTTTTTTTAAATAATGTTTGGTATCAGGGATTGAACTCAAAGGTGTTTAGCCACTGAGCCACATTCCCAGCCCTTTCTATTTTTAATTTTGAGACAGGTTCTTGCTAAGTTGTTTAGGGCCTCACTGCGTTGCTGAGGTAGGCTTTGAATTTACAATCCTCCTGCCTCAGCCTCCCATGTCACTGGGATTACAGATGTGCACCACCACATCCATCCTTTTAGTCTTTCTTACCCATTTTAAGAAGGCACTGAAACTTCTTAGGTGACAGCATGCAAGATTAGAGCACAGTTGTCATAGAGTCTCTAGTTGAGATAGGCTAAAACTGATTTAAAGAAGTTTTGTTTGATTTGCATAGGTTTATATTTATTTGAAGTTTCACTATGTTTCCAGCATTAATAAACTAAGGAATTTGATATTATTTTAAAACCCATATTTCTGACATTTCTTAAAAGATAGGGCTAGCTCTCAACATGGGGCAAGGCAACCATCTGCTAGGGTTATGAACTTACTGCTCACAGTAGCTGAGCACTGAGCCCTGGGTTGTCAGAGACCCATTTCATGTATTTATTATATAAGGCATCTCCTGTAGAATTTTAGTTTCTGCCTCCCAGAATGGCCTGTGATCCTAATGATACTTATTCTTCTGGCAAAAGATAGAATCATAGTGTTTTCTTAATTCCTTCCTTACAACTTTCCACTCTCTCCATTCCTCTCATAATGTAATGTGAGAGGAAAGAAAGCAGAAGTGTGAAGTAGTCCACCCTGAGATAAACTGGTCAACATCCTGTATCCACTTCAGGAATATATTCTCTGTGCTTGACAGTTCAGCTTGAAATGAAAAACCAGGCAAAAGACCAACTACCTTTACGCCTTTCTTAGCCCAGATCTACATGATTTTTAAAAGATGCACTTTCCTGACCAGCAACAGCATCTCAGTCTGTGCAAACCTGCAGGCTACACTACAGATGGTGCCATTTAGCAATGGCCAAATTGCCAGTTACGACCCTCTAAAAAATGCAGAGTTTATCATAGAAACTCTGACAGTCGCTGGAATATCATGTCTCTTTTGGGCATTGTTTTAACAAATGCATTTAAAAGAAAAATGTTCCCAGTTAACTACAGTTCCCAGAATACCTTGTAGAACATTCTGTTTCTATTGATCATAAACTGGCATAGCCACTGTGCTTCCTCTGGCAGAACTCAGGGGGAAGCAAGCAAGCGCATTATACCATGTGACAAACTTTAAATTATGAAAAACACGAGAGTGCAATTTTATCAGTATTTGCATTCTCTTAGTGCAAGATAGATCTGAAATATATTTTTATCCAAAGGATCTTATTAAACTAAGAAGATTGCCAGTTACTATACGTAGTTGTTTCAAGCAGTAGTGCCGGATGGTACCCTTTGTAAACAATAGAGAATAAATCCAAACAAGCTAAAAAATGTTTATTGCAAACTACTGTAGTTCAAGAAAAATTACATCTGCATGGACTGCATATTTTGGAAGCAATTTATGGTGCAGTTTCTCTTCATTAACCACATCTCAGAGAACTTTCAAAGCATCCACTTGCATATTATTAACATGTACTTAAAATAACAATATAGAAAGCTTCAGGATTAAAATAAAAGGTTAAGTGTAAGATGTAAGGGGCTTTCAGTGTGTATGTATATATGCAATTCCATACAAATTCAGCTTTTTAATTAAAGTGAACTAGACCTTACCTAGACCAGCTAGATTAATAAGTATCTCACTCTACTATAACTATTCTCCTTAATAAAAGCAGATGAAATCCATTTTGCAAGGAAAAAATATAGAACTAACCATCATTGCTTCTTTTATATAGCTAAACACATATAATTATTCTACAGCATTTTTCATGAAAAGGAACAGTGACAAAAAGGCAATTATAACATTTGAAATCAATGAGAATTTTTCTTCTATTACTCTATATTACAGATATGTGTTTTGTAGGATGTTTAATTGGTTTTGTTTACTTTTTGCCATTTCAATATATTTTCTTCTTTATTGCTTGTTGTTCTTAAAGGAATATCTGTGTCAACTGTACTTAAAAATGTACACAGCATTTTATTCCATCATGAAGCCAAATATGAGAATTACTAATAAATGATTCTCTGCAAATTCATTATATTATTCAAGTTTCTCATCATTCATACTCAGGGACATGAAGGCACTCCTTGGAAGTTGTAGAAAAGGATTGATCTAATCAGCTGTTGCTTAAATGTACAATTTCCAGGTATGATATTATAGAATGGCCTTGATCTTTGGAATTGACAGAACTGGGTTTAAATCCAGCTGATGTCCACTAAACTTTATAATGTTGTGAAAGTCAATTAATCTGTCTGAGTTTCAGGTGTCTTATCTGAAAAAGAAAATAGGGATTAGTACCCACTTCAGCTGGGCACAGTGGCATACACCTGTAATCCCAGTGGCTCTTGTGGCTGAGGCAGGAGGATCGAGAGTTCAAAGCCAGCCTCAGCAACAGCAAGCCTTAGCAAGCCTCAGCTAAGCAACTCAATGACAACCTGTCTCTAAATTTAAAAATACAAAATAGGGCTGGGGATATGGTTCAGTTGTTGAGTGTCCCTGAGTTCAATCCCCAGTACCTGCCCCCCCCGCCCCACTGCCAATAAATAAAAACAAACAAATAAATAAATAAATAAATAAAAATTAAAAATGATTACTTCATAGAATCATTGAAAAGGTTAAGGGAACAGAGCAGTGCCAATTACAATTCCCAGAACACAGTAGGCTGCTTATAAAGGGCAGAAGTTGTTATTAGTATTTACTCTTCAAGTGCAAATGCAATCCAAGTCAGGCTAGACTTGGGTAAAATACTGTTTCACAGTAATGAAGTTTAAAATTCTTCAACTCTCAGCCATTATTTACAAACGGCCATGCCCCTATATTCCAGATCTCTCTTTATTGATGAGGACTCCAATTTCATTAGTGGTGTACCTAACCCTGTCCTGCTGGCTCATGCTGTATCAGGTCTCTTGGCTTCCCTTCTTTAAATTGTCTTCTTGGTTTCCTTCTTCTACTGGATTCTTGGTTGCTATTCAATAATATCTTTTCTGACACAGCAAGATAGAACTTCTCTATTATAGTAGTATCAGGCTCCAGTCTATGCATCTGTAGATATTTACTTCTTTGACTAAAAGCCACTAGAGATGTACCATTGTTTCCCTGGCACCAATATGACATCCCCAAGATGCTAAAAGCAAAATCATTTGAAATGTAAGGAGAGTTCTGTTAACTAAATGGAAGGTAATAAAACAGAGGCAAAAGTTAGTGTAAAACTACCTTTTAGGAAGAAAGAGCTATAGTTGCTGTTAATCTTCCTTAATCTTCTCTTTCAAGTCAGAGCTCTTCCAAATGCTTTGCAGGTCACCCTGCCATAGCCTGTGTCCCACAAGAGCACCAGTATCAGGCTGAGCTGTGGCTCTGCTTCCTCTCTCCTCATAGCAGCATGTTGGCACCATGCAATCTTCCCAAACCTGCCCAGCTCTGGTTAATTCAGGCACTGAAAAAGTCCATTTCCAGCCATCTAGACATTTAAAATCATACTCCTACTAGTAAAATTTCAGATGTGCAACCATCATTTAATAATCAACCCTTTTATCTTATTTCTTGCTGGTTTAAAAACATATTTTATTTTCTATGGTTTTGAAGTGTTAGACCATATTGCTTGCCATTTCATGCCAATACCTATTCATCCAGTGCTATCTGGCCTGGAGACTCCACTGAGACACTGTCTGAAAATGCTGCAGAAAATCAGTCACAAGTGCTCATCACAGATCTTGGTGTTTGAATTTTATTTTGGGTGGTGGCAGATGAAGCTATAAATCAGAATGCTTTTAAAATAAACCCAACATAATGCATCTACAATTCTCATATGAAAAATAAACTGAAGGAGAATTTGGAGTGTAAGAGAATGAATGTCTTCATGAATGGGATAAATTTTGTAAACGTGTGCTCCTGTGCAAAACATGAATTATTTGAAAGAAATTGAAATAGTAAACTTATAATACTAGGTTTCAATTCAGATACATACAAAGTTTTAATTCTTTGCTTTTCTGACTCTTTTTTTGTGATATATTCACAGACCAAACCGGAGAAATCTCATTGATCTTTTCTTTCAGGTGAGATCATCTGATGTATTTCTCAATGCATTTTATTTGAGCACTATGTAATAGGAACCGAGTGTCTTTAACCCTTTTTACTCTCCTACCTCTCAGAGCCCCTAGGCTTCAGAATGGCATTGTTCCTCCTCAATGGAATTGTAAATAACCATACAATTTGCCTTTCAGCCTTGTAATATGTACCCTAATACAGACTCAGAAACCAAAATCCCACTTGTTTCATTTGCAAAGGAGAGCTCAAATCTTTGAGTCCCATTCCTATCCTCCAAATTCTAACATTGCAGTCAATGCAGGCCACCCCTGGGGACTACCACAGCAACTTCATTTTAAAAATATATTTGATTTTCTTTTCCTAATCTTGCAGCCTTTCTTTCTTTTCCTTTTTTTCCCCTTACACTGCTGCATGCTTTCATTTTGCTTTCAGTCAGTAGTTTAAAAACTTTAGCTTCTAATAACTGGAAAAAATGGTTATTTAAAGATAACTGCAACTTGCTTAACATGCCAGGCTATCATATGCTCAGTGCTTTGAAGCTGCAAATTAATGACGAGCAGGAACAGTGACTATCTTTCAGAGGAAACTGACCTCTTTCTAATGGCACATCGCTAATGTCATCTGTCTACTGCATCTCATTATGTGAATTTCACGGAGTTAAAAAAAAAAAGTATCTTAAGGCTGTGCACAAATAAAAAAGACCTTCTAGTATTAAGCACTTTGAAAATTTTTGATCTCTCAAAATACCTTCCTTAGATACTGCTTCCCCCTTTTGTGCATGGCACGCTGCTTATGTCATCTATTCTCTGTGACTAATTATGTTAATTTTGTGCCATAAAAGTAACTGAAGGCTGTTAAGGAATAAAAGCTTTTGAGTGGCCTTATTTCATAAACACCCCTTTTGAACAAGGCACATTTAGTCATATTTGCAGTAACAGAAAGAGTCTTGTGCTAAAAATACAACAAAGGCTCTTGAATATGGCCATTTATTCCCACTTTATTAGGTAATTTATGAAAAAGTATGAAGGGAAGCCTTTTTGTTACTATAATTTGCATAAAGCTGGTGCCCCATTAATGAGATAACTTCCTGCCTTTTGTGTATCACCAGCTGGAAATAGAAATGGAGGAACTTTTCTGTTGCCCAATTACTTAACCTGCTGAGTTCAGAGTTGGAAAGTAAACAGGCTTCCTATTTGCCAAAGAACTATATTTTGGTTTCTCTAACCTGATTTTTAAAATAAAAATAATCTGAAGAACAGATGAAAGCCTAATGTTAAAACTAACAGTATTTCAGCAAAGCTTTACTTTAGGATAGATATCCATTATTGGTGAATATTATCTATTTTATAATCATATTTTCTCCATTAAAGCACATTCCTGATATTCTTTTGCTTTCACTGGGTCAAATGTGTTACATTTGATCATCTGTTTGAACACATCAAATAAATATAACAAAAGAAAAATTTGAAAACAAATTCTAGATTCAATTTTTTAAAGTGCAAAGGGGCAATACTTTTTCATTTGAGTTCCAGTTTTCCATGAAAGTTATTAACACTAATAATTATAATAATCATTGTGTGCCACTGAAAGTTATTTGGTTATATGATAATTAACATAATATCTATTTAGGGCAGAAGGTTTGCTAGGAAGGTAGAAATTCTATACATGTAGTAAAAACATGGAAAATTAAAATAGGAACAGAGGAGTGAATTTGAATTTGTAACTTGTACACATTTATACACCATATTAGAAAAAGGTTGTTAAGCCTTCATGAACACAGTTTTGTTTTGTTTTTTTAATTCTGCTTGTTAATATGTGATTAGATGATTTCATCTAATCTTTGAAAACTACAGGTTAGTTAAAATAAGCTATTATACATTTTCTCTCCAGCCCCTAATGCCAGCTCTAGAAATGTAGTTCCAGATGACACATTGTAAATATCTTTAAGTGGAAAATAAACCAGAGTAAGGACAGAGGGACAAAACTACTGACTTTGCCTAAAGTTCAGGGGGAAAAAACCTATCCCCTAGTACTGTGGTCTTATCATCCTTAAAATATGGTGTTGAACACTTTGAAATTACATTAAGAAATTATCTTACCATTGGAGCTGAAATTCTATTTTTTCTATATTCCCTTTATAACATCTTGGGTAAATTACATTTACAAAAATAATAGAAATGGTTGCAAAAGCCTTGGGCTTTGAAAACTATCACCATTTGAATGTGGTTGCATTTTGTCAGCTGTTGTGCTCCTAGTGGCTAACTTTTGAGATTAAGCATGATCGTCATTCCACTTATACATTTATTCTCTGGATAATTTCTCTGCAGTCTGATGCAAAACCTGACTTCCTGTGTGTGACATTTTTGTGCCTTACACCCCAATGGTAGTTTATGAGGCAGATTCTACTCAGCCCAACCCTTACACGAGCACAGCATTTCCCAAGCACAGTAACTTGCAAGATAGTTTTGGCATGATAAGTCTACCTTCTGTACCTTCTCAGACATCATAGAAAAACAACATGAGAACTGCTGTCCTATGGAAGCAACTTTCATGTCTGAAGCACTGTGATAGGGAATTCTTTTGTGTTCAGTTGGTACATCACTCAATATAAGAGAATTATAAATAGGCAGGGAAAACAAGTTCTACTCATTCTGTCAATATGACTTGTTTTCTTTTGTTGTGTTTGTCTTTGCTTTTTTTTTTTTTTTAACATAGATTGTTAAATGACAATGGAGAAGACGACACAGTCCTACATAGTCATCTCTAAAAGGTTACCAAGGAATTGGTTGTTCTGCATAGTTACTTCCTGATTGCTTTCTTCTCACTTTTACCTGCAGAAAGAAATGTATTCCACAAGTAGGTCATAGTTTCCAATTCATTTGCAACTGGATTTGTGAGAATCTGTCATTTGGATTTTCAGAAGGGTTAGTCATTTAAGCCACTGGAACATAGAAGAAGAAGCTAGTATAATGTGTAATCTTTTAAGGGAAAGAAAGAAAAAACAAAGCCTAGAACAAACTTAATTAAAGTCAGTAGGAAAAGTAGTCAAAATGACAAAGCAAACACATAACTGTAATACTTTTTATTTTAATTATTTTGGATCTCCAATATTTTGTATTCTAGTTACTCCACTAAAATATGCTGTATTTTCACTCTAGTTTTCTGTATTCTGACTCATATTTTTCCAGCATGAACCTGAAAATTGGTTGGTCTTCCAGTTTGAAAACTGAATGAAGAATTTTACATGTGTTATGTAATATACTTTATTGAGTTTTAGAATATTAATTAAAGCAGTCATTTGGGGTCATATTTTATGGGCTTATTTTATCATCATCTTATAGTTGAAGACCTTATAAAGACCCCTCTCTCTCTTTTTGCTGCTCTTCTAAAATTCATACAATCTCTCCTAAAATAGCTGAAAAAATTGAAGTCATCATTCAGCATAAAGTTAATAAACTGCTAAAACTAGGCAAAAGTAGTTGGGAAGCTGCAGAGAAAAGTTTTGAATCCGCAAATGTTTTCTACATTCCTACTGGTAACTCCAAGGCGTTTCTTTCTCTGTTCTTTTTCCCCCTCCTTGTCTGTTACAAGTTATGATGTGTGGATGAAGGCTTTTTCCCATGCAGTAATGACTGTATACTGAGATTTCAAGGGGCTGTTCATGACAATCCCATTTTCTGTGTAATTTCATGGTTGTCTTCTTGAATGAAGATATTGGCTGCTCTGAAGCAGGGGGTCAGCCGCTCTTGCTCCCTTTCAGTATTGTTCCGGAGTATGTTTCCTTTCAGCTGATGAAAAGTAATTCATCATTTACACCCCTGAATTCTGCCAGCATTTTTTGAACAACTTTTCTTTCCCTGTGGTACCTTAGGCCCATGAAAGAGATAAATAGGTTCAATACAACACTAGGCCCCGGATCCTGGGAGCAGGTTAGGCCTCTGAGGCCCCGAGCTGCCCCTTTCTCATGATAGAGTTTGTCACCTTTCTACCTCGAGAAGTCAAATCCTGTCGACTCAGCCATCTTTCAGGCTCTCTGAAGTGGCTTTGGCACCCACTGGGGCATGTGAGCTTAAAATTGATTTTTTTTAAGATCTGTCAAGTTCCCTTAAGGGACGAAGTTGACAGCCAGCAGGCCTCAACTATCACAAAGCATTCAATGTGTAAAAGACACCTAAGGAACTTCCTTTGAGGGGCCAAAGGGCTTCAGACTTTGTGACACATGGAGAGGGTGCTGTTGCTAAGAAACTGGCTTTTGGCAATAGGATTTTTCCTGCAATGCTGCCACTTTGGGAAGTACTTTAATGCTACCTCTCTTCTTAAGGCAAGAGACAATATCATTTATTACAAAAACAAGATACCAAATGAAGATGCTAAATGGGCTCATTACATGGTTCTTTAGACCCACTAGCCTATCACTAAGGTATTTTAGGAATTAGTTAACATATGTGCACTAGCTTTCAGGAAAACAAAGCATTAGGCAATAAAAATTTAACCAAAATAATATTTGGATTAATTTTAAAATCAAATATATCAATATTTAGGGATTTGAATATTATAAAAATAATACAGAAATAGATTGTTCTTTCTCAACTTAGAGTAAACAGTGAATGGATTTACCAACCCATCAGTGGTATTGCCCATGCTCTTGTTTAGATTTCCTTTACTGAGAAATAATGCTGGTGCAGATAGAAGCATTTACTTTTCACCTAGGACTGTTAGTACAGCCTTATATTTAGCTGTGTATCCTTATTTTATAGTTCTCTCAGAAGTCAGAATTATAGGGGCAGGATTCTGTTGTGTGGTTTTAAAGGTTATGGAAGTGTTCTGCTGTTTGTGATATTGATTTTAAACAGCTTCAGTACGGCAAGCAATTTTTTGTTGTTCTAAATAAAGAGGAAAACAACTTAGCCTCTTCTTATGTCCACAGAATAACCACTTTTTCTAGCCAAACCAATCATGCAGAGCCGGCACAGCATCCTTTGGAAGATTAGTGATTCCTCAAAAGAAATCAGGAGACAGATTTTCAAATTCAATTCTAACCTGTGTGGTTTGAAGGCCGTGAAACTTTCAACAACAATATAAATACTGCATGTGTGTCTCTCCTGAGGCTGGATTTTACCGACTGGTATGTGAAAGGCCACTTGTATAAGCAGGTGTAGGTCTGAGTTGAAAGGATTTGATGGCATTAATCTCCCTTTAAGAGGTCTTGTTTTCATGAGCTGTTGTCAAACATAACTGGGTTGTTCTGTGACTATAACTGCAGTTATCTGTCCCTTGTCATAGAGAGTTGCCCTAGCTTTTGAGGGAATTTCTGCCTGATTTTCCGAAGGACAGTTTCTGTGTTCTCTATAGTAGAAGACAGCACACAAGAATATAGGTTCTGGGGACAGGCTTAAATATGACTTGTGTGAGCTGTGTTACCTTAGCAAATTCTTGAACTTTCTCTAATGTATGTATGTATGTAAAGTATGTAAAGTGAGAATAATAGAATTTGAGGATTAAATGAGGTTATTCATGCAAATAACCCAACACTTTTATTGGATTGGCAATTCAGTAAATGGTAATCATTATTACTCAGATTGATCAAATATATTCCACACTATGGATATTAACTATGGACTTTAGGCAATTAGACTCCAAACTGTACATTTCCAACTATAGGAATTATTACCTGGTGCTAAGTCAAGACAACTGTGATCAAAATATGAAAGGAAATGCCAAACCATTATCTAAACCTTTGATTCAACCTAAGGTTTCTAGTAAGTTCTTAAATTAAAAAGAGCATATAAGAATAAAAGTTGGTACTATTCTCTTCTGTTGTTACATAGACATAATATACTTTCTTTACCATTGGTGACTGACAAGATCCTGCAACCTATAAGGTGGACATTCTGTTATCAGGGGATGAAAGAATATGGTCATTCTGTAAGTTGGTACATGTAAGTTATATGGTCATTTTTCCTAGATTCCTGGTTTATTTAGCGTAGTGGAGATTAATAATTGGTTTGGTAAAGTTGCTCAGATGATATTAAAGTCCAACCTGGGCTGAATATCACTGGCTTAGGAAAACAAATAACAACTTCACTATAATTATCTCATAAAATGTGCTACATTCAAGAGGCATAACAAATTTTGCAGGAGAGAGACAGCAAGCAGGAAGTTGCTAAGTTGCTGAAGACAAAGGCAAAGTAAAGCAGCCAAATCTGAAGAGAAGCAGAAAGGGAGTTTTCAACAAATAAAAAGTTAAATTAGATTATTATTTCACTGTGTTCTTTAAAGAATCAGTGACTTCTACAATAGGTACTGATAACAAATTTTGTGATTGTACATTTATCCACAATGTGTTGGAAGTTCCTTTTAAATCCTCTTCCATGTAGACCCACCAAAGGGATAAAAAAAGGGGTCTACTTTGGACCTCCCTTTTTTTTTTTTTTTTTTCCACTAAAGCTTTATGTTATCCATTTCTTTTCTGGAGGAGGTCTCCCCCATCTTCACTAGTAAACTAGATGTGCTAATTCTGTGCCTATTACAGTGCTGGTGCAGGGGTGGGGTGGGGGGTGGAGGGGGGATTGCTGCAGAAAGGAAATGAGCACAATGGGAAGGACTCCTCCATTGGACTACAGGCCATTGGAGAAAGAACCCACGTGTAGAGTGACTGTCCTTGTGTCCCCAGTGCTTATTTCAGTGTTGATTGATTGCAGGCACTTACCTAATAACATGAGCTGAGTGTGGGAATAAATAAATGAGCTATTCCCACCAAGAGCTTCCAAAATCAACAATCCCTACAATAGGCAATATGCCTAGTTTTTGCCCAAGAATCTAACAATTTTTCTACTATAGTAGTTTCAATACTCTTCTCAGAGATGCTGACAAAAAGATCCATAATTCATCTGGAAAAAAAAAAGATGAAATTTTCTCTCCCAAAGTGAGAATGCTTTGGATTCATTTGAGAAGGCGGAAACGAGGTGGAGCAGGCTCATCCTCTTTTCATATTGGGATATAAGTTCACCAGCAGCATGAGAAACAATAAGCATTTTATCTGTCTTAAACAATTTTACAGCCATACTACCTCTGATAAAGAAAAACTGCACAAGTTCCAGTGCTACACTTTGATGCATCTATTGTTCACAGGGTCATCATATTACAGTCATTATGGCAGGAGTCTCACTTCCCTCCCTGGCCTATTATAACTGACCGTAATGTACCATAGAGGCTCAAGATGTTCTCTTCTTGACTGAGCCTGGAGAGTATCTATTTCACAGTGTATTCCCCTTAAAGGGAGAGTCTAAAAGTGGCAATAGTTGAGGCACTTATCTGTACATAAGCATCGAAGACAGAATGGGAGTAAATGATGCACTTCACGGAGTTGCATTACTTCCTCAGTACAATTTGTTGCAAGAAGAAAAAAAAATGAAAGAAGAAAAAAGGAAGGAAAACAGCAAGCAAGAAAAGTAATTTGGTAAATGGATTCTAGTGACCTGAAAGAGTTAATGTGCTTCTTCCCCCCTAGAAACAGTGAACCATTTATATATAGGCAATGCCTTCTCTTCTCCTGAGTCACATCACTGCTGCAAGAGACATTTTTAAATGGATCTTCACAGACTCCAGGGATGGATGAGGAGGATTTTTTTTTTTTCACTGTCAGTAGTAACTACAAAATAAGTTTGTACTTTTTTTTCTTGTTTATCTATTTTTCTCCTGCAGTGTCACCCTGAAATGAAGTTTTAAAAAACCTGCCTTCTTACATTTGGAATTACTGTTAGGGGAAGGTTACCTTCTGGGTGTACATATTTCATCTGTACACCTTGAGGAATTCGCAAATATTTTCTATGATAAAAAAGCAAATACTAACCAAAAAAGAACTAATCTGTTCTTCAACACTTTGATAATCTCCATTCATTAATATCTCTCTTTTCACTACCTATAATCAACTCAATTCTAATTATTTAATATCTATTTTTTAAATTATAATTTTCTCCCTCAAATTCATCATGCATTGTAAGATTTTGTTATGTGTACTTTGTTTTATACATTCTTTCCTAAATATTTTATCCAGGAAAATCTTTCTTGCATTTCTCTATTTTAACAATAAATTAATGTCAAGGTGTTTCAGAAGTAAATATTTGTAAAG
The DNA here is from genome assembly GCA_025594165.1 of Tamias sibiricus. Lineage (NCBI taxonomy): Eukaryota > Metazoa > Chordata > Mammalia > Rodentia > Sciuridae > Tamias > Tamias sibiricus. The sequence continues at coordinate 145,853,353 of CM046660.1, read as the reverse complement.
CATTAAACACTTATTCACAGGTTTTTCAAATTCTAGAATATTACTTCGCAAATTGTTTTCTTTAACTGTGCATGAATGTAATATGTACTTAGTTCCCTGAATAATTTTCAATCCTGCAAGGGACATTTTATCAAGAAAAAATTTAAAAAGTAAAAAATAAAAGATATCCTGCTCTATTTTCTCTTCATGCCCTAGAGGCGTATTTCAGCATTCACAAAGTACCTGCCTGCCTTTATTGTCCTTAATGTCTATCCAAACACTAGATGCTGTGTCAGCTAAAACACTCATAGCTTTTCTTTTTTGCTGGTTATCATATCTGTGTAATACTGAACCCTCCCTCACCCTTATTATTTGGTTTCTACTTTCAGTAAACCTTATACTAGCATTTTAAATTCACAGTCATTTCTCTGACTGAAACATAGCACTGCTATTTCAATATCATGCTTATCCCTTATACTCATACTTATCGTTGATAAGGCTTTTGATGTAATAAATCCTTGATATAATATCGTACTTATCCATGCTATGAGATATAATCAAAAATGAAAGCAGAAACTTAAGATACAGAGTAAAATATATTACTTGCCAATTTTCCACAGTAACTTTTCATCATTACTCCAAAATTACTTTTTAATGCAAAGAGTAGTTTCAATCACATTGAGGCCCACATGATTCAGATACTATCATAATCACAATTAGATTACATTACTGCAATCAGGAATGGAGATCATTAAGAGAAAGAATATAAATTGCTTTAGTTTTACAAGTACTGAGCTAGCAAAATTATAATTAATCTCCATTTATAATCTTTTCTTTCATAGAACTGCAAAGCATGCTACTTTTTTTAGGCCATCAATACAAATTAGAACTAAGTAATAAAGCCCTAACTACTACTACTGTGCTGTTCACAATTGAAGAAACTTTCACATTATGTATAGAAAGCTTTTGATGCAAACAGTGCCCTTAGAGTAGATTGTTTCAATGCAATAAGCCTAACTATTACAAGGTGCAGTATAAGAAGCAGAATGCAGCAGAAACTATCCTTCTTCTCAGAGTAATCAGTTTGTGCATTCCATTTCTTAAATGAGATGGTGCTGCTCATGTGAGATGAAGTAATGACTTAGCAATAACAGTGAATGCATCATGCTATATATCCCAAGTTTTAAATATAATATTTCAAAGTAAAGGAAATAACAACATGAAAAATAAATGAATTCAGCATATCACGACCTTTAAAAAGCAATTAATTATAATTGTTTTATATTTTAAAGTGAATTAGATTCTCTTATACTTTGATATTCCAACTTCCTCTAGGATTATACACACACACACACACACACACACACACACACACATATATAAGTACATTTTAGTTATTTGTTTTTGGAATTCTCCATGAAAAATAAACTATTTTATTTTATTAAGCACAGATAATAGAAAGTATAGACAATATCTACAATAATATAGATATTATTTTTCCTACAATTCTAAAGTCCAAACAGTACCAGACTCAGACAAATTTTTGGAACTTAAGTGGTAATAAGTAGACCACACATAATTCATTTAGAAGGAAGTTAATCTGATTTGAATTTATTTAGTGGAAATTTTTCACCTAATCTGGCAAAACGTTATTCATTCTATGTTCATTTTTGACAAATAAATGTGTATATATTTAAGGATTACAAATTGATGAACTCATATACATATACATTGTAAAATGATTGCCACAATCAAGTTAATTAATGCAACAAGTACCTCATGTAGTCAACAATTTTTGTTTGTTGATATCACTTATGATCTATCCTTTTAGCAAATTTCAAGTATGCCATATAATAGATTTTATTAACTATAGTCAACATGCTGTACATGAGCTAACTACAACTTCTGCATCTTCTAACTGAAATTTATACCCTTTGACCTGCATCTCATGATTTTGGACTACCTCCTAGTCCTGACAACCACCATCTATTTCTATGAGTTTAAAACTATTTTTTAAAAAGATTCCATCCACATAGGAAATCATTCAATATTTATCTTTTGTGACTAGCTTACTTCACTTAGTATAATGTGAAGCTTATCCATGTTGTCATAACTGCAGAATTTCCCTTCTAAGGCTGAATATTATTCTAGTATGCTTACCACATTTTCTTTATCTATTTCTTCAAAGGTTAGCACATATTGTTTCCTGAAGTTAGCTGTTGTGAATAATTCTGCAATGAACATGGAAGGGAGTGCAAATATCTCTTTGAGTTAGTGATTTCATTGCCTTTGGATATAAACCTGGAGGTGAACTATTACATCATGGTAGTTCAATTGTTACCTTGTTGAGGAAACTCCATATTACTTTCTATAATAACTGTTTATATTCTGACCAACATTGTTAAGAATCTCCATTTTATTTCTACCTTGCCAACACTTGTTATCTTTTGACTTTTTGATAATAGCTATTCTCAGAAGAATGATGTAATATCTTATAGATTTGATTTAAATTCTTCATATACCTGTTGATCACTCGTATGTCTCCTAAGGAAAATAAATTTCTATTCAGTTTCTTTGTACATTTTTAATCAAGGTACTTGTTTTTAGGTTATTGCGTTGCATTGGTTCCTTATATATTTTGTATGTTAACCCTTATTGGACATATGATTTTCAAATATTTTCTCCTATTCCATAGGTTATAAGTTGCCCTTTCATTTTGTTGTTTGTTTTCATTACTGAGCAGAAACATTATAATTTGATGTAAAACAACATATATTTTTGCTTTTGTTGCCCATACTTTTGGACAAAAGCAAAAACTCATCTCCAAACACATGTCAAGGAACTTCCTTATTTTTTCTTCCAGGAGTTTTAAAAGTTTCTTGTATTTCAGCTCTTTAATCCATTTTGGGTTGATTCATATGCAGGGAGAAAAGTAAGAATGCAATTTTATTCTTTTGCAAGAGGATATGTAGTTTTTCCAACAGTATTTATTGAAGACTTTATACTTGACATTTTTGTCAAAGATTAGTTGACTATATTTCTATCAGTTTATCTCTGGAATATCTAATCTATGCCATTGGTTGGTGTCTCTTTTTTATGCCAGGGCCATCTTGTTTTACCATGATGCTTAAATTTATTCCATTGTTAGTACTACTATTATACTATACTATTATAGTAGTAGTAGCAGTAGTAGTAGTATTTAAAGTGTGTTTTTAAAGTGTATTTAAAGCTCACAGCAATTTAAATTTGCTCTCATACAAAATCTAAACATTTTGGTTTTGAAGTCATGATGCATTCTTTTGTTTAGTGTATATCTATTATTAATTTATTATAGTTTTAGTACTTCCATCCTCTATTCTCTTGCTTTTTGATACTGGAATGAATAGCAATTTATACACCACTGGATGTCTTTAAAATTACACTACTGAATATTCTTAATTTTGCTATGTGCTTATCTTTTCCAATAAAATTTGTGATTCCATATGTTTTCTTGTTACCCAGGAGCATCCTTTCCCTTTAAAGCATTCCCTTCAGCCTCTGTCATCATTTGGGTCTTATGGTGATGAAGTTTTTGTTTGCTTAGGAAAATATTATTCTCTATTTCAGAATGATAGATTTTGGGGGTAAAGTCTTCTAGTTTGAGACTTTTTTTTTTTTCATGCAGCACTTGAATATCCCTTCTAATTCTTTCCTTGGCTGCAAGGTTTTTGCTAGTGAAGCCAGAATTAGACAGGCAGATTTCAAGGGTCAGATCCAGAGAATGGAGGGATTGAAAGGAGCCCTTCCTCCTCCACCCAGCATGTGCCTCTGCTTCAACCTGTAGTTAAGATAACCTGTCCCAGGAATTGTCCCTCCCTAAAGGGAGTTGTAAAAGTTGCTAATTAATTTGCCCTGGCTCCCTTCCTGCCTGGATCACTCATCCCTGGCCCCTTCAGCTCACCTGTTTCCCACCTTTTGGCCATCCCACCAAGCATTTCCTGGGCCCAGTCAAGTACACAGGAAGGAGAAAGATGAGGGGGAAGAGAGCAGGAGAACAAAGGAAGCCTAGGACATTATTAAAAAAAAAAAAAAAAAAAAAAAAAAAAAAGGCTGAACAACTCACTTCTTGGAATACCAGGTTACCAGCTATGGCCCCCTTCTCTCTGGGAGAAGTCTATTACCCCTTTTTTAAATAAACCCTGCATTATTTACTTGCCTTGGCATGCCTTGTTAGGGACTTAAGAACACATCTGCTGAATAGGAACTCTCTGGTTGCTTCCCACTTCCTGTTACAGACCTGGCCTAACCCTGGAGGCATTCCCCTGAAGTGTCCTGGGAGCCAAAACTACCCTGAAGATAGGGTAGTTATTCCGCCAATTGGACTTGCCCATGTTCTTTACCTGTCTCTATAATCTCTTTGCTGATTGGCTCATGTCCCATATAAAGGTTGTCCATCTCCCTCAATAAACTTGAGTTCCAGCACTGACCGGCTCCCTGGTATGTTCCTGTGTCTTCTGAAGGCAGGGGAGGGAATGCCAGCGACCTCTTACCTTCCCATTTTTGCCTTATCACTGAGGCAGGCTCTCCCAGCCTCTCTGTTGGACAGAGACAGTTCGATTCCCAGGTTTAGGGAGAGCTACAAACTTCAGCCCCTACCGTAATTTCCCTACAATGCCTCTCTAATGCTATACTTTAACATGTGAGGAAGCAGGACTCTCCACCTATATCAGGTGGTATCACTAGGATATACACTGATAGTCTAGTGAGTTCCTTTGTTTATAATGAACATCTTTGCACCTTTCGTTTTCAAACTTGTCTTTGGTTTTTGACAATATGATAATAATGTATGTCAGGGAAGTTCTCTTTCTGGACTTTTGAGCTTCATGTATCTTCATGTACCTTTTCTCCTAGGATTTGGGGAATATACAGCCATTATTTCTTTAAATAAGCTCTTTGTCCCTTCCTCTCACCTCTTCTTCTTCTTGGACCTCTAAGACCTACACATCGTTTTTCTTCATGGTTTCCCATAAGTCCCAAAGTTTTTTTTTTTTTTTTTTTTTCATTATTTTTCATTATTTTTTCCTTTTCTTTACTCTTAAGTGATTGCTTCAAGTGCATTGTCATTTAGTTACCAGTAATTTCTTCTGGTTGATGAAGTCTGCTGTTGAAGCTCTCAATTGCACTTGTATTTCATTATTGTATTTTTTTAATGCTCAAATTTCTGGGTGTTTTTAAAAAATCACTTGTATCTATTTATGAACCTCATTTTGTTTCTGTGCTTTTAAAAAAAAAAGTCATTACACTTTCTATGTCCTCTTGTCATTTCTTTTTAAGAAAGTCTTCAATGCTTTCTTAAAATAATTATTTTGAATTAAGTTTAAGTGGGTCCACTACTGAGAAATCTCAAGAACTTAGTGGGCAGGCACCTTGATGAAGTCTGGAAAGAAGTTAGAACTGTGTTTTTTTGTCAAATTTCAAATCCTGGTTGCTCAGTCCCCACCACATTTCCTTTCTCCCAGTCATGCAAGTGGGCTGATGCCCTCAGTATTGTGTGAAACAAAAAACACATGGGCTCTTGGGCAGTGTCCTCCAGACCGATCACAATTGCACCTTCACTCACTGTACATGTCCTTCTCGCATAAGGAATTTCATGTGGACAAGTGTCCTTTGGCACTAAGCTGAACTGCTTTGGGAGAAGGGTGGAGGGAAACCATTTTTTTTTTTTTTTTTCTTAAGTATTCATTCTAAATGTGGTATATATACAAAATGGAATTTTACTCAGCAATAAAAGAGAATAAAATAATGGCATTTGCAGGTAAATGGATGAAGTTGGAGAATATAATGCTAAGTGAAATTAGTCAACCTCAAAAATCCAAATACCAAATGTTTTCTCTGATATAAGGAGGCTAGTCACAGTGTTGTTGGATGGGGGTACATAGGAGGATTAGAGGAACACTAGAATGGTCAAAGGGAAGGGAGGGGAAGGGAGGGAGCAAGGGGGGAGGGAGGGGGGAAAAAGGAAAAAAAAAAAAGGAAAGGTGGTTGAATGAGATGGATATTATTATCCTAAATGCATGATTGAAGACCTGAATGGTACGAATATACTTTGTGTACAAACAGTTGTATGTAAAAAGATGCTATATATGTGCATTATGAATTGTAATACATACTACTATTATAAATAAAAAAAATTTTAAAAAAAACTTTTAAAAAGTATCCATTCTAAATGTTTTGCTTCACTGTTGCTACAGAATTTCCCCCTGCATTCAAATATTGTCTTCCATTGGTGATTGTGCAAATCAGTGCTTTATTGAGAGATGGAAATAGAGAACACCCATTCTACCATCTCACAGATATCCCTCTCTAATGATGCTATCTCATATGAATATTCTGACAAGACACTGAGCCACATCCCACTTAATAATTACATAATGTGTGGCCCATACACAAAATTACCTTTTATAAAATAAAAAAAAATCCTTCTCCAAAAGACATATTACACCAATTATTTCAGATGAAAAATTATGTATGCAATAGTTGCATATAGGTGACCGGATGTGATTGAGGTAATAATTGTCTCCTTTGCCTTTTGCCTACCCCACCCAGTACCTTCCTTTTAGCATACTCTTGCTCTTAATTTTCTTTGAGTTAGAGATTTCCACAATTTTACAGTGAATGGGCAGTAGCTGTCTCTATGTTCTTATCCATTTCAAACTGGAAGGAAACTGATAGGGATTTGAGTGACTGGAGCCCTGGCTGGACACCATCAGTTTTAAATCTACACATTCAGTTCTCCAAGTAAGCAGTGGTTCCAATGAGCTACAGACATTGATTTCTGTGTTTCACATGACTTGAAAAATATTTGAACGTATTGTCTTGATTTGATATCTCCATACCTTCTCTTACATTCTCTGATACCAGGTACAGGCTGTTAATAAATGTTACTGCACAGAAAGACAAATACCATATTTTTTTTTTAATATGTGGAAGCTTAAGAAGAAGTTTATGACATAGAAGAGAACAGAACAGTGGTTATCAGAGTCTTTCAATGGGGAAAGGGTGGTTAGAATTTCTATGCCCAATTACAGTTAAGAGGAATAAGACCTGGTATTCTACAGCACAGTAGGCTGACTATAGCTTACACAACTTATTATATATGTTATAAAGAACTAGAATACAGGAATCTGTAGGTTCCAAACACAAAGAAATGATAAATGTTTAAGGAGGTGGAAATGGCAATTATCCTGATGAATGCTAAATGGATAGAATGCTTCCATTCTTATTACTGCTTTTATTTATAGTATAAGAACATAAAGTCTCATTTCAAGGTACCAAAGTATCAGAAATCAAGTTGTAGATGGCTTGGTGAAAATGTTGTCATCCTAATATAGATTGGCATATTTCTAAGACAGATCCTAAAGAGAAGACCCGTTTAAGAAAAGGAAATATATAACTCCAATATTGTTTATTTTAAACAAAATCTTCTTTTAATGGTGGAAAACCATGGAAAAATAGGTTTTAAAGGTGACGTATTATAAAAATGTGGAAGTTCATAAAAATATAAAATTCCTGGAATTTGTAATGATCCTATGCAAAAACAAAGATAGAGAAAAACAATTTTAAGAGACTATCTTAACTATCCAATTTTTCCACAGAGAATAGAAGTTTTATTTATAGATAATGGTTTTAGTTTAAATTGTTAAAAAGATATATTACATTGTTCTACTCTGAATCAAATCATGTTAATTAAACACTGGAAACTGCTGCCCAAATTGTGTTTTTACTCTATATGTGATATGGTAATAACTTAAAAAAAAACAAATAATAATTCTGCTTATAGGCAATGAAATCAGCTTTTATTGTTAATAAACTCAGACTTTGGTACTATGATATTCTGCAACTATGTGCTAGAAAATTTTAGAAAAATTTAAAGGTTTTATAAAAATTTTCCAGACCACAAGAAGGACAGTATACACTATGCAAAGTCTGATTCATTTAAAAAAATTCAGAGAGATAGAGAAGGAGTAAAGTATATGAGCATATTTTGCAAATAATTGTTGGAGAAACTACAAGGATTTTCTAAGATACCTGTAAATCAAAAGAGAGAAAGAAAAATAAAGCATTAAATAAATCATATTATTCAAAATTATTCACAAAAAGTAAATTATCTCTCTTTACTAGTACAATGCTGAACAATTATGGGTAATGTGCTACATTTTTCCTTTCCAAATTAATTAATTAACATATTTGCATTAGATGCTGCTATGATATTGATATGAAAATACATTGTATTTGATTGGAAGGAAACAAAAATAGGCATTATAACCCATTTCAAAGTACTACAAGAAAATCCAGGAGCCGTGGTGCATGCCTGTAATTCCAGTGGCACAGGAGGCTGAGACAGGAGGATTGTGAGTTCAAAGCCAGCCTCAGCAATGGCAAGGTCCTTAGTAGCTTGGTGAGATGCTGTCTCCAAATGAAAATACAAAATAGGGCTGGAATTGGGCTCAGTGGCCAAGTGCCCCTGAGTTCAATTCCCAGTACTCGTATCCAACCCCCCCCCCAAAAAAAATATGTACTATTAGAGAAGATCAGAACTATTAGAGGTTATAGTTTGTTTCTGACTGCCATCATTAAAGAATATTCTCTGGGTAGTATATATAATGTTCTCTGAATTCTTAATTTCTTAGATAAATTAAATTTAAAGTTTTTTTTAAGATTTCATACTAGTCTGATTTTATATTAATACAGCACACATTCCAAAAAAATGAATTTATTTCCCGTGTGCTTGAAGAAAAGCATAAGACTAACATTGTATTAGACAATGAATACTATTTGTCTTAAGAGAAAGATACTGTTGTTTGGAGAAAGTTCATGTGCTACTGTTTGGTTAAAATGAACTGGAAGGTGAGTGATTGGAGAAGAGAAGCACAATTCAATAGTAGAGTCCAGAAATATAAAAAGACAAAATGGGAAAACAGGAAAGGAAGAAAGTCCTTGTATCCAGAAGATAAAGGAGAGAGGTAAGTTGGAAAATTCTGCTAGTGTTTTCAGTGTTTGAGTAGTCTGAAATACAGTGCCTTTGAAGAATTAGGAGATTGATCATTAGAACTTCACTCAAAATACAGTAGCATAAAAGATTTGTTCTCTTTTTTCCATTCCTTTCAACATTCAGCTTTTTCCTTGTAATTAATGGTGTGGGGGTTTTGTTTGAGTTGTTGGGGTTTTTAGTTTCCCCCAACCTGGGTTTAGCTTCTTCCAGCCAGCAGAGAAGGCTAGGGGAAAAACACGCCCCAGCAGATGCGTGATCAAGATCCAGCTGGAGGCCCATGCCAGCCCTCAGCATGGAAGACAATCAGAGATGCACCAGGGAGCCCGTCAGAGCTGGAACTTGTTTATTGAAGAAGATGGACGGCGTTTATAGAAAACATGGGCCAATCAGCAGAAAGATTATAGGAGCACATAGGGAGCATGGGCGGATTACATTGGCAGAGCCCCTGGCCTATCCTTAGGGTGGTTTGAGTTCTCATCTTAAGTCAGGGGAATGCCTCCTGATTAGGCCAAGTTCCATGTCAGGGAGTGGGAGGCAACCAGAGTTACGTTTTTCTGTTCTTTCAGCCGATGTGTTCTTAAGTCCCCAACAAATGGTGTTTTCCAAATATTGCTAAGACAGAATAGAATTGCCTCTCTTAAGAGAGGTACTTTGGATTCATGGTACTTTGGATTCATGTGACCTGTTCTGATTGAGGAGTTCCAAGCCTAATTCATGAGAGGTAATTGCATTGCTCCACTGATTTCATGTAGAATTTCTTTTTCTCTGTCATAGTGCAGAAGATGTTCAAGGTGGTAACTGCTCCAAACTCCTTGACACCAGAGAGAGGATGAAAGGCAGAACTGAGCTCCAGTTAAGTTTAACTCGTATATATCATAACATTAAGGAAATTGGTTGTACAATTTGGGCATTAGTTATTACCATTACATAATTTAGTCTCTCCTGCTGAGTGCACTGCCTACTCCCCCAAATTCAGAAGTGAGTAAAAAATAAAAGAAAATAAGAAAGGAGATGAGGAAGGGAATGGCGAGAAGGGAAAGAACAAAAGCAACAAAAGAAAATAACAGCATATCTCATGCACGCAAAAACTCAAGGGAACTGAAAATTATAGAAATTTCTGATTCCACATAAACATAATGGAGATGGAGATAATATGATTTCTCTAATTGGCTTTTTTGTTTGTTTGTGATTTTTTTTTTTTTTTTTTTTTTTTTTTTTTTTTGCAGTGCAGGGGATAGAACCCAGTGCCTCACACATACGAGGCACTGCAGAGCCAACTTCCCATTTTTTATATGATTCAAACATGGTATAAATCAACACAAGATAAGAGAGAGGAAAATAATTTAAAATTATAAATAATATCATTGTTTAAAAGAGAAAAAATGTGGGCCAGGTGCTGTGGCTCACGCTTGTAATCCCAGTTTGTAATCCCAGCTGCTAGGGAGGGTGAGGCAGGAGAATTGTGAGTTCAAACCAACCTCAGCAAGGGCAAGGCACTATGCAACTCAGTGAGATCCTGTCTCTAAATAAAATACAAAATAAAGCTGAGGATGTGGCTCAGTGGTTGAGTGCCCCTAAGTTCAATTCCCAGTATATTAAAAAAAAAAAAAAAAAAAATAGACAAATGGGTATGGTATAATGAAGAGCAGAGTCAAAAAACTTTCTGTAGAAGGTCAGATGTTGTCAACTTTTTCAAATTTAGTCATTCTAGAGCAGGTTACTAAATAACAATCAGAAAAAGATTGTCCAAGCAATGGTACACTGATTTTATATGCAATGAGAATACTCATGTCATAATAAATGATAGGTACATTTAGGGAAATTAAGGCAAGAGGAAAAAAATTAAAGTAAAAAAGGATATATTTAAGTAAGTTATACGTATACAAACTTTATTGGTTTTGGATACCCAAGGCAGGAGTTGGTGTTAGCTCATTAGTGGAGGTGACTTGCTGGGTAAGTATACAAGAGGAAATCTTGTCTGAACTTGTAATCAGAATGAATAATAAAGATAAACTTGTTACAGAAATTTATATACATATGGGGTGGTGACAGGCTTGTAAAGCATCTTGTGAGACTTTATAAAACCTTGGAAAAGGGTATATCACAATTAGTCAGGCCTGAGTCCTCTTGCTTTGTTATTTCCCAGCTCCAATTTTCTCAGAATATGACAGGAATGACTTCTTGGTATCATTACTTTCAAAAAGAGCATATAACATAATTACAGTATGGTGTTAATTTGTATTTCCGTGTTCAATAAATACATGAGAATATTTTAGGGCCTAATTGCATTTTTATTTATTTAATTTCAGAAATTTTTTGTTAAAATACATCTAGTATTACTGGCTGCTACTATTATTTTTAATATTATTGTGTTTTATTGTATATTATTAATAGTATGTTCTTTGTCACGTATATAGATGTATACATGTACATATGTGTGTATATTTATATATATACATATATATTCTCAGGATGTGACTTGCATTCAATTTTTTAAAATATTAAGTGGTTCTTTGTAGAGCAATTTTTACATTAATGATGTTCAATATGACTTTTGGTCTTTTCTGTGTTATGATTTACTTCCCATTTATGAAATGTTGGTTTATTTCAACTACTCATAGTCTTTCTTCTATGCATTCTCCAAGGAGTTTTATAGGTTTAACTTTTGTTTTAGATCTATGATCAATTTTTAATTTTATTCATTTCATTTTAAATAAGCTTTTTTTTTTTTTTTTTAAAAGCAGCTTTATGTTAACAGCACAATTGAGAATAATGTACAGGAATTCCCATGTATCCATTGTCCCACATACACACAGGCTCCACCACTAACAAACTTCTGTACCCAAGTGATACAATTGTTATAACTGATGAACTTATAGTCACATCATCATTGCCCCAAATCAAAGCTTGCAATAAGATTCAGTTTTCCTTTTGTACATTTTATGTGTTCTAGTGAATGTGTAGTGACATATATCTGCCATTATGGTATCAAAAAGAGTATTTCACCACCCTAAAAATCCTCTTTGCTGTTCCTACTCATCATTCCTTCTTTAGACTCCTGTCACTGATTCTTTTCTTATCTCCATAGTTTTACTTTTGCACAACTGCCACATTGCATTTATCAGTATCATACAGTACGTAGGCTTTTTGGTTGGGCTTCTTTCACTTACTAATTATTATTACACTTTAGGAAAAAATATTTTGACCCATCAAAAATATATCAGATTTGATTCTCTAACATAACCTATGAAAATTTTATCAGAAAATAAATTATAATTTATAACTTATTATAAAGTACCATTCTTAAACATAAAAATTAGGAAAGTTATTGTGATGGGGAAGATGAGAATGATTATGAAAATTCGGTTATATCCACTTGAGGAACTATTTAATGATTTATCTATCTTAGGTTTAAGAGCTTGAACTTTGGCATTAGAGTTCTGTTAATTGAATAAAACAACTGAAACATGTAACCATCAGTCTGATTTTATACACACACGCACACACACACGTATTTACACAAACATATGTGCATACATATGTGTAGTTATTCATTTATTATTGTGGTATTGTGATTGAACTAAGGGCCTCATAACCTACTAAGCATATGATCTACATTCCCAGGCTGATTTTTATATATTTTTGTAAATTTCTGGTCCTAAATTTATTCTTTTAAAAATGTGAATACATACATTTGTACATGTATTTTATATAAGTATGTACATAAATTTATATATATATATATATATATATATATATATATATATATATATATATATCCACATACTTGTATAAATTTTTGGATTACAGGTTGAGTCTCTCCAAATTAATTCCCATAATATTTTCTTCCACAGTCACCTTTTATACTTTTAATCTATGCCAGATGCTCAGGATTCTTTGATGAATAAGAATCTGTCTTTTTCCTTAAGGGAAAGGTGATGTGAAAGAATACATTCAATGAAGCAGTCTTAGCAGGGTATGGCTGAAAAGTGGGAGGGAGAGTAGGGGTCAATTTTATCTTATATGCCATTACTCTTCTATCAGTGTGGAGGGGAATTTTTTCTCCCTTTACCTACGTATTCTTCATTTTCAGTCCTGTTATAAAGAATATCTACTCTTAATTAGTTTAGGAGTTATGGTAGATTATCTACTGAAAGATTAATTACATGCTTTCCACTGAAGTATTATAAACCATAAGTTTAAAGTTGGACCAGATGCATTTAAGCCCTGGAAACTCATTAACCATCTGACCATGTTGCACATATGGTAACAAAGTGAAGAATGTATCCAGTCAAACACACATAAACACTTTTTATCATTATAGGACAACCACATCTTACAGTATGCCAGGGATCTTTCTATATCTGATACCTACATCACAGAAGCTAGCAAGGGAAAAATTTCAAATTGTGAATTTGTAAATCTACACTGAGGATGTAAAAGTCAGGATTGCTAGTCTAGTGTGTTTTGTTTTTTGTTTTTGTTTTGTAAAAATTCAGCATTAATTGTAATCTCACAAGTTTATAATGACTTTGGGTTGAAAATGCAAAACTTTTTGTTGAAAGTTCACAGTTTCTCTACTGGAAAGAACCTCTGCAGAGATTTATTTGGGCAAAATATTGCATTACCTCAAAGATCTTGCTATTGGTATAGGTAGAGGGAATATCCCTCTCTTTTTCCTCAAGCAAATACCAAGTTTTAGGCGTATCCTAAATATCCTTCATAATTCCTTTATTCTACACAGTACGACCACCATCAAAGCTTTTACGCAAAGATGGCAGCTAGCAATAGACCCATGATAGATGAGGTCATTTCAAAAGAAAGTATTTAACAATTCCATTTATTCATTGGGAATATGTCTGTCCATCTTTGAAATTGTGATACTGTGCTTTAAAGAGCACATAATATTTTCCAAGTGAAATTCTCAGTCCATCACACTAGTATCATTAATAATCATAATAATGATTATTAATATACTAGTCAAAATAGTTTAAATTTTATTACTTGTTCTGGTATTTTAATTAAATTTTGATGAATATCAATTTGATATTTCTGCATACAAAAGAAACAGTATTAATTTTGGTCAATATTTGATTAAATTTATTAATAAATGAAAGTTGACCAAATAAAGCAATTGATTCATATTTTTCTTTGAATGTGGCTAATCTTTATAAATTTGTCAACAATAGCTAAAATAGTTTAAAATTTTATAATGTTTCAATTAATTCACATTGCCAAAAGAAGATGCTACTCTATGATTTTTTTTTAAACTATGGCATTTCTTCATTGAATTTTTAGTTTTAATAAAAAGGCAGGATGATGAAGGAACTGTCCTCAGTTGTGAGTAGACAGTTTTATGTCAACATGTATGACCTACAGTGATGGTCACGGACAGCCTATCATACAGAAGAGAGAAGTTACTACACTCTTCTCTATCAAAATGAATTTTAACATGGTAAATTGACTTAACTATTTCTTCTTATTCTGAAATGTAATGATTAGGACAGAGGATAATCACCAGATTTCTAAATAAAAATGCCAAACTGTGTGCATTATTATGTTTTTTTTATTATTTTTGGTACTTGGGATTGAACTCAGGGGCACTCAATCACTGATCCACATCCCCAGCCCTATTTTGTATTTTGTTTAGACACAGGGTCTTACTAAGTTGCTTAGCCCCTTGCCATTGCTGAGGCTGGCCTTGAACTCATAATCCTCTGCCTCAGCCCCCACACCACCATGCCCAGATTTTTGCATGATTTTAAAAATATAGAAGAACCTGAATTAATGACTTATATTTTTTAGTAAGTTTTATTTTAAAATTTGTTTTACTTAGTTATATATGACAATAGAATTCATTTTTACATACTGTACACAAATGGAACCCAACTTCTCTTTCCTCTGCCTGTACATGGTGCAGGAGTGTAATCATACATGTATATAGGGTAATAATTTCTATCTCATTCCACAGTACTTTCCATCCCCACACCTCCTCCCCTCCCCTCTGCACAATTCAAAATTCCTTCATTCTTCCCTATCCACCACAACCCATTATGGATCAGCATTCTCTTATCATAGAAAACATTCAGCCTTTGTTTTTTAGGTTCAGCTTTATTCACTTAGCAAATACTCTCTAGTTCCATCCATTTACTGGTAAATGCCATAATTTCATTCTTCTTTAAGGCTAAGTAATATTTCATCATGTACATGTGCCACAGTTTCTTTGTGAATTCATCTATTGAAGGGCATCTAGGTTGGTTCCATAATTTAACTATATTTGTGGATTGAGTTTCTAAAAACATTGATGTTTCTGAGTTCTTTATATATCATGTCACTGTAATATGCTGATTTTCAAGTCCTTTGGGTATAAACTGAGGAGTGGGATAACTGGGCCAAATTGTGGTCGCATTCAAAGTTTTTTGAGGAATCTCCATACTGCTTTCCATAGAGATTGCACCAATTTGCAGTCCTACCAGCAACATATGAGTGTACATTTTTCCCCCACATCCTCGTCAACATTTAATATTGCTTGTATCCTTGATAAATGCCATTCTGAGGAGTGAAATGAAATCTTAGAGTAGTTTTGATTTGCATATCTTTAATTGCTAGAGATGGTTAACTTTTTTCATGATTGTTGATCGGTTGTATTTCTTCTTCTCTGAAGTGCCTGTTCATTTCCTTTGCCCATTTATTGATTGGGACATTTGCTTTTTTTGGTGTTAAGTTTTTTGAGTCCTTTATATATCCTGGAGATTAATGCTCTGAGGTGCCTGTGGTAAAGATTTTCTCCTATTCTGTAGTCTCTCTCTTCATGTTATTGATCTTTTCCTTCGCTGAGAAGAAACCTTTTAGTTTGAATCCATCCCATTTATTGATTCTTGATTTTACTTCTTTCACTTTAAGAGTCTTGTTAAGGAAGTCAGATCCTAATCTGACATGATGAAGATTTGGCCTACTTCTATTAGGCACAGAGTCTCATTTCTAGTGCTTAAGTCTTTGATACACTTTGAGTTGATTTTTGTGCAGGGTGACAGGGTTTAATTTCATTTTGCTACATATGGATTTCCAGTTTTTCCAGCACCATTTGTCAAAGAGGTTATCTTTAGTAAATGTTTTTGGTGCCTTTGTCTAGTATGATATAACTGTATTTATTTGGGTTTGTCTCTTTGTCTTCCATTCTGTATCATTGGTCTACATGCCTATTTTGGTGCTAATACCATGACGCTTTTGTTACTATGGCTTTGTAGCATAGTTTAAGCTCTGGTATTTTGATGTCTCCTGTTTCACTATTCTTGCACAGGATTGCTTGGCTACTTTGGGTCTCTTATTTTTCTGAATGAATTTCATGTTTTTTTTTTTTTTTTTTTTTCTAGTTCTATAAAGAATGTCATTGGGATTTTAATAGGAATTGCATTAAATCTGTATAATGCTTTTGGTAGTATGGAAATTTTGTCAATATTGATTCTGCCTATCCAGGTGCATGGGAGGTCCTTCCATCTTCCAAGGTTATTCACTTTCTTTCTTTAGTGTTCTTTAGTTTTCATTGTAGAGACCTTTAAACTCTTTTGTTAGGTTATTTCCTAAGTAATTTTTTTTTCTTTTTCTTTCTTTTCTTTCTTTTTTTTTTTTTTTTTTTTTTTTTTTTTTTTTGAGGCTATTTTGAATGGGGTAGTTTTCCTAATTTCTCTTTCAATATATTCATTACAGATGTATAGAAATGCATTTGAATTATGGGTGTTGATTTTATAACCTGCTACTTTGCTGAATTCGTTTATTAATTCTAGAAGTTTCCTGGTAGAATTTTTTGGATCTTCTAACTATAGAATCATGTCATTAGCAAATAGAGAGTTTGAGTCTTCTTTTCCTCTTTGTATCTGTTTAATTTCTTTTGTCTGTCTGATTGCTCTGGCTAGAGTTTCAAGGATTATATAAAATATAAGTGGTGAAAGAGGGCATCCTTGTCTTGTTCCAGTTTTTAGGGAGAAGGCTTTAAATTTTTCTCCACTTAGAATGATGTTAGCCTTGAACTTAGCATAGATAACTTTTACAATGTTGAGGTATTTTCCAACTATCCCTAGTTTTTCTAGTGTTTTGAACATAGAGAGGTGCTCTATTTTGTCAAACACTTTTTCTGCATCTATTGAGATGATTATACGGTTCTTGTCTTTAAGTCTATTGATGTGATGAATTACGCTTATTGATTTCTGTATGTTGAAACAACCTTGCATCCTTGGGATCAACTCTACTTCATCGTGGTGCACTATCTTTTTAATATGTTTTTGTATGCAATTTGCCATAATTTTATTGAGGATGCTTGCATCTATATTCATCAGTGATATTGGTCTAAAGTTTTCTTTCTTTGAGGTGTCTTTTTCTGGATTTGGTATCAGGGTGATATTAGCCTCATAGAATGAGCTTAGAAGCATTCCTTCCTTTCTATTTCATGGAATAATTTGCAGAGTATTGGTGTTAATTCTTTTTTGAAGTTCTTATAGAACTCGGCTGAGAAGCTGTGTGGTCCTGGGCTTTTTTGGTTGGTAGGCTTTTGATGGCACTATTTCCTTTCTTGAAATTGATCTGTTTAAATTGTGTATGTTCTGCTTATTCAGTTTGGGTAGATCATAGGTCTCTAGAAATCTTTTGATGTCTTTAAGATTTTCTATTTTTTTGGATTAAAAATTTTCAAAATAGTTTCTAATTATCTTTTGTATTTCAGTAGTGTCTATTGTGATATTTTCTATTTCATCACAAATTTTAGTAATTTGAGTTTCCTCCCTTAGTGTAGCTAAGGGTTTATGAATTTTTATTTTTTTGTAAAAGAAGCAACTTTTCATTTTGGCAATTTTTTGAAATTTTTTTGTTTCAATTTAATTGATTTCAGCTCTGATTTTATTTTTTATTTTTTATTTTTTAATTTTTATCTTATTTATTTATTTATTTATTGGCACCAGGGATTGAACTCAGGTGCACCCAACCACTGGGCCACATCCCCAGCCCTTTTTTGTATTTTATTAGAGACAGGGTCTCACTGAGTTGCTAAGTGCCTTGCCATTGCTGAGGCTGGCTTTGAACTCGCGATATTCCTGCCCCAGCCTCCCAAGTGCTGGGATTACAGGCATGTGCCACCGAGCCTGGTTGATTTCAGCTCTGATTTTAATTATTTCCTATCTATTACTGCTTTTGGTGTTGATTGGTTCTTCTATTTCTAAGACTTTGAGATGTATTATTAGGTCATTTATTTGTTGAATTTTTATTCTTTTAATGAATAAGCTCTGTGCAATGAACTTTCTTCTTAGCACTGCCTTCATTGTGTTCATAAGCCTCTTGTAGTTGATTTCCCATTTTATTTTTTTAGGTTTGGAATATTTTCTGATATTATGTCATTGAAAAGACTGTGCATTCCTTTGGTTTTTGTCTCCACACTTTTATTTATTCCAATAAATCTTAAATTTGTTTTTTTCATGTTCTTCCATATTTCTTGGAAGTTCTGTTCATGGTTTCTTATCAACTTCTCTGGGTGGGTGACTTTATTTTCAAGAGTATATATTTGTCTTCATTGCCTGAGGTTGCCTTCTAAGTGGTCTAGTTTGTTGGTGATACTTTCCATTAAATTATTAATTTAATTTATTGTTTCCTTCATTTTGAGGATTTCTGCTTGATTCCTTTTTATAATCTCTCCCTCTTCATTGAAATGATCTTTCACTTCCTGTATTTTCTACCTGATACTATCCTTAATTTAAAGATCAATCTAATTATGTTCCTTCTAAAGTCCTTTTCTGACATTTTTTTTT
This sequence comes from Tamias sibiricus, assembly GCA_025594165.1. Lineage (NCBI taxonomy): Eukaryota > Metazoa > Chordata > Mammalia > Rodentia > Sciuridae > Tamias > Tamias sibiricus. The sequence goes on along the minus strand of CM046660.1, from coordinate 145,834,552 downwards.
ACTGTGTTGTCTATGGATTCTATTGCTGGAACATCTTGGTTTGTTGGAGGTGCTTTGTTCCCTTGTTTTCTTATGCTGTTCATGTCTTCCCCTCTAGTGGTATGGATCTGAGGCAGTACAATTTCTACCCAGTAGTCTTATAGTGTCCTTGAAGGCTTCCAGTACCTCACCTTTAAGAGGAGACCAATATTAGCAGCACCCAATGCAAACAATATACAACCTTAAACCAAATAGCTCCTATTAAGTCATCTACACCTGTGTTGCAGTAAACAGAACTGATATGTTTAATTATGGTATACAATATAAACAGTATGCTAAAAGGCTTTAAAAATTTAAATGATGGACAAAGAAGTAACAGAAATAGTATAGAATGTGATGTTTATGAGGGAGAAGGAGAGAAAATAGAGGTAAAATTTTATATAAGAGTGAAGGAGGAATTAATAGAAATTGGCTGTTGGCATGAGACAAGTGATAAAGAGAATTCAGGGAGACATACAATTAAGAGAAAAAATGCATACAGATTTTTTTAAAGTAAAAATATTGGAATGTGCAATAAAACAGTAATATGATATTCAGACATCCCATTCCTCAGTAAATTGATGCATGAAAAATATCTGGCTTCAAAAATTGTAGAGAAAGGGCAAAAAAGAAAAAGGAAAGTCTTTATGGAAAATTGAGCTATTGCTTCCATGGGCGTTTAGAATTTTCTCAGCTTCTCTTCTCTGGCTATAGGTGAGGTTGTTTGAAGTTTGAGGGTAGCTCCAGTCTGGCAGACCATTTGGCTGGGTGAGCCAATAACAAGATGCCCTCACATCCTCTTCCAGTTGTCTTACCCATTGTATCCAGCCTCTTCCATCTCTGCACACTTCAGGACTCACTGAGCTGGAGAGAGCCGGGGTTTCTCCATCCTGTGCTTCCCCAGGGAACTGCCCCCAGTCTTTAACTTTCCACAACCTTGCCAGGCCCAGACTGGCCCACAATGACCCAGCTGAAATCTGATGGACCCGGGCTTCAGATCCCATAGGATCTGGCTTGCTGAAGTCCCAAGAGCTCAATGCCACTCCAACTTATAGAGAGTCCACCAGGGATGCACTCATACAGAGGAGCAACCCTGCAAAGAGGCAGCCAGATGGCAGCCACTAGCATACCCAGCAGGAAGACCTCAGGTATAACCAGACCTGCAGGTTATATCACCAAGCCCTGGTCAGTGTTCCCAGACTTAGGCGGCCATGCCCCCAAATGGTGACAGTGGCGGTAGCAAACGTGCAGGTCTCTTGGCCCTGGACTCCCAGGTCCTAGCCAGTGTCCCAAGATGGTGGCACTCTCATGTAACCAAACCTGTGGGTACCTTGACAATGGAATTCCATGCAGCAGTATGCAGCGGGAGCACTGCAGGCAAATGGCAGGCAATCAGCGGGTCAACATCAGGCAGCAGGGATGGGCAGGCGAAAGGTTGCCAATGGGCTAACAAAAAGCAGACAATGGGCCAACAGGCAAATAGCGGGCAGTCAGTAGCTGTCAGCGAGTAATCTGCATGCAAAAGGCGGGTGATAGACTAGCAAATGGCGAATGATAGAGGCAGACAAATGGAGGACAAATAGCATGGTATCTGTGGGCAGCAAGGGCTGCCTTGCAGAGAAAACAGTATTTCCTTTGCTTGAATCTCCAGTCACAGAGCAACAAAGAATGCAGCTTCCCTCTAGTTGGCCATCTTAGATCTCCAATGTCTTGTATTTCTGTCAGGTAATTTTAGAATAATTTTTATTTAATTGTTGATTGTGGATATTTATTGTTATGTAAAAATTCTAAAGAATACGCACAAAGTAATTAAACTAAAATGCTTGAAAGAGAAGAGACAATCACTATAGAATATACAGGGAAATTAATAAACTTTTAGGACTTTATTTTATCTTTATTGATTTTACTGTATATTCATTTCCACTGTTATCCCTCTTTACTTAGTTAGTAATTGAAGTTTACCAAATATTCATGGACTGAAGGAACAATAGTGATAGGATTTGCTGGAGTATATAGCACCAGTTAACTATTTTAAGGACATTATGCGTATATGTTATTTTTATGTTTCAGACAGTGTATTTAAGTTTTATATCACAAACATGGACTTGTTTATACATAGGAATAGAACTCGCCCATAGAAATCATAAATCTTTAAACAGAAAAAAAGAAAATATAGAAGCAAATAAATAATTATTAAAAAAAGAAACCATTCTGGCTTAAAGTATACTGATTTTGCACAGAAGTGATTCGGTTCTGTAATTTGATATTTCTATTTTAAACATTCTTATTTAAATTTCAGTAAAATTTCAAATATCTCTGCTGATTCAGAAGGATTTCCTTTTATATCTACCATATTTTTGAAAATGTTGTGTACCAACCAGCAATTACAAAGCAGTCAATAAAAATGAGAGAAAGAAAGAGAAAGGATAGAAAAATATTCATAACAAAATCACAGTAAGTGACATTTTCCACTTGAGGGCTGCATATTTGGACAGAGGTATTCTTATGGCCAATTTAAGCTAAAACAAAATCAGTTGTGTTTTTTTTTTTTAAGCAACAATAAATATTTGTAAATAAATCAATGTAGTTGCCTAGCACATTATTAAACAACAACAACAACCACAAAACAAAACAAAAACAACAATGTTGATAAATGGATGACTAATAGTAATTTAACTAATAAAATCTCAGAAAGCACTACAGTTTTTGTTTACAAGGATAGATGGTCTTTCTTTTTTCCACAATTTTATTATATTTGTACAAAATTGAAGTATTCATTGTTACATATTCATACATGCACACAATATTACAATATAATTTGACAAATGAAATTCCTCAGTATTTACCGGCTGCTCATCCCTCCCTCTGTTCCCTTTCCTCTCATTTACCTTCAATTTTCATGAGAACAATCCCTCTTCTTCTCCCTTTCCCTCTTTAGCTTTCACATAAGAGGGAAAATATATACCCCTTACCTTCTGAGTTTCACTTATTTCACTTAATATAATGTTCTCAAATTCCATCTATTTTCCTTCAAATGACATGATTTTCTTTTTCTTGATGGTTAATTAAAACTAAGCTATTGTGAATTGTGTGACAATAAACATGGGTATGCATATATCACTATAGTAAATTGACTTTAATTTATCAGCATAAATACCGACCAGTAGTATACCTGTGTCATATGGTGATTCCATTCCTAGTCTTTGAAAACCCTCCATACAAATTTCCATAGTGGTTGTATTAATTTAAAACCCCACCAACAATGCAAAAGTATTTATTTTCTCCACATCCTCTCCAGCATTTATTATCATTTATATTCTTGATGGCAACCATTTTGACTGAAGTGAGATGAAATACAAGTGCAGCTTCGACTTGCATGTCTCCTAATTGCTAAGGATGTTGAACACTTTTTTTTCCAAATATTTTTTAGCCGTTAGTATTTCTTCATTTGAAAAATGTATGGTTAGTCCATTTCACATTTATAAATTGGGTCATTTACTTCTTTGATGTTAAGTTTTTTGAGTTCTATTTATATTCTAGATATTAATTCTCAGTGAAAAGAGTAACCAGCAAAGATTTTCTCCCATTCTGTAGGCTCTCTCTTCACATTCTTAATCATTTCCCTTGCTATGCAGAAGCTTTTGAATTTAATGCTATCCATTCACTAAATCTTGGCATTATTTCCTGAGCTTTAGAGGTCCTATTGAGAAAGATGTTACCTGTGCCTGTATGTTGAAGTGTTTACCCTATGTTTTCTATTAAGAGTTGCATAATTTCTGGTCTGATTCCTAATTCTTTGATCCATTTGAGTTTACTTTTATGCAGTGTGAGAGACAAGGATGTAATCTAATTCCTCTACAGATAACCAGTTTTCCCAGGACCATTTATAAAACAGGCTGTATATTTTTGGTACCTTTGTCAAGGATCAAATGACTGTACCTGAGTGCATTTTTCTCTGTGCTATTATTTTTCTGTTCTATTATTTTTTATTGGTCTATGTGTCTGTTTTTATGCCAGCATGAAGAAGTTTCTGTTGTTATAACACTGTAGTATAATTTGAAATCAGGTATTGTGATGCCTCCAACATTGCTCATATGGTTTAGAATTGCTTTGGCTTTTCTGGGTCTTTTGTTCTTCCAAATGAATTTTAGGACTGCTTTTTCTAGTTATGTAGAGAATATCTTTGGTATTTTGATTGGTATTGCTTTGAGTCTGTATATTGTTTTTGGTAGTATGGCCATTTTAATAATATTGATTCTCCCTATCAAGGAACATAGGAGGTTTTTTTTTCCATATTTTCTCTGTCTTCTTCAATTACTTTTTTTCAATGTTATATAGTTTTCTAGTTTTTATTGTAGAGGTATTTCACTTTCTTGGTTAGATTCATTTCTAGTTTTTTTGTTTTATTTTGTTTTGTTTCTTTTTTACAGCTATTGTGACTAGTAATATTTTCCAGATCTCTTTCTCAGCAGATAAATTATTAATGTATAGGAAAGCTATTAAATTTTCTATGTTGATTTTATATCCTGCTACTTTGCTGAAATTTTTTCATAAGTTCCAGATGTCTTCCAGTGAAGTTTTGAATCTTATAAGCACAGGATCAATTTATCTGCAAACAGAGGTAATTTGGCTTCTTCTTTTCCTATTTTTATTCCTTTCATTTCCTTCTCTTCATTGATCACTCTGGTTAGAGTTTTAATAAATATATTGTCTAAGAGTACTGAGAGTAGATAGATGTCTCTCATACTGGATTTTGAAGGAAATACATTTAATTATTCCTCATTAACTATGATGTTGCCATTGTGTTTTGTCACATGTAGTCTTTATGATGTTGAGGTAGGTTTCTTCTATCCATAGTTTCTCCAGTTTTTAACATGAATAAGTTCTGAATTTTTTTGAAGGATTTCTCTGCATCTATTGAGATGATTGTGATTTTTGTCCTTGATTTTGTTTATCTGGCGAATTACATTTATTAATCTGTGTATGTTAAACCATCCTTGCATCTATGGGATGAAACCAATGTGGTCATGATGTACAATATTTTTAATTTGTTGTTGAATATGATTTGCTAATATTTTATTAAATTTATTAGTGAAATTGATCTGTAGCTTTCCTTCCTTGATATATCCTTACCTAGTTTGGTGAGAGGGTGATACTATCTTCATAAAACTAATTTAGAAGTGTTCAGCACCACATAAAAATAAATAAGTAAAAAAAAAAACAAAGATTAAAAAAAGGAAGTGTTTCATCCCTTTCTATTTCATTAAAGAATTTGAGGAGCATTGGCATTAGCTCTTCTTTAAAGGTCTGGAAGAATTCAGCTAAGAATACATCTGATCCAGGACTTTTCTTTGTTTGAAAACTGTTTATTACTGCTTATGTCTCATTGCTAGTTACTTGTTTGTTTAGATTTTGTATGTCCTCTTGACTCAATTTTAGAAGATCATTTGTGTCTAGCAATGTATCTATTTCTCCTAGGTTTTTCAATTTATAGAACTACACATTTTCAAAACAATCCCTAATGATCCTCTGGATTTCTGTGATGTTTATGGAGATTTCTTTGTCATCTCTAATTTTATTAATTTTGGGTCTTCTCTTTTTTTTTTTTTTTTTTTTGGTTAGCTTGGCTAAAAACTTATCAATGATGTTCACTTTACAAAGAACAATCTCTTCAGTTCATTGATTCTTTTTATTGGTATTTTTATTCTCAATTTCATTGATTTTGTCTCTGGATCCTAATTATTTCCTTCCTTCTACTGATTTTGGATTTGTTTGTTACTTCATTTTCAAGGACATTAAGATGCATCATTGTACTGTTAGGTCACTTGTTTATAAGGGATCTTTAAATTTTCTTATGCACACAGTTGTGGCTATCAAGTTTTCTCTCATAATGGCCTTCACAGTGTCCCTTTAAAAGATCTGATATTTTGTATGATTATTCTCATTTGATTTTATGAATTTGAAAAGTTCTCCCCTGATTTCTTCTGTCACCTATTCATCATTCAAAGAGCATTATTCAATATCCATGTGTTTATATATTTTCTGTAGGGTTTTTGATATTGCTTTTGAATTTTATTCCTTTATGATCTGATAAGGTGGCATATCCATTTTCATCCTTTTACTTTCACCTGTGACTTTCTTTTCCTGTAAGGTGAATCTCTTTTAAATTACATACACTTGGTTCTTGTTTTCTTTTTTTTTTTTTTTTTTTTTTTTAATTTTTTTATTAATATTTATTTACTTATTCATCATGCACAAGTATAGTATCTTTTTACATACAACTGCTTGTATACAAAGTATATAAGTACTATTCAGATCTTCAATCATGCATTTAGGTTAATGATATCCATCTCATTCAATCACCAATTTTTTTCCAACCCCCCCCCTTACTCCCTCCCTCCCCTCCCTTTCCGTTGACCATTCTAGTGTTCCTCTGATCCTATGTACCCCCTTCCAACAACTCTGTGAACCAGCCTCCTTATATCAGAGAAAACATTCGGTACTTGGATTTTTGAGATTGACTAATTTCACTTAGCATTATATTCTCCAACTTCATCCATTTACCTGCAAATGCCATTATTTTATTCTCTCTTATTGCTGAGTAAAATTCCATTTTGTATATATACCATATTTTCTTTATCCACTCATCTACTGAGGGGCATCTAGGTTGGTTCCATAACCTAGCTATTGTGAATTGTGCTGCTATAAACATTGAAGTGGCTGTGTCACTGTAATATGCTGTTTTTAAGTCTTTTGGGAATAGACCCAGGAGTGGGATGGCTGGGTCATAGGGTGGTTCCATTCCCATTTTCCCAAGAAATCTCCATACTGCTTTCCATAGCGGTTGCACCATTTTGCAGTCCCACCAGCAATGTATGAGTGTGCCTTTTTCCCCACATCCTCTCCAACAATTATTGTTGTTTGTGTTCTTGATAGCTGCCATTCTGACTGGAGTGAAATGAAATCTTAGAGTAGTTTTGATTTGCATTTCTCTAATTGCCAGTGATGTTGAGCATTTTTTCATGTATTTGTTGATTAATCGTGTATCTTCTTCTGAGAAGTGTCTTTTCAATTCCTTAGCCCATTTATTGATTGGGTTATTTGCTTTTTTGGTGTTAAGTTTTTTTAGTTCTATATACATTCTAGAAATTAGTGCTCTATCTGATGTGCATGTATTAAATATTTGTTCCCAATTAGTTGGCTCTCTATTCACCTCACTGATTGTTTCTTTTGCTGAGAAGAAGCTTTTCAGTTTAAATCTATCCCATTCATTAATTCTTGGTAATAGTTCTTGTGCTACAGGATTCTTATTAAGGAACTTGGGGCCTAATCTGACATGTTGGAAATTGGAGCTTACTTTTTCTTCTATTAGGTGTATTGTCTCTGGTCTAATTCCTAGGTCCTTGATCCACTTTGAATTGAATTTTGTGCATGGTGAGAGACAAGGGTTTAATTTCATTTTGTTGCATATGGATTTCCAGTTTTCCCAGCACCATTTATTGAAGAGGCTATCCTTTCTCCACTGTACATTTTTGGCCCCTTTGTCTAATATAAGATAGCTGAAATTATATGTATTAGTCTCTGTGTCCTCAATTCTGTACCATTGGTCCACCAGTCTGTTTTGGTGCCAATACCATGCTGTTTTTGTTACTATTGCTCTATAGTATAATTTAAAGTCCGGTATGGTGATGCCCCCTGCTTCACTTTTCTTGCTCAGGATTGCTTTGGCTATTCTGGGTCTCTTATTTCTCCAGATGAATTTCATGACTGCTTTTTCTATTTCTTTGAAGAATGACATTGGGATTTTGATTGGAATTGCATTAAATCTGTATAATGTTTTTGGTAGTATGGACATTTTGACAATATTGATTCTACCTATCCAAGAGCAAGGTAGGTCTTTCCATCTTCTGAGTTCTTCTATGATTTCTTTCTTTAGTGTTCTATAATTTTCCTTATAGAGCTCTTTCACCTCTTTCGTTAAGTTGATTCCCAGGTATTTTATTTTTTTTGATGCTATTGTAAATGGGGTAGTTTTCATCATTTCCCTTTCAGAGGCTTTGTCACTGATGTACAAAAATGCCTTTGACTTATGGGTATTGATTTTGTATCCTGCTACTTTGCCAAATTCATTTACTAGTTGTAAAAGTTTTCTGGTAGAGTTTTTTGGGTCTTCTAGGTAGATTATCATGTCATCAGCAAATAGTGCTAATTTGAGCTCTTCTTTTCCTATCTTGATCCCTTTAATTTCTTTCGTCTGTCTAATTGCTCTTGCCAGAGTTTCCAGTACTATGTTAAATAGCAGTGGTGAGAGGGGGCATCCCTGTCTTGTTCCAGTTTTTAGAGGGAATGCTTTCAATTTTTCTCCATTTAAGATAATGTTAGCTCTGGGCCTTGCATAAATAGCTTTTATAATGTTGAGATATGTCCCTGATATTCCTAGTTTTTCCAGTGTTTTGAACATAAAGGGGTGCTGTATTTTGTCAAATGCTTTTTCTGCATCTATTGAGATAATCATATGATTTTTATCTTTAAGTCTATTGATGTGATGTATTATGTTTATTGATTTTCGAATGTTGAACCAGCCTTGCATCCCTGGAATAAACCCCACTTGATCGTGGTGCACTATCTTTTTGATATGTTTTTGTATCCGATTTGCCAGAATTTTGTTGAGGATTTTTGCATCTATGTTCATTAAAGATATTGGCCTAAAGTTTTCTTTTTTGGATGTGTCTTTGCCTGGCTTTGGAATTAATGTAATATTGGCCTCATAGAAAGAGTCTGGAAGAGCTCCCTCTTTTTCTATTTCTTGAAATAGTTTGAAGAGCATTGGTATTAGTTCTTCTTTGAAAGTCTTGTAGAACTCTGCTGTAAACCCATCAGGTCCTGGACTTTTCCTTGTTGGTAGCTTTTTGATGACATCTTCTATTTCTTTGCTTGTAATCGATCTGTTTAAATTGTGTATTGCCTCCAGATCCAGTTTAGGCAAATCATATGACTCTAGAAATCTGTCAATGCATTCAGCATTTTCTGTTTTATTAGAGTACAAGTTTTCAAAGTAATTTCTAATTATTTTCTGTATATATGAGGTGTTTGTTGTGATAGTCCCTTTTTCATCACAAATGTTAGTGATTTGAGTTTTTTCTCTTCTTCTTTTCGTTAGCATTGCTAAGGGTCTGTCAATTTTGTTTATTTTTTCAAAGAACCAACTTTTAGTTTTGTCAATTCTTTGAATTGTTTCCTTAGTCTCAATTTCATTAATTTCTGCTCTGATTTTAATTATTTCCTGTCTTCTGCTGCTCTTGGTGTTGATCTGTTCTTCTTTTTCTAGTGCTTGGAGGTGTGATGTTAAGTCGTTTATTTGTTGGTTTTTTTTTCCTTTTAAAGAATGAACTCAGTGCAATGAATTTTCCTCTTACTACTGCCTTCATAGTGTCCCAGAGATTTCTATACGATGTATCTGTGTTCTCATTTACCTCTAGGAATTTTTTAATCTCCTCTTTGATGTCTTCTTCAACCCCTTGTTCATTCAGTAGCATGTTGCTTAGCTTCCAGTTGTTGGAGTAGTTTTTCTTATTCCTTGTTTTGTCGTTGATTTCCAATTTCATCCCTTTATGGTCTGATAGCATGCAGGGTAGTATTTCTATTTTTTTATATTTGCTGAGATTTGCCTTGTGACATAGTATATGATCTATTTTGGAGAAGGAGCCATGTGCTGCTGAGAAAAAAGTGTATTCATTTACTGAGGGATGAAATATTCTATATATGTCCGTTAGATCTAAGTTATTAATTGTTTTAAGGAGGCCTAAGATTTCTTTGTTTAGTTTTTGTTTGGATGATCTATCCATTGGTGAGAGAGGTGTGTTGAAATCCCCTAGAATAACTGTGTTGTGGTCAATTTTACTCTTGAACTTGAGAAGTGTTTGTTTGATGAATGTAGGTGCTCCATTATTTGGGGCATATAGATTTATGATTGTTATATCCTCTTGATGAATGGTTCCCTTAAGTAGTAAGAAATATCCATCTTTGTCCCTTTTGATTAACTTTGGCTTGAAGTCTACCTTATTTGAAATGAGAATGGAAACCCCTGCTTGCTTCCGCAGGCCATGTGAGTGATAAGACTTTTCCCAGCCTTTTACCTTCAGTCTATTGATGTCTTTTTCTATGAGGTGTGTTTCTTGGAGACAGCAGATTGTTGGGTCATTTCTTTTAATCCATTCAGATAATCTGTGTCTTTTGAATGGCGAGTTTAGGCCATTAACATTCAGGGTTATTATTGAGATGTGATTTTTATTCCCATCCATTTTTATTTGTATGATGATCTTTAGCTTGATTTGGTTTCTCTTCTGGTTGGTATTTCCCTTAGTTTAATATCTCCCTTTGTTGATTTTCATTGTTATTTTTCTCTTCTTCTTCATGAAAAATTTTGCCCAGGATGTTCAGAAGTGCTGGCTTTCGAGATGTGAAATCTTTTAACTTTTGCTTGTCGTGGAAGGTTTTTATTTCATCTTCAAATCTAAAGCTCAATTTTGCTGGATATAAGATTCTTGGTTGACATCCCTTTTCCTTCAGAGCTTGAAATATGCTATTCCAGGATCTTCTTGCTTTTAAGGTCTGGGTAGAAAAATCTGAACATAGTCTGATTGGTTTCCCCCTATATGTAATCTGCTTCCTTTCTCTTGTGGCTTTTAATATTCTCTCCTTGCTCAGTATATTAGGCATTTTCATTATAATGTGTCTTGGTGTGGATCTGTTGTGATTTTGTATGTTTGGTGTTCGGTAGGCCTCTTGAACTTGGTTTTCCCCTTCATTCCTCAAGTTTGGAAAATTTTCTGTAATTATTTCATTAAATAAATTACTCATTCCTTTGGCTTGAAACTCTGCCCCCTCCTCTACCCCAATCACTCTTATGTTTGGTCTTTTTATGTTGTCCCATAATTCTTGAATGTTCTGTTCTTGGTTTCTTACCATTTTTGCTGTGTAATCTAGATTTTTCTCTAGGATATATATTTTGTCTTCATTGTCTGAGGTTCTTTCTTCCAAGTGATCTACTCTGTTGGTGATACTTTCGATTGAGCTTTTATTTTGATTTATTGCTTCTTTCATTTCTGGAATTTCTGTTTGGTTTCTCTTTAGAGCCTCTATCTCCCTATTGAAGTAATCTTTTACTTCCTGTATTTGTTTATGGAGTTCTTTGTCAAAATGATCTTTCACCTCCTGTATTTGCTCCCTCATCTCATTTTTGAGTTCATTCTTAAGTTCCGCTAACATTTGGAATATGTAATTTCTGAATTCCATCTCTGGCATTGCACCAACTGTACATGGTATGGAATCTACTGAGGAGGTATATTGATTTGTTTGTGTCACTTTCTTCCCTTGTTTCTTCATATTGCTTGTGCGTCTATTCTACCTGCACTGTGGGACCTTGTCTACTTTGATTTTACCTTAAAACCTTATGTTGCTCCTGTAGTACAATGCTATCAGATCCCCTTATATTTCCTTTACACTTTAAAATCAAACACTTACTATTCAGAGAATCCCAGTTTGATCACAATGTACAGATTTAGTTAACCCAGATGTTGTTTCCAATTTACTCTGTATGCTTCTGATGGGGTTTTAAAGTTTCAAGTAATGGACAGAGAGGTAATATGTTTAGGAAGAAGGAAGTGAGTGTATTGACTTGTTCTTTCTTAGAAAGTATGAAAAGAGAGTTCTATGGAAGTGGTTTAGTATCAGCCGACGAGAGAGGAAAGAGAATGGAGTGAATGAATAGATGGAAAGACTGATTTACATATAAACCTAACTTATGCGGTGGTTGAGAGGAGAAATAAAGAAAGATGGAAAAGAAAAAAAAAAAAAAAGAAGAGAAAAAAAAAAATAACCAAGGAGTAGTAATTAGTGTAAGAGAGAGGAGAGAGAGAATAAGTCTAGAAAATAGAGAATAAACCATATATAACACCACTTTGCTATATATTTCAATTGTACACGTTCTAGAAATCTCAATTTGTGCGTATAACTTGTTTTTGCCTCTGTTGAGAATGCAATGGCAGGGTGTAAATAGGGAAGATGAAGGAAGAAAAAAAAAATATAAAAGTGAGAAGGAAGAAAAGAAAGAAAAGAGGAGCAGAAGCACACAAACACACTGTCAATCAAAACAAAAACAAACAAAAAACTCCCAAGAAACAACAAAACAAACAAACAAGCAAATAAAAACAAAAACGTTGAACCCAAGAACAAGTCTCAAACAAAATGGACCCTTGGAAGCCCTTCTTTTTTCCCTTCCAGTTTAAGCCACCTGACCCAGATCATGTATAGTCAGCAACCCTGTTAGTGGAGTCAAGGCTGCACCTTTGGTCCTTGCAGAGTGGCACAGTGGAATAGTGGAAGGGACTTATCCTCAGGCTGGGCCCTGCTTACAGCAGCAGGGAGATGCTACTATGGGCCTTGGAGGCCAGGCAAACTGGCGGCGGGTTCTCTCCTTCCAGCGGGCAGGTGCCTACCTCTTGCTCTGGTTGCAGCTGGGCAGGTCGCACTCCCCCAGGGAGTGGAGGAAGCACTTCGCCAGGTCTGGCCCCGCGTGCAGCAGCCGGGAGATGCTGTTCTGGGCCCTGAAGACCAGGCAAACTGGTGGCTGGGTTTCTCCTTCCAGCGGGCGGGAGTCTACCTCTTGCTCTGGTCGCAAATGGGCAGGTCGCACTCTTCCCGATAATGGAGGAAGCCCTTCCCCAGGTCTGGCCCTGCGTGCAGCAGCAGGGAGCTGCTACTCTGGGCCCAGGCGGCCAGGGACACTGGCGGCGGCTGGGTCTCTCCTTCCAGCGGGCGGGTGCCTACCTCTTGTTCCGGTTCTTGTTTTCTAACCCATTCTGCCAATCTATGGCTTTCATTTGGAGAGTCAAACTATTTATATTCAATAGAGAAGTTGTTTATCATATTTCTAATGATAATTTAATCCTGTTTCTCTGTCTCTGTCTTTTCTCGCTCTCTCTTTTTGGTCAGAATTTAGTATTTAATGTTTATGTTACCATGAACAAATTATTAAACTTTCCTGAGAAATTTCATATATAAAATGAGATGATTGTATATTTTTTGTCTTGCTCACAAGGTTTTTTACTTTTTTAAAAGATTTTGATAGTTGTACACAGTAGTTGGTTCATCCCAACAAATTCATACATGCATGGAAATTGATTCTAATTCAAGATCCTCCCCTTTTTCTTCCCCCTTTTTCCTCCCATTGTCCCTCCCCTCCCTGCTTCTCTTTCTTCTACTCTACCATAGATTTTGTTTTGCTTATCCATTAATTTCTATTTGATTGGTTCATTATATAATCTTTTCCTTCCCACCCTTTTCCCTTTATTTCACTCTAGCTTTCACATAGAAAATATTTGACCTTTGAGTTTCTGAGTTTGGCTAATTTCACTTAGCATAATATTCTTAAATAAATTCTGTAGTTACATCTTAGTATTAATAAATTCTGTTAATTTCTGCTTATCTTGGAGGATTTTCATTTCTCCGTCAATTCTGAAGGATCATTTTGCTGGACATAGTAATTTTGGTTGATAGTTATTTTCTTTCAGGACTTCAAAACACCATTTTAAGCCCTCCTGGCTTTTAGAGTTTATGTTGAGTGATTAGAAGTAATTCTGATTGGTTGCCTTTAAATGTGACCTGAGGTTTTTCTCTTTAGGTTTCTAAAATTCTATCCTTGTTTTGTATGATATGCATTTTAATTACAACATTGTGGAGAATTTCTTTTTTTTTTTTTTTTTTTTTTTTTTTTTTTTCTATCTTTTCTATTTGGGGTTCTGAATGAACCCTGTATCTGGATCTTCTCATTTTCAGGGTTTGGAAATTTTCCTGTTATTATTTCCCTGAAATGGTTATCCACTCCATTAAACTGCATCTCAGGATCCTCTTGAATTCCAATGATTTTTAAATTTGGTCTTATAGTCTCAGAGTTTTTGTATATTCTGATCATTGTTACTTATTTTCTTTATTTACTACTGTCTTAAAGTTCAAAGCCAAACACTTTGTCTTACAACTCTAAGATTTGTCTTCAGCATGGTATAATCTATTAGAAAAACTTTCAACTTTTTTCATTTGAATTCTTGTCTCTCTGATGTCTAAGAGTTCTGTTTGATTCTTTTTCAATATCTCTATTTCTTCATTGAATTTCTCATTCATATCTGATTTTTTAAATTCATTCAGTTACTTATCTCTGTGTTTTCTTAGAATTCATTGATCATTTTTATAAGCATTCTTTTAAATTCTTTTTCTGATACTTAATCTATTTCAATATCTTTGGAGTCAGTGAATTATGAGATTTAATAGTTATCACATTATCTTGTTTTTTCATATTACTTTCATTTCTATGTTGAGTTTTATGCATCTGCTGAGATGGATTTCTCTTCCACTCATATGTGTGGCCCTTTTTTGTGAGTAGTCTTTCCTTGCAAAGTTGTCCTAGCGTGATCTAGATGAAGACCACTCACAGCTGTGATACCCACAGCCTTTTTATTTAATCTTGTTTTTTGATATAGTGGTAGATGTCAATGACTGGGATCTGAAGGCCCCTATAGCCATTCCTATTTAAGGTTTGTTTTTTGTTGTTGTTTGTTTGTTTGGGGTTTTGTTACTTATCTCCTTTCTATTAATGCATTGATGAAGATTGAGTGTGGTTGTGTATGGAGCTAGGTGTACTGTCTCTTGGCTGGGTTGTTTTATTAGAGTTTCTAGTATGTAAACTTGTAGATTCCTAGGACTTCAGAGAAAAAGGGGAAACAAAAAACATCCAAAGCAAACAATATACAGCGTGAAAATAAATACCTGGTATCCATTATTACATCTAAAACACTGATTACCACAAAATAGAAATAGTGGAGTCTGCAATTGCAAACAGGAAAACAACAACAAAAATAGTTGTCAACTAGATCTGACATTAAAGTAGACCACAGGTGTCAATTATATTATTCACAAGGTTAAAAACTGCAACAACCTGAATGATGAAAATAGGAGCAATATTTATCAAATAGGTCTAAATAAGAATACAGTTCATTAAGAGAAAAACAATAGGAAGGTAAAAAAATAGAATATTCAAAATATGAACAGAAAGAATATAGATGTAGGAATTTATGACTTTAAAGAAGGAGGAGAAAAAGTAGAAAAAAGCAAAGTAAAGGCAAAGAAAGAACAAGAGAATTCGTTAGTGAGAGAAAAAAGGAGAGAAAGAGAAACAAATGAAAAACAAAAATAAACAAAAACTCCCAACCCTCAAAAGTTAAGACTATGAAAAACAACTATCATTTTAAAATGCAAAGCCAAGCATAATGGTAGATGCCTGTAATCCAAACAACTCTGGAGGCTGACCTAGAGAATAGCAAGTTCATGACCAGTCTCAGCAATTTATAGAGGTCCTAAGCAACTTAGTGAGACTCTGTCTCAAAATAAAAAATAAAAAGGATCGGGGATATAGCTCAATGGCAAAGCACCCGTGAGTTCAGTCTTGAGTGGGAAAAAAAAAAAAAAAAAAAAAAGTTAAAAATGAGGGAAAAAACTAAACAAATATGCATATGTCTCTATATCCATAAACCAATAAGCAATGCTTAAGTAAACCCCCTCCGATAACAAAACAAGAAAAAGGAAAAGCATTTTTATATTTATTCATATTTATTTATTTAGGTATCAGGGATTGAACCCAGGTATGCATAACCACTGAGCTACATCCTCAGAACTTTTTATTTTCTATTTTGAAACAGAGTCTTGCTGAGTTGCTTAAGGCCTCACTAAGTTGCTGAGTCTGGCCTTAAACTTGCAGTCCTTCTGCCTCAGTTTTCCAAGTCACTGGGATTACAGGTGTGCACTACCATTCCCCCAGCAAGATTTTTTTTTTTTTTTTTTTTTTTTTTTTTTTTTTTTTTTAGTACCAGGGATTGAACTCAGGGCTCAGGGGCACTCGACCACTGGGCCACATCCCCAGCCCTTTTTTGTATTTTATTAGAGACAGGGTCTCACTGAGTTGCTAAGTGCCTCGCCATTGCTGAAGCTAGTTTTGAACTCTTGATCCTCCTGCCTCAGCCTCCCAAGTGCTGGGATTACAGGCATGAGCCACCGAGCCCAGCTAGGATTCTTAATATTCTTAATGGAAAATGAAAGAGTTGTCTCCACTGAGGTGATCAAAGCTGTTGATAAGGATGATTGGCCACCACCTATGCCCAATTATCCTTCTTTCCATTTCTTCTTAGGCTTTGTATCCATAAATAGACAGGGAGAGAGCAAGTCCATATGCTTGTGGGTACCTTGAACACACAGAAGCCCTGGGTCTATTCTTCTTTTTGTATTGCTCACTGAGCTGCCAGCAGGAGTGGCCTAAAACTGAAGCTGGTTGAAATAGCCCTCAATTTGAATTTTCACCACTACAGAATGAGGACAACTGTTGATTGGAGTTTTGTGTGTGACAGACCAGATTGATGCATTCCTAGGTTGGAGCTGCTGTGAAGTTCTGAGGGTTCTGGCAGCTGCAGATTAAGTGAAATCAAGCCTTTGAGACTTTGTTAGATGGTATCTTCTCCGGATAGAAGAGCAACACACTGCCCGGGCTAAATAAATGCTAATCTCTGAGATTCCCAAGAATTCTATTGGAGGGGCAGGGGGCAACCCTCCTCAGTGCTCACACACTCTGCTGCCTATAATTATGACCTTTCCAGGCTTAGTCTTTCAGTATAATCTCCCTGGCCTGTTCAACCTTTCAACACATTTTAGGTGGTCACATGAGCCACCAGGCTCAAAGGAAAAGCAATTGCACTATCCTCTGTAGTTCTGACTTGAATCCCCTTAAGTGTAATCTTGAAATCTTCTCTACGCCTTTTTCACTCATTCTGCCAGGTACGCTCTAAGCCACTCGGTATGTGCTTTCTGGGACAGTATGAAAATGACAATATTTGCTGTGATTTCCCAGGCCCCTGCAGTAGCAAGCTGCAGTATATCCTTGTTGACAGCTCTTGTCTCAGCTCTCTACTTACCAGTTGAGAAGCACAGAGAACCTTTTAAACACCAGTCAATTGTGCAGCCTCTGGATCAGCTAAGTTTAGGTTGCATTTTAGATCTATCAGTTTTTCCATGCCAAATTTGTCTGTTGTGTTTCTCTCTCTGTATTATTTTCCCCTCTGAGGTGAACCAGCACTCCTGCTGTTGCCCCCAAGTGACTGAGCTCCAGTGTACTCTTTCTTGTTCTTTGTTCCATGTACCCAAATTTCTGAGTCTGAGACAGGATCTGATACTGAATTTCAGTGAACTTCCATTTTCCAGTGATTTCCTTTTCCCCAGGGGTTCAATTTCTCAAAAATGGTAGATTCATTTTGGTGGCAGTTTTCCTTGAACACTAACAATTTCTTGACTCCTTGTGGTTAAAATTCAATAATTGTGGAGATGTTACTATAAAGATTCTGCCACTGAAATATTTCAGCCTTCTTGCTACACCTAGCAGTGTTGATGCTGCCAGTTACCAGTTCCTTTGAGGAGTCCTGCTTCCTCAAATGTTGAAGTATAACACCAGAGAAGCACGTAGAGGCAAGCATACAGTAAAACTAAAAAGCTTAATTAAAGGACAATGAAACAGACTTCTCCCAGGTTGAAGAAGGGGACCCAAAGGCAGAATCTGTGGAATGAAGAAGTCCTGTCCAAATTTCCCTTGTTCTCGTGCATTCTTCTCCCTTATCTTGTTCATTTCCCCTCATCCTGCATAGTGACTGGGGGATGTCAATGGAATGGGCAGGGGGTGAGCAGGTGAGCTCCAAGGGCCTAGGTGGAGTGCAGGAAGGGAGCCATAGCCCAAGGGGCATTGATTAGTAGCTCCCTGTCTGCTCAGGAGTTGCTTCATTAACAACCATTTGGAGAAGGGTAGTATCGAAGGGCTTTAGAGACATGAACATTCCATTCTCCCAGGGGCTGTTTCCAAGTTCCTGGACTTGATTTGGACTCCATTTTCTCCATCAGACCTGATTTACCTAGCTACACTGACTACCTGTCTTTAAATCTGGCTTCGGTGTTGTTTCCACTTTCTCACCATGGCTCTTTTAATAATGGTAAGCATGCCCACTGGGGACATACTTGGTCATTGAAGAAAAACTGGGTAGTAGCCTGGGTGATATAGGATTCTAATAGTCATTAAGAAGAAAAAAAAAAAAAAAAAAAGCAGTGAGAAGCAATCTGATTTGATATAACTGGATATTATCTTCAAAATTAAAGAAAAATGATACCCTTCATTAAAAACTACTATTGGAATATTGGGTTTCATCAGAAATACTAGCATATTAGTTAAGAACCATAATTTAGCTATCTTCTGCATTATTGTACATTGTACTATGTTAGTAATACCTTAATTAGTTATTTCAGAAAATACTTTATGAAAAATTATGTTTAGTAGAAGTGTTAATATATTTTAAATGATATCATAGAGTTGAAGTTCACTTTTTATTTCTCTTTTATACAACTTAAAATTATATTTAATTCCATTGAATTAAAATATACTAAGTTAATATGTATATATTTAACAAGGTCTTTTCTCAGTGTTTTTAACCTTCCTGTTTCTTTAAAATTCTGTCAATTTTGTTTGCACAAAATATACATTTTTTCTCTTATTTAACTGTTGTTCTGTCTGTATTCTTGTAAAATAATTTTTTAGTGAATCCATCATTGTGTTTTCAGTATTTTTTTGTAATGTTTCACCGTGTCCTTCTTGAAATATATTAACATTAATTTTAGGTAATAATTGATTTTAACATTTTTACCCATTACTATATTTTCTTTGCAAGAATGAAACTCTCATTTTAGAATCTTCCTATATATGATTAATTACTTTCAAAATTTATGGTTGTCTTTTATTTCGTTTTGCTATCTGTTTTAGTCAGCCTTTTCACTGCTGTGACTAAAAGATCTGAACAGAACAATTTTAAAGGTGGAATAGTTTATTTGAGGGCTCACAGTTTTAGCTTCAGAGGTTTTAGTCCATAGAAGGATGGCTTCATTTCTTGGGGCTCAAGGTGAGCCTGAACATCAGGGCAGAGGATTATGGCAAAGGGAAGCAGCTCAGATGGTGGTGATCAGGAAGCAGAGAGAGGTCTCAGTTTGCCAGATACATATATAACCCAAAGCCATGCCACAATTCCCACCTCCTTCAGCCACACTCTACCCACTTCAGTATCACTCAGTTAATTCCTATCAGGGGCTTAAATCACTAATTGGGTTAAGACTCTCACAACCCAATCATTTCTCCTTTGAACCTTCTTGCATTGTCTCACACGTGAACTTTTGGGGGTCACCACATCAAACCATAATACTATCTAAATGGCTTCAAGTCTGGATTATTGGTCTTAGTTAAGTAGGCATTATTTAATATCTTATTATATTGTGTATCAGGTAAATAACATTAATTTGATTTTCCAAGCATTTTTTTCAATACCTTAACAAGTTCAACTTAAATTGTATATGGTACTGTAGGTCTGTAATTTCAGTTACTTAGGAGGCCGAGGCAGGAGGACTGCAAGTTCAAGGCCAGCCTGGGCTATTTAGTAAGACTCTGTCTCAAAATTAAAAATAAAAAGGGGAGCCAGGCACGGTGGTGCACACCTGTAATCCCAGCACTTTGGGAGGCTGAGGCAGGAGGATCTCTGGTTCAAAGCCAGCCTCAGCAATGGCGAGGCACTTAGCAACTCAGGGAGACCCTGTCTCTAAATAAAATACAAAAAAAGGGCTGGGGATGTGGCCCAGTGGACGAGTGCCCCTGAGTTCAATCCCTGGCACCACAAGTAAATAAATAAATATAAATAAAAAGTAAAAAATAAAAAGGGGTGGGAGTATAGCTAAGTGATATAGTGCCCCTGGGTTCAATCTCCAGTAACCCCTTCTGCAAGTTCACTTAGATATCACTGGCAACTACAACATAGTATAATTTTCCGATTGATCACTTAAATTCCTTAATGAATTATTGCATGTTTTTTAAAATGTGGGTAACTAATTGCTTGCATAAGAGTAAAAAAGGTTTTCCTTTATAGCATAGATCTTCTGTTTTGCAGTGCATATGATTTAAACTTCTCTCAATGTTATCATACTTAGCGGTTTTATGAGCTGCATTGTTTCCCAGATATGTTTCCATCAATAGGACACTACGGAATTAGCACATTAATAATTGCTCTATTAAAAAGTAATTTTTTTTATTATTTGATCTGAATTGTAATTCATTTTATCATAACTTCAACTGGAAAAGAGATGTCTAAAATGTAATTTTCTACTTAAGAAATAAATAAATAAAATGAGAAATAAATATAGCAACAGATTCATCAAGAATATCTTCACTTGGGGGTACATATGTTTGCCTTATTAGTTCTGTGGAGCTTGAAAATACAACTTTAAAAACTCCTGCAACCCAGAAATAGCACAACATGCAGAAAGTACCAAAATAAAAGGAACACAGGCAGAATCCATTAAAGCCAATTCCCCAGTGGTACCCTGAATTAATGGTGCAGTAGCCACTCTTTCTTCAAAATGAAAAAAATAGAAATTCAAAATAGATTCCAAAATTCTCAGGCGAGAGTTCCTGTCTGTTCATAGAAATAGAGATCTTAATGATGTAAGGATATATGAAGAGAATTACTGACTTCTATTGCTCTAATGAAAATTAGATCTACAAAATGTTATTTTAAGTATTGACTATATGGCAGTAATGTGTTAGTCAAACTCATTGCTAAAACAACTATGATTTGCATTTTGATTTCTGTTTAGAAGTTTTCACATTTGAAATCACTATATATGTAAATATACTTTGAATATTCCTTTTTAATTCTAATAATGCTATGAAAAATAACACCATATCTAAATGCATTCAGGATTGACTATAGGCAAGGGTTCTGTCTTGATGATGTTTGTCAGGTGCTAGATAAATATTAGTAGATTAATTAATGAATCATAAAAAAATAATAAATTGACACAAGCAATTCCCTAAACATATAAAGCCAAATTAATTAGACAATTTTGTTGAAATGGACTAATATGAAACTGCTGTGTAGTCAGTACAAATTAGTGATGGGCAATGGGCTGTCTACTGGCCACCTGCCTCCTTTGTAATGCTGGAATCTGTCTGTAATCTCAATTCAAATAGCACTTCTGAGTTCCTAAAAGAAGAGGAAGAGAAACTAAGTGAAAAACAAAGATAAAAAAGACAAAGAAAAAAATTGGATCTCATAACAACTACATCTGACCCAAAGAGAAGAAAATGGAGAATTTCTTAATTCTGTTAAGTACTAGCAGAATAAGCCTTTAGAAAGTGTAGAAAGACTGGGAGTTGTCCAGAAAAATGAAACATGGAAGGAATAATACTAAAGATACTTAGTTGAAGTCCATCCTAGTCCATAACCCTGAAATATCTATCTTTTTTTGAGAAATGGCTGTGACAATGCTTTCATGACTTGTGCAAGTTCTCATTGTTTCCTTAAACAACAGCAATCCCACGTATACTTTATATTTTTCACTATTCCTAGTATTATAAACAATGCTTTTCACATGGTAGGTACCCAGCATAGGAGTTATGACTAGAAATGTAAAACTTCTAGTAGATCTACCAAATCTGACCATGATGGTCAAGTGACTCTCAAAAAGTCTCTTGATACATCTCAATATATTTCTCTATATGCAAATTGAGGAAGATTATACTCATATCAGTGTTTTCTATGCCAAAGGACAAAGAAGGTGAATGCACATAATAAATTGACACAACTCTAAAGTAGAATGGAAACATTAGCTCCATTACAAATATACTCATTGGTTCATAATTTTTTTTTTTTTTTTTTTTTTTTGTACCAGGGATTGAACTCAGGGGCACTCGACCACGGGGCCATATCCCTAACCCTTTTTTGTATTTTATTAGAGACAGGGTCTCACTGAGTTGCTAAGTGCCACGCCATTGCTGAGGCTGGCTTTGAACTCTTGATCCTCCTGCCTCAGCCTCTCAAGTGCTGGGATTACAGGCGTGTGCCACCTCACCTGGCTTCATAATTTTATGAGTTACATCTTTATTGAGAAATAATTAACATCTAATATACTCCGTATAAAGTTTGATAGATCTTAATGCAAATGCATACATATACTAGGAAAATATTACCACAATCAAGGTAATTGACATATTTAAAACTGTTAACTGTTTTTTCTTCTGCCATTTCCTCTTCCCGATCATTTTCCTTTCTCCCAAACAACACCAATTTTCTAGAATTCTATATAAATAAAATAGCATGCAATCCTTTTTAATTTTTTTGTTCTGATTTCTTTCACTTGATATGATTATTTTGAAATTAAGCCACATTTTAATATGCATCAATAGTTCATCACTTTATATTACTGAACATATTCTGTTGAATGTGTCTACCAAAATGTTTAATATATTTAATTACCAATGGGTATTTGAATTATTTCTATTTGGAATAATGTATAAATAATATTATAGGCAAAAGAACTACAATGACATACAATTATTTTTGTTGACATATTCTTGTGTTTGTGGTTAATACCTAGAGTGAAATGCATGCAATATGCTGGGTATGTATTTACATTTAAAGAAACAAGTAAGTTGTTTTCAAAATATTTGTACCGTTTTCCATTTCTACTAGAAACAGATGAGAGTTCTAGTGCCACTACTTTCATAACAACATTGGTTTTGAAAATATTGGTGTTTTTAATTTTAGCCATTCTAACATCTATGTAGTATTTTCTCTTAGTTTCAACTTGCATTTACTATGACTAATAATTAGTATCTTTCCTGTCCTTATTTGCTAAATGCATTTGTATCTTGGTAAGTGAGTTTAAACTGTTTCCTCATTTCTAATAGGCCGTTTATTTCTTACTGTTGAGCTTTTAACAGTTCTTTATAAATTCTCAGTACCAGTCCTTCATTCTATAGGTCATGTGCAAATATTTTCTCTTAATCCTGTGGTCTTTTCATTTTTTAATATATCTTTTAAACAGATCAAATTTTTAGTCAAAATTTTTAGTCATGATGAGAGTAGTTTGTTTTGTGGTAATTCATAAACTGATTCTGTAATTCACAGAGGAATGCACAGGTCCTAAAAGAGATCAAACAGTTTTTAAAAGAACCAAGTTGTACTATAAATACTGTCCGGTTTCAAGATTTATTTTTGAGCTACCCTGTTCAAAATAGTGTATGTTTTTCATAAAGATAGACAAGTAGATGAATGGAACAAAAAAGAGTGCCCATAATTTAATCACACAGATTTAATCAGTTGGTTATTGACAAAGTTGTAATGAAATGCAGTAAAGGAATGCTTTCCAACAAATGATACTAAAAAATTGGATTTTCATATTTTATTTATAGAATAAATCCAACCCACACTTAGTAACAAACAATATTGGTTCAAAAGTGTGAAACTTCTTTAAGACTAGGTAGGAGAAAAGGTTTATGACCTTGAGCTAACAAAGATTTCTTAAACTCAACTCCAAAATCACAATTCACAAAGAACCAGGTGATACAGATAGATTGGTGATAATTTGCTCAGGGACATTCTCCTATTCAACAAACAGCATTTTCATATGTCAGAAGAAAATGAAACACAAATAATTATTATTTTCCCTAAAGACTTTAGAGGAAAGGTGTGTTTACTTTGAACAAAATAGACCCCCATGAATGATAGATATGTTTTGTTAGAAATACCTTCTAGATGTATTTACATAGCACTGCAATTATTTCTTCTTTAAGTATTTGTCATATTCATCAGTGATGTCATCTGTGCTGGAAATATTTTTGTGGGAAGGTCATAAGTTTTGAATTCAATTTCTTTCTTTTTTATAGAAATATTCAGAATTTTTTTCCTTTTCTTGCATCATTGGTTACAGTAAGTAACTTGCATGCTTTTCCCCCAATGCCTGCTTATAGTCTAGATATTCAAGTTCAATAACATGAAATTGTTCATAAAATCCTCTTGCCTTAATATCGCAAAGTTAGTAGCAATGTCCTGTTTTTTCTTCCCAAATTCAATAATCGGAATTGTTGCATTAGCATTTTTTAGGTGTTTATTATTTTAATTCAATTTATTTTGTGTGTGGTACTAGGGATTAAACTCAGGGACATACTGTGCTACATCCCCAGGCATTTTTTAATTTTTAATTTTTTAACAGTACTGGAGATTAAGCTCAGGGGTGTTTTACTGCCAAGCTATACCCCCAATGTTTTTAATTTTTTTTTATTGTAATATAGGTTCTCACTAAGTTACTACTGAGGCTTGCCGTGAACTTGTGATCCCACAGCCTTAGCCTCCTGAGTTGCTGGGATGAAAGATACAACTGCACCCAGTTATTAATTTATTATATTTTCAAAAGGAATTTGCTAATATATTTCATTATAATTCCAGATTTTGCTTTATATATTTCAGGTTATGTGTCTTTAATTATATGCCAATTGAGAATAGCAATATATTTGTAATTTATTGATCTTTCTATAATGATACATTTGTTTTCTAGTAAACTTTCATTGTCTGATATTAATATGGCTACCTCAATTTTACACCTATTTGAATGACAGACTAGATAGTTTCTATATTTTATTTTCAGTCTTTTTGAATTTATAATTGAAAATAGTTTATAGCCTGATATTGTTTGTCAATGCAGTCTACTAATCTTTTTCTTTCAAATTAGACTACTAACTATACTTATTTTTAATGCAATTTCTAATATCTTTGAGTTAAAATCTACCTGATTATTGTTTGGTTTAATAATTCCTGTCCTGTTCCTTTTTCTTTTCATTCTTGCCTTTACTGCTTTGGAAATGCTACTTTTTTTCAAGCTCCATTTCCTTCCCCTTTAACTGGTTAGTTACATATCATTTTATTATGCTTTCATGATTATCACAAAATTGGTTTTCAACCATTTTTCAAGATCTCTATATAATTTTGTAATTCTTCATATATAAATAGATCTTAGCTTTATGTTAGCTATATATACACTCGATTACATAATAGAAATTGAAGCTGAGAAAAATTTATTTTAAATATATATAATAAAATATCTTTGTATATAAACATAAACAGTATTTTATTAAAAAAACAATATTTCCAAAAGAAAGATATTAGTTAAAGGACATTCTTTTGCGTTTTTACTAATATCCTTGCCATTTGATTAAAAGAGAGGCAACTGCATTCTTATGTATGCTTCTCCACTAAAAAACAATTGTATTTTTTTTTATTAAAGTACATGAAGAAAATCTAGTCATGTAGAAATAAGTAATTGAAAAAAGGAGTATATTAAAAGGCAGTTTTAGATAATTGCATATATTTTTATTGATACCATAACAAATATAAATGAAAGGTACTTTCTTGGAGATTAGCTATGAAGTGGAATCTTAAAACATATCAATATATTTTTCTTATATTATTGCTTTAAAATCATTGGTCTATTTGAACTCTGAATGGATTAATTCTATTATTTTTGTTTTAATAAGATACATTAGTCTTTTGTAAAATATTAATTTACTGTATTGTACAAATTCTCAAATGTTGATACATTTAAATATTATGTACTTCTGATGATCATTACCAATATCATGAGAAAGTGTTTAAGTATTGGAGAATCATAAAGTTCATGCTATTAAAAGTTTTCAAAATTTATAATTTTTGCTTGTGAGCTCAAATTTTTATGATTGGTAACCCATACTATTAATTGTTTTCTATCAAATTATAGTTTCACTTGGTTTATTCTTAAGAAAATCTCTCTCAAAATGCCAGGTTTGAATTTCCATATTTTCCCTGTCATTCTTTTAACTAAAAATAATGCTTCATGAAAAAAGTAGTTAGTTCAGCCTGCAACTCAAGTCTGCTGATATGCTTTTCTTTGGCATAAGCATCATATTATAGTATGCAGAAGAATAGCTTTACAAGGGCTGCCCATTTCAGCATACCAGGTAACAATCATATCTTCTTAAGAGCATTCTTGAGAAAATTTGTTTATATTTTTCCTTTTATGGTATGAGAATGGAGTGATGAGTGACAACACTGACTTGGCTCAGATGAAAATGCAGGCAGTTTTACCCACCATTACTTTTGCACAGAATAAAAGTCATTTCATTGAAAATAAATAATGTCTTAGAGTTCAGAAAATGGTTTTGATCTATGGATCTTGAGAAGGCTTCTAGAAATGAGCAGAAGTTCATGAATCACAACTTGAAAATTACCGTCACATAATTTACAAAGTTCATATTTGATATAGTGGAATTAACTAGCAATTAGAACTTTTATTAAATCCCAGAAAATTCAAGAGCTTTAGAATAATTTGACTCAATTTACCCTATTTCTTTCATGCTATTATTATCATATATCTGAATATGTATTTATTTTAAGAACCTATAAGAGGTTGGCTTTACTTTGTAAAATTAGTATTTGTATAGATATATTCCCTTATTTTTAATTTCCATTTCTCTTTACTCTTTGTTGCATATTTGTTCTTCCATATGGATGTTTTTTTTTTGGGGGGGAGGTGGGGGGTGGAGAATGCCTTTGAAAATCTAATCTGCATGAGCTCCAAAGAGGGAATACCCTGTCATATGCATCTTTATTTTGCCTTTATTTTTTAGAATATTTTCACTGGAAGTAGAATTTTAGGTTGTCATGTCTTATTATTATTTATTATTTTGAATAGTTTATAGATATAATTCCTATGTCTTATGGTTTCTGCCCTTTCTTATTCTTACCTAGATATTGATCTCTATTGTTCTCTTTAAAGACAAGTAAATGCTAGTTTGTTTCCTATTTGGTCCAGTTTTTCTAATTAGTCTTAGCAAAGCTTTTCTTTTCCTGATACAGGCTACTCTAACTGGAAGTTGAATTCTTTTCTAATTTGTTTTGAATCATAAACTGAAACAATTAAAGAAAACTTGTATTTAATTTTAATCACATTTAATTATTTCAGCTATTCAGGTACCTTAACATTTGTTTAATCTTGATGACTCCAAGATTTGAGGGAAAAAAATCACTACATTTAATCTGTTAACACATTGATTCCTGCGGTTTTGACACAGAAATCCAGAATGTGTTTTTCTGTCAGATTCTTGTACATCAGATATACCATTTTGATAAACCCTATTAGTTATGAATATGTCAGTCCAAGTACTTTCATGCTGTTTCAGCAGCAGGCCAAAATACTTGTTGAGTAATGAAAATGTCAATACTTTTGTGTGTGTATGCTACTGGGAATTGAACCCAGGGATGATCTTCCACTGAGCTACAACCCCAGTCTTTTTTATTCATTTTTGTTTTGAGATGAGATTTTGCCAAGTTACCCTTGAACTTGTGATTCTCCTGTCTCAACCTTCCAAGTCCTTGAAATTATAGGCATGCACAACTGCATCGAGCTAAAAAGACAATTCTTTATAAGAATTAACGATTATTTTCATTATAAGAGGTTACATCAGTTGAATAGTGTAAAATGTGCACCTCATCACAGGAACTGTTTGATTATTAGAGAAAAAAAGGCTTCTGCCTTCTATGGGAAGCAAAATGAAAATGGAGAGGCTTATGGATGGAAATAAATAGAAAAAGAGGAAGGAAAGAGACATAGCCAACAAGGACCTACTCAATGTAAGAGAAGAATAATAAACTTCAAGACAGTTTGGTCAGCATTCCATTTGTTCATTTTAATTTCTTATGTAATGATATATTCTGAAGGATCTATACTGTTGATCTTCAGAGCATCTCACAATGCTGATATCTGAAGTGACAGAGAGAAGCAAGTCCATTGAATATTGCCTGAGAGAGAAGGTTTATAGCCAGAGATTAAAAGGAACCTCAGCTGCCTGCACTCCCTAGAGATTCTAGGAGCTACTTGAGAAGATTAATGGGCTTATTATGCTACTTTATGAGGAAACTTATTTTATTTTGTTACAAAAAGTAAAATAAACTGGAAAGAAAAGAAAATGTGAATAAGGACTAAATTAGAGAACTTGAGTAGGAAATGTTTCACTGAAGGAAATTTTATATTTAAAGGAATTTAGAGAAACTAGCTTAGTTTGTAAGTAAAACACTAAAATATTCATTCATGTAAGGAATAGTGAATGTGCCTTAATGAGTTCAATATTCATTTATTTCTGTTTGTAGATTTACCACCTATAAGAGAAATATTACAGATCTTTGATGACATGCTATAACTTGGAGAAAAGTAGTTCATGCTGATAAAAAGTTCCAGCTGTTAGCCCAGAAAGTTGCCTAGAATGAACAGGCCTCTGGTTATGGCTTCTAATATATAAGCTAAGTAGATTTTTAGTTATGCTCTTTTCTGTGGAACCACAAAATGGCAAATCTCTAAAATTCGAGAACTTCAAAGCATTGTTGGAAATTGATTTGTACTGTAAAACTACATACTATTAGGAGGGAAGGTAAATTTTATTCTCTTTCATTCATTCTCTTTAAAAATGTCTGCAAATGTTAAAGAATTTTTTTTTAAAGTTGGCAGAAAAGCAAAACAATAGTAGTACTTTTTTCAAAATTTTCTACTACTTTCTTAATTTATATGCATAGATTTTATTAGATCATTGGAGGAAACATTTTTTAAGAATCTGTCAATAGACTTGTCTTCTCAATCCTATAAATATCATTTTATATTGACTACAGAAAAAGTATTTAATAAATGAACTAAAAAAGATGGTTTTATATCTTGGTGTTAATATATTATTTTTATAGTTATATGTTTGAAATTTAGAGGATTCTACCTTTCTCATGATGTCTTTCTCTTTTATCAACAAATATATATTTATATATGTTTGTGTTAGATTTTCATTAATCTAAGTTTATTTATATATCTACATTACATATTAATATATAGATTATAATAGGTACATAAAGCTTCTTTAGATTTTTAATTTCAATAGGTTTATTTTCAGTTTCCAGCCCAAGTTCAATTCAATACACTTATTAATCAACCATTAGAAATGTGTTAGGATGTTGAACCAGCCACGGCCTTTGTTCTGTGTCAGTAGTGTTAGTTTAAGCTGACACATAGCTGCAAGGCATGACGGATCAAAGTAATTAAAGTTCTAATCACTTACCTTTCTATGTTCAATGTCAACTCAGCTGGCCTTCACCCTGACTTCTGAGTATTATAATATTGCCAGCTGCATGTATATGTGTTTGCATACGCACATGTGTATGTGCTTGTAAATAATATAGAAGTGTCATTACTTTTGTTATATTAAAAGAATTTGTCAACATTTTCAATCTAAAGTTTGCATATGTATTATTAAATTCCTGTAGCATTAAGATACTTTAAAAAGTAAACCTCACTTTTCAATAAGATTATCTTTGCCTTCGTGTTTAAAACAAGAATTATCAGTAGGTAGAAGTCAGGCAATACATGAAATTATAAAAGGTAGAAGAAAGTTTGTATTGTCTTCTGAGCAATCATTTTGCATTAAACCAAACAAATATGATTCCATCTATGAAAGTTGGTAGAATAATCAACTTCTTACAAATTTCTCAAATGAAGACATCATTTATAATTTAAGTTTCTGCCTCTAAGAGGTATTTTTTTTCTAATTAAAGAATGTAAATATAAAATAACTTATTTAAATTGAAAGTCTGAGTTTCCAACAGAAGTCTACACTAGTGATAAGATGCTCTATTCTGAATACTGAACAGCCTTGTTGATTTATTCCATCAAGTTTTCCCATTACATCTTAGTAGTTGCTGTTTTCTGGATGTTAGAACTTAGCACTAAAGTCAAAATTCCTTTTTAATGGTACGATCACCAGCACAATTTCAGTTACTGTAGAAATCTATTAGATGACACTAATTAATTATCTCCAATACTACCCTTTTACTTCATACATTGACTTTATTTTTTAAATATCTACCTAACATATTTAGTTTACCATGTTAAAATGAAATGATATTTAACTTATTGGATAAGAAACACTTTAAACATTTGTACATACTCAATTAGATGTCTTTTGACAAAGGTCTTCATAGTTATTTATACTTGTGTTTTTCTTTCTTTTTCTTTGAATTTTTTTTTTCTTCTTTTTTTTGTACTGGGAATTGAACCCAGAGACACTTTCTCAATGAGCTACAACCCCAGACCTTTAATTTATTTATTTATTTTTTTTATTTTTTTTGAGACAGAATCTTACTAAGTTGCTTAGGGCCTCAACCAGTTTCTGAGGCTGACCTTGAATCTGCTGACCTCCTGCCTCAGCCTCCTAAGCCTCTGCCTCAGCCTCCTAAGCCTCTGGGATTACAGGTATATGCCACTGCACCTGACATTCTTGGGTTTTTTTTTTTTTTTTTTTTCCCAGTGGTGCTGGGGGTTGAATCCAGGGCCTAGTACATGTGAGGCAAGCTCTCTACCAACTGAGCTATATCCCCAGCCATTCTTGTTTTTAATTCATCCTTTTTTGGTTTGTTTAGAAGCAGCTTAAATGGAAGTGAACTGTTCTTATATCTACAACAACAACAACAACAAAACAAACCCATATAAAAATAAATAATAAAATAGTCCATTTTTCAACAGAGAAATGGTCTATTTTATTATAAAACTATTATTTCTATTATTTCAAAAGATTATTAAATCAATGGAATTGCTACTTTAACTATATCAGTTAAAGAATGAGCTCCTTAACAGATTTACAGAAATAATAATGCATTGTTACTATTTGATTAGTGTCATGCATTAATTGCTTCGTGTTGATAGATGGCTTCAGGATAATATATTTGTTCCAAGTTTCTGACATAAAACATTCTTTTGATGCTCAGAGTTATCCTGTTGGAATCTCCTAGCCTCTGGCACTCAGTTGCTTAAAGCAGCATGTTCCTTTCGCTGTGGATGCTGCCACACTTTAATGCAGCACCCAGTCAACATAACTGAGGCACATGTGATAAATTAATGATGCAGGATTCTTTTAATAGAGCTGCCTTGCTTTCTTAAGCCAGTGAAAGATTGCCACATTCATTATTTTTGTTGTTTTATTAAATATAATTCACTACAAATTGTCTGGCCTTTTAGTTAGGATGACCTTTCTGGTCCACGAATACCAGCTGCAAAAGATAGCCAGAATAGTTAGCCTGTTCTTCCCAGACTTTTCATAAACCAATTGAGAGAAATGGAGGATTGATGAATGACAAATGACATGTATGTGTATTTCTGTTTGCTAAGCACACATACATAATATAAATTTTATCTATTACACTTCCCATAGTGTAAATGTAAAAACAAAACTAAAATTATCAGCTACTGACACCATCATTTTAAAAAATCCAGGACATTTTCACAAACAAACAAGAAATGTATACTAGACCTAATTTCAGAAATAACTTTCTGAAATATTGGCAATTGCAAAATTTCCCAACAATGTATTTTAGAATTTCTGTATTTTAGGACAATGTACCTAGTAAGAAAATATTCGCCTGGGTATAAGTTTGATAGTGAATCTGTATTTGAGAAATTATCAAAGAGATATCACAAAAAAGCCTTAATGTTTATAGATACCTCTTTCATTATTTTATATTAAAAACCATGGTCGTTACTGAAAATACAAGTCATGTAGGTTTTTTTTTTTCAATATGTGGAAGACACTGTAAATTTATTTTTGATAGATAAAAAGATCTTTAAAAAGGAAGCCAACCTTATGACTCAAATAGTGACTCTTTTGCCTTTGCCTTTGTAGAACTTGTACCTTTTTGTCTCAATGCTTGATTATATGAACTAGAATTGTCAATACTGTATGACTGGAAAGGTGATAGTGAGGATCTTAATTTGCTTTGTAGGTACAATTGTCTTGGAGTTTAGCAACAAATATACTGAAAGCATTTGTTTTAAAGTCAGTGTCCTTAAAACTAAAGATTCCCATTCTTATTTACATATTTTTTATTAAAAATAGTTGTTGAATTTGATCAAATGTCAGTTCCATACATGTTTAAATAGTTTTATGATTTTAATAATGATATAAAATATTAACTAGTTCCATCATCTTTATGTTCCCAGGTTAAACTTGAATTGAGTGAAATGAGGTATTCTTCACTTGGTAATCACTTTTCAGTATTTTATTTAGATGTTACAATTTTATTAATATGATATTTTTCTTGAATTTTTCTTTAAGTATAAATATCAGAGTTATACTAATTTCATGCAATCCATGCAAGAGTTCTACATAGTTCTGTTGATCTTAAAGTTTAAAACAAACTCTTTCTGATTATTCCAATTTTAACCATTTCAAAATAGAGAATAAAAGATTTTTAAAAGGGTAATAATAGAAAGTAAAAAATAAATCTCATTGTGATAAAGAAATTTAATAAATTAAAATTTTGAACCAGTTGCACTTACATCAGCAACTCAATTTTTGCAGTACTATTCATGATGCTTTACGGTGTTGGTTGCTATGAAATAACCAGTAACATCATATAGAACATCAAGACTAATATGATAAATGTTCTCAGATGAATTTAATGCTGCTTTTATTGTATCCTGGGAGTGTCCCAGTTATCCCAAATATCCAGTACATACTTATTGGAAGAACAATAATATTTATGTTTAAATTCTGCACATGTGTTTTCATTTTCCCTTTTACAGGTTTAAATTCCTGCATAGCAAACATTTATTTTCTTTGCCGACTTGCACCAATATTTGCTCAATTTTAACACTACTTTTGAGGCTATACCTGCTTAAATAGAACTGAAGGCACTGATTGATACACACATAGGTTAGATATAGAGATTTTATCACAGACTACACTGAGTATCTGATATTCTTGATATATTCATAGAAAAAATTAAAAATTAAGGATTTAATCAATATATCATAAATTTGAGAGGCCTTCAGTACCCATAACCTAAGAAATGTATTATCTACATAAAGGATCTTTGTATATTTTAATTTTCGATAGCATTAAATGTAGGGGAGATTAAAATTTGATCCCAAATGAGAATTATATGCTATAGAACATAAATAATTAACTTTTATATCAAGTGTATGAAAAGATTTTCAAAGAAAATGATATTTATTCCATAATTTATGACTTTTAAATGTTAGAAGGATAATATTCTCCTGAAATTATAGTAATTAAATAAACTATTTTATTCTCATGTGTGGTTTTTATCCAACTTTCAAACATGCATACATTTATATTTGAATATATGTATGAATTACATATTCACCATACTACATTTACTTTAACAGCTAATTTTCAGTCATAACCTCACATCAAACCTGATTATATTGAGGATTGCAACCTGTATTTTGTTATTTTTAAATTTAGATATCAAAGTATTTGTTATTTTTATAAGTTATTTATAAATAATTCTTACATTATATAAAAAACTGCACCCAAATTAAATTCAGTTATTTCTCCACATATCTCATCTTAAGAATAACCTTTAAACTTCTAGAAAAGAAAGCATATATTTTTAATTTGTTTTCTTATGGTGAGAAATTTATTCCTCTGACCTATCCCCCACCGCACTTCTCTGTCTCTGTCTTTCTGTCTTTCTGTCTTTCTGTCTCTCTCTCTCTCTCTCTCTTACACACACACACACACACACACACACACACACACACACCACACACTGCTTCTATAAACTGTGATATTTCCATGGTATTTTTATTTATTTATTTATTTATTGACAATTTTGGACAGGCACATGTTAAATAAGGTGCTTAATGCAGCAGAGTGCTGGTGAGGTTTGGAGAAAACCAATTTAGACTCTAGAATCCAGAGATGGAAGACACAGAAAAGTGTTCACATACATATCTCATCTGTGGACCTTTGGGAGTTGGGGGACTTTGGGCTTCACCAATTCATGAAACTGAGGAACAAGGGACTAGAAACAACTGCATTTAGCTCTTTGGCAGATATTCTTTCTGACTTGTGAGTTTGAAGGAGGTATGTTTCATCTTGAAAAGTTTTTAAAATGCAATGAATCAATTGTTGGTTCATGCATATTGGTGAGTTCTGTAATACCTCCTGGTATTTCATGCAACATAACACTT
Organism: Tamias sibiricus; assembly: GCA_025594165.1. Lineage (NCBI taxonomy): Eukaryota > Metazoa > Chordata > Mammalia > Rodentia > Sciuridae > Tamias > Tamias sibiricus. The sequence goes on along the minus strand of CM046660.1, from coordinate 145,800,523 downwards.
AAATTACTGAAAACATCAGGCTTAATGGTAGAAACATGATATAAAATAGTGTTCAAGGAGTACCTGGGTAAGCCAAATATTTTAAATCTTCTTACAAAATTATCTGTATATTTCAAGGAAAAGTGTTTATCCATTATTAACAGTGGTATAAACACAATTTTAATTAGATTTTGAGAGCATTGCACAGAATTTGCATAAATCTATATACTTCACATATTTGAATTTTTATACTACATTTTTTCTGTTCTCAGGTATGCTGAGGTGTATAGAAAATTGATCATTTGGTTCTTTACAATAATGGACATTTGAATAGTAGCAAACTCATTGTTTTATTTATGCTATAATACTGCCCAAATTATTTCATACTTTAAAGGAAGGACACACTTTGGAAAATATCTCTATGTAAATGAACCTGTTAAAATATGGCATCTTTCTGTGTATGCACAAATAACATATTAATTGCCAGATTTTTTTCAAATTTCGTGTAGAGAAAATTCAAATATTATACATAAATACAACATATATTTAAAATAGATTCCAATATGTTATGTATTCTTATATACTTAACATATGTCACTCAATATTTACATGATGAAAAAAAAATACATTTTACTGTAACTTTCCATCTCAAGGATGTCAAAAATCTTTAAAAGGGATTGTGTTAACAAAATTACACTTAACACTTTTGAACAGAAAGGTACAGGTAACATCATGAGCCATCTGGAACTCCCAAGGGATGTCTGTAGATCCTTTCACAAGAACACAAGACCCCCCTTTTATCTAGGGAATGAAGAACATCTGTTTGATTTTCTTGAAATACTGCCACATTTGCCTTATAGTAGGTAGCATTTGGGTTAAACTGTGCAGCCCAGAGAAAACACTAGTAGAACTTTTTAAATAATTAAAATGTTTTATGCCAAAAAAAACCCCACTTTTAAATATTGTTTTTCAAGCATAGAATTATGAGCATTTTGATCATCTTTGGGGGAAAAAGCATACTGGTAAGGAAACTACATTCAGTTTCAGAAAGTTGTCACCAGTACTCACAACTTTGTAAATTATATTTCTCCAGATTTTATATTTTTATTGCTTTTATTTTTTCATTTTTTAAAAAGATATAGTTTCTTTGAACCATTTTAGGTCATATAAGAACGCTGTGACAATATATTAACAACTTTCTTTGATTTTCTTGGATGTTTAGTTATTCATTTGTAAATTTATTCCAACATTTCTTCAAGGAGAATGGCTACAAATGGTATCATATAACTCATTAATAATTACTCTTAAAGAAAACTAGGTAATTTAAACATTACAAATAAAACTAATATAAAGTATTAGTAAATAGAATTACCAAAAAATTTTTAACCAACTGCCCAACTATGTACATATGAGCTTTTTTATTAAAAGCACATTCATCTAAAAGCCTGCATCAGTATTACAAATAAAACATTTTAATTACTTTTTAAAGTTTAAAGAACTCACATAATCTGAGATAAATTCATACACAAGAGATTTTTATATCTACAGCGCAATTGGAAATCTAAAATATTTTAATTCTTTATTTCTGAACTTTTATGTCAACAAATATCCAACTATAACATTTTATTGATTATCACCACCCTCCAAGAGCCATAAAAATACTATCTACAATTATCATATTATTGATTATATACCATATATTTACTTAGGCATAATTCAAGATTTCTGAGACTCAGAATTGATTGGTATTGTTTTTCACATTTTGACATATCTTTTTCCATGTTTTTACTTTAAGATATTCTCAATTATTATTTTTTTAAATTTTCAAATGTTTCCTAAACAAAGAAATTTTAAATGAATGACTAAACATCGAAGAAAATTTTAAATTTCTTTGCTTAGATATGTCAAATGTGAAAAACAATACTGATCAATTCTGAGTTCCAAAAATGTTGGATTATGCCAAAGTAAAAATATGGTATATAATCAATGATATGATAATTACAGATAGTATTTTTATGGCTTTTGGAGAGTGGTGATAATCAATAAAATGCTATAGTTGGATTTTTCACCATTGTCAGTCGGTCTGGAGGAACTTTTGGAATGGCAACATAAAGAGCTATTACCCACATTTTTCACCAGTAAAACAAAAACTAAACCAATCCTTCCAAAGAAAATAAAATTACTGATGAAAACTATATTTTAAAAGGTTTATAAAGTATTCAAAGCATCTGGAAATTGTTAAGGTGTCTTAGAGGAAATGAAGAAACATTGAAGATACAACCCTTCATCTCTTTGAGAACTGGAATCTATGGTATTTAAGCCACAGAGACTATTTTTCTCTCCTCCTTTTCCCTACTCAGTGAAATGGAGGCACTACTCTTACTGATGCAACAAATAATGCAAGACTTCCTGCTTTTCCAGGTCTCCATCTAGGGCTATAATATCTCCTGAAGGGGCAGGCGACTAGAATTTCTTATCCACCAATTCAAGATTCATGTTGCAAAAGCTGCTCTGAACCAAAAATAAATAGATAAATAAATAAGCAAACTGAGGCAGATGTGGTGATGCTTACCTGTAATCCCAGCCACTTGTGAGGCAGATATAGGACAATGTCAAATTCAAGGTCAGCCTGGCCAATTGAGCAAGACCCTATCTCAAAATACAAACTAAAAGGGGCTTGGGATGTGACACAATGGTTGAATGCCCCTGCTTTGATTCCCAGAGCTCGGGGGTGTGTGTGGGGAGAGAAGGCGGGGGCAGGGAGGGGGAGAGAGAGAGAAAAAAAAAAAAAAAACAGTTGAGTGATTAGGGTGTCCTTTCTTCTACCCAATCTCCCTTTTAGTTTGGAAGCCCTACTCCAAGGGCAGTAGGTTGAGAGTGCTGGACCCTAATTTCCTTCATCTTAGCTCAGAGGGCAATCAAAGAAGAGAGGCTACTGCACCCCCTCAGTGTCCTACTAGTAAGGCAGGGAAAACTGGCCCACTGTTCCCTCTCCTAACTCCAGGGCAATGGTACAAAGATTTTTCCCAGAGAGAGAATCTCACTGTGGGGCTGAGTGGAGGGAGAGTGGGGGGAGGAAGAGATAAAGAGAGGTCTCTATAGCTATCCAAAAATAGATTGCTTAATTTGGAATGGCATGTACAAAATTTGTAGAGTTAAGGCACCATTGTAAACCATGAAGATATTGAAAGTATTGGTAGTCAATAATTAAGAACAGTTTGTAGTTGCATCAGAAGAACTAACTTAGCTTTACACCTAGTTGAAGTTAAACAGAAAGAACCAAAGAAAGAGACAACTAAGAAGAATTCCCTTGAATTTGGAATACCTTTCAACCTCAAAGACTACCACTACTGCAGCAGGATTCATATTTGACTGTGGAGCTCCTTACACTCCACAGTAATGTAAAAATCTATGGAGCTGTCAACTAACATCTAGTGCAAACTAACAGCTAAATATGATATCAACCGTAACAGACATCTCAAAAGGGAGATCAAAGAAGTAAGTAAATAAGCCCTGTGTTTGATGTATTGTTATCCAGGAAGAGTGTGCATATGCCCAAGATTGGGTCCTCTGAGGAGGGCCAGCAAGAGGTCCAAACTGCACAGGAAATGCTCAAACACGATCCAGTAAGCCACTAAACAAATAAACAAGCAAAACAAACAAACAAACAGCCCCAAAGCCCTGTAATAAAAGAGTAATCAGGTTTGGAGTAGTTACACTAAGTTACCTAAAACATAAGACATTCAATTTTCCACAAACTATTAAGAAACATGTCATAAATGTTTTAAAAAGTAGTGTTACCCATAGAAAGAATGTGACACTAAAGAAATGCCTTTGAAAGAGCCTATTGGTCAGATCACAGAGAAAGATTTCAAAAGAACAATTATGAATGAACTCAAAGAACTAAAAGGAATCATACTTAAAAGAAGGAAAGGCAGATATGATAGTAGTATCTCATGAAATAGAAATATCCAGAAGGACATAGGAATTATTTTAAGAATTGGAATTTCTAATACCTGAAATGGGAAGTTCAGGAAAGGGACAAATTAATATATCTGCACTGGAAGAATCAAATACCAGTGAGATTCAAGATAAACCAGTGGTGATCATGTATTATGAAAAACAGACTGAGAAATAAAAAAGGAAGAAGCAGACCCTGAGAGGAATGTGCGACACCATTAAACATGCCACACCATGTAGGAGGAGTACCAGGAGGGAAGAGAGAGAATTGGGAAATGAAATTAAGAAATTATATTACTTATAAGTAGTATAAAAGTAAAATACTCAAAGTTACATTCAGCAAAAAAGAGGTGCAAAGCTCGAATTAAAAAAAAAAAAAAAAAAAAAAAAAAAAAAAAAAAAAACTACTACTCCCTCATTGTTGATAAAAAGTTTTAATGTACTAAGTAAAAAAATAACATGTGTATGCATGGGGAAATTTTATTTCCTAAAGGGCAAGACTATAGATTGGTCTACAGAGTCAGTATAAACCTTGACAAAATCCCAGATGGTCTTTTGTATACACTGACAAGATCATTCCAAAACTTCTGAGGCAGTCAAGCCCCTCATTCCACCCAAATAAACTTGAAAAAAAGAAAAAAACAAAGTTTGAGGACTCAAACTTGACTCTTTCACAATTTGTTTTTCTGCTATGTTAATCAAGACAGTGTGGTGGTGTCATAAGGATCAAAGTATAAATCAGAAGAATAGAATTTAAATTCCAAAAATAAGCACTCATTTTCATAGTCATTCTTTCCACAAGGCTCCCAATAAATTCAGTGGAAAAATACTTTTTAAATAATGCTGCTGGATACCTATGTGCAAAATAATGGATTTCACCTGCTATATCCCAACACATAGAAAAATTAATTCAAGATGTACCACATGTATAAATGTAGAAGATAACACTACAAACTTCTAGAAGAAAACTTGAGTAAATCTTCATTATCATGTGGTTTTCACAACCTTGTTAGATGTAACAAGAAAAGCACAAGTAATAAAACCAGTAAAATATTTAAATCAAACTATATCAAATTAAAAAAGATCATAAAGAAAGTTATAAGACAATATAGTAAATAAGATAATGTATTTGGAAATTATAGAGCTGATAAAGTACTTGCTTTTAGAAAATGAATATCTCATACAACTCAAAGCTGAAAAGACCATAAGAGACAGACAATAGTTGGGTTGAAGGGAAAAACAGGGGCGGGCAGAGAAAGAAGTACAATTGGAAAATGATAAAAAAATTTAATAGATATTTTTCCAAAGGCGGTAAATGTATGCCCCAAAAGAATAGGGAAATATGCTCCATATCACTGGGATTTAGGTGAATGCAATCTCAGAACCCATATGATATATCAGTTTAAACCCAGATGGCTATAACCAAAGAGAAAAAGCAAGCACTGAAAAGGATGCAGGGAAAATGAAATTATCATACATTGCAGTGCAAAGGTAAAATGGAAAAGACATTTTGGAAAACAGTTTGGCAATTATTTAAGTTGATATATGTGTATGTGTGTGTGTGTGTGTGTGTGTGTGTGTGTAAAATTATTGTATGACTCAATACTTCCACTCACATGTGTACACCCAAGAGAAATGGCAACAAATGTTTGCAGAAAAACTCGTACACATACCAGCATTATTCATAATATCCAATAGTGGAAACAAGCCCACTCATTATCTATTGATAAATACATAAGTAGAGTATGAACTGTGCATTTATATAATGGAATATTATTTGACAATTTAAACAGATGAAGTATTATTGACAGTGGCTAAAGCATAAATGAACCTTGGTAATATTATACTAAATGAAAAAAAACAATCACAAAATAACATACACACACACACATATATATATACATATATACACAGTATGTTCAGAACAGGAGAGTCCAGAGAGACAGAAAGTGAATTAATGTTTCCTATATTTTGTCAGAATGGGAAACAGAAAGTGACTATTAATAGGCATGAGATTCTTTGGGGAAGTAATAAAAATATTTTAAAATTGTGGTGATACACTTTAAACAGGTTGGTTGTATGTTATGTACATAATATTATTATTTTATTCCGATTATGGCTAATGATGCTCTTTAATCTCTACCTAACCACATATCTCTTGCTGTTTCTGTTTTCATCATTTAAATGAATAAATTTGAATTCTAGGATTTCCAATTCTCTCTGAAGCCCATCCTGTTTTCTATATATAATTTAATGAATATTCTTTAAACCCATTTTTCTCTCTCCCAAGTTATTATAAAAATATACATTTCTTCTCCTACCACATATCATCATGAATATTCACTGTGTTGATATAATCAACCAGGCAACTTTTCTCACTTTGCAAAATGTTAAGTGGGTATATACAGGTAATTCTGTAAAAAAGTACAATGCTTTTTTTTTGGGGGGGGGGTTCCTTTCTTTACTTTTTACTCATAATTACAGATAAGATGGATCCAGATGACTTTATTATTTTCAGTAAGTTTATCACAGCACTGAATGGTACTAAAGTCCTATAAAAAGGACTCTGTTTAACACTGTGTCTAAATATCAAGCATGCTCTGCAGATAGAGATACTATGTTGTATCTTCTTCCAGTATAGTACCTCCCTTTGCTGGTTTTCCCTTTCATTTTTTGTATCTTCTTCATGAAATATTTCATTATGTTTTGTAGTACAGAATTTCTTGTTCTAAATTCTTTTAACTTTTGTTTATCATAAAATTTTTTATTTTCATCATCAATTCTAAAGCTTAATTTTCCTTGGTATAGCTTTCTTGGTTGGTATCTATTTTTTTCACGGCTTTGTATATATATATTCCAAGACCTGCTAGCACTGAGGGTCTGAGTTGTGAAATCAACTGAGATCTGGATTGGTTTCCCTATAAAGGTGACCCACCTTTTAATTTCTCTGGCAGCCTATAAAATTCTATCCTTATCTATTAGGTATTTTCATAAACAATGTGCCTTGTATGGGTCTGTTTTAATTTTGTACATTTGGAGTCCTGTATGCCTCCTGTATTTGATTTTCCATTTCACTCTTAAAACTACACTGAGATTCCATTTCAATCTAGTAGAATGACAATTATCAACAATACAAATAACAATAAGTGTTGATGAGAATGTGGGGAAAAAGGTAAACTCATGCATCACTGATGGGATGGCAAATTGGCACAACCACTATGGAAAAGCAGTATGTTGATTCCTCAGAAAACTTGGAATGAAACCACCGCATGACCCAGTTATCCCACTCCTCAGTTTACACCCAAGACTTAAAATCAGCATACTACAGTGACATGGCCACATCAATGTTTATAGCTGCTCAATTCACAATAGCTAAGCTGTGGAACCAATCTAGGTGCACTTCAATAGATGAATGGATAAAGAAAATATGGTGAATGAATGGAACTGGAGACTATCATGTTAAGTGAAATAAGTCAGTCCCACAAAAACCAGAGGTTCAATGTTTTCTCTGACATAGACACTAACATAGAATAAAGGGAGGTGGTTGAGAATAAAAGTTAATTGGACTAGACAAAAGAGAATGAAGGAAATGGAGGAAGGATGGGAATAAGAAATATGGTATAATGAATCAGACATAACTTTTTCTATGTACATATATGAATATACAACCAGTGATAACTTCACATGATGTACAACCACAAGAATTGGATCCTCATGAGAATAAGTTATACTCCAGTATGTATAATATGTCAAAATACATTCTACTATCATGTATATCTAAAAAGAACAAATTTAAGGAAACAGTAAAAAAAATATTATGATGTCATATTAGTTTACTTGAGTTGTTGTAACAAATCATCTAAAATTGGATGTTTTAAAAGTGTTATTTATTCTTCCACAGTTCTGGAGTATAGACTTACGAAATCAAGATGCCATTAGGGCCACGTTCTCCAAGGCTACACAGAATAATAATTTTTTGGCTCTTCCTGCTTCTAGGGGCTCTTGATAGTTCATGGCCTGTGACAATTTAATTCTAATTTGTAATTCAATGTCCATGTGGCCTTCATTTCTCTGTGTGCTTACATTCCTTCCATAAGGATGCAGTTCTATATGGATTAATCTCTTGTTAAATATAGAATAATTTTATTGCTTGATTTTAACTATCTGCAACTGTACTATCTTTATAACTAACTACAGTAGCATTCTGAAGTACCTGATAGGTATGAATATTAGGGACAATTTTAAACCCATTACAGACATGAAAATACAAGTAATATAATATATATACATCCAAAACATCATTTTGAATACTATCCCACTCACCATTGAGATTTGCAGCAAAATGTTCAAATCTTACGAACCCCAGTATTCTCACCAAAGTTTAAAAATAGTGATAATAATTACTATCTCATATGGAAATTATGAATTTTAAAAGTATACATATGAGATATTCAATATTATCACTTGGAAATACAAATCATTCATTTTAGGTGCATTAAAAAATAAGTGACCTGTTCAAAGTAAAATTTTAATAAGATGTAGATCAAAGTTTTGAATTCAAGCATCCCTAACCAAAAAATTCTTTCCCATACATTTTATTCTCCTTGTACATGTGGAATTGCATTAAAATATTAAGTCCACTAGGGGAGTGTTAGGCAAGATCCTTTTAAGTAAAAAATGTTTATATGTTTATATTAATATTAGTTATGGTTTGTGGTTATTCTACTTAGGGTAAATTGCTAATGGCTTCTGATTCAGCTTTTGCATAAAAAGGGCAAAATGCCTATCATATGAAACCTAGTTGGAGAGGTTCCAGAACCACAAACCAGGAATGATTCTAAGGAATCTCTTTCAAGCAAAGTACATACTAAAATGGTGATTATAAATAAAAATCAAAATAAAAAAACACACTTTAAAAGTGGGAATGTATATGGTCCTACAATGTCTTAAATTAGGAAAAGTAAAAATATGTTTGTTTAAGGGTTATGACTAATCTAGATATTGAATAGCAATTTCTGAGACAGTGGAAGTTAACTCCTAATTTTGGGGACATTTTAGTAGGGTAATTAATAAAATTAAGAATGCATGCATAGTATTATTATAAAATAAATAAATAAATAAAAGATTTAAAAATGTAAGAATAAAAAAGAATGTGTATTTTTTATAACAAGTCATTGCAGAATTTCCTTTATCTTTATTTTTATTCAATTTTTAAGAACATATTTTGTGAATTTCAATAATCAGTAAAAGAGACTTCATTTACTATTATGCCTTTTCACTTAATGAAATATTATATGACTGTTAAAATTAACCAAATCAACAGAATTAGCACATGACTCAAAATTTCAGGAATATAAACAAATTATGAAAGGAATTATGTACATTTAATAAGAAAATGTCAATGCTTCATCGTGCTTATTTTACAAAATATATGAATTTAAATATGAGACATGGATGAATGGATCATACCAATGTCAGTATGAATTACCTGAGAAGGTCAGGTGAAGAAAGAACTGGTATGCATGGAAATTTGGTTGAATTTCTGTTTATATTTTATTTATTTATCTATTTTTTGAGAAAGAGAAGAGGGAGAGGGAAGAGCGACTAAAATGAAACAAATATGGCAAAAATGCTGACCTCTGTCAGCATTTGGGAATTGTTGATGTGTATCTTCTATAGTATTTTATGTATATTTTATGCACATTTACTATTTTTATTTATTTATTTTTTTAAATATTTATTTATTTGCTTTTAGTTGTACACAATATGTGTGGTGCTGAGGATCGAACCCGGGCTATGCACGTGCTAGGCTAGCGCTCTACCGCTGAGCCACAACCCCAGCCCCCACATTTACTATTTTTAAACCATGATATTGAACCATCAAGTTGAGAGTAAAGAGGTATTGCCAATTTTGGACTTCTGTCTAATGAAAACAAAACAAACAGAAGTGAAACAACAACAAAAAAGAATGATAATAAAAATTAAAATTGTACCAGTAACAACCCCAATCAAAATTATTTCATCTCATGTTAAAACTTAACAAATATAAGGGCTAAAATCCTTTGCTATTTTTCAAAAAATGAAAAAAAAAAAGTCACTTATTTTTCAAGACTTTTACTCTGTCTTCTTTCTCCTTTCCAAGCAACAGTCCATTTCGAGCAGAAGTGACTGAGGACAAGCCAAGCTGCTGCTACCACTGATCTTAGTCAAGACTGTGGCTCTCTCAAGGCCACATGCAGCTCAACAGGAAAAAGTTAGTGTGGTAACCACTAACTTCACATCTCCCCTCCTGTCGAAAGTGTACATGGTACTAACACAAACATTGTGCGGAACTTCATCTGCAGACTGGAGTTAATCTAAGGATGAAAGATCTTAGACTTCAGGGGAATAAGAAAAGATCTTAGACTGAACTGAACCTAACAAGAAAGTAAAGAGGTATTGCCAATTTTGGACTTCTTTGGATGAAGAGAAAATATAACCATAACCTCCAAGTAGTAATCCCAAGGAAATTCAAATGTCTCTTATTTCTTCACTGAGCTAAATCGCAGAATAAAGCTAGTATTGCTTTAAATTCTTTTAGGTAGACTTGGAGAATAAAATTTAGAACAGACACTGTTAAAGGAATGAAAACTAGATTACAGAATCCCCATTAGTTTCAATATTAAAATAGTGAATTGCTAACCACATTAGGAGGCACAATGTCTGCCTTCCTGTTATAGAAGTCTTGTGGCAAAACTAGCAGGCAGCTGTTTCTTTTCACTTAGAAAATGATCCCGAAACTGGATGGCTGGTCCGAATTGCTAAGAAGGTATGTCTGAATTAAGACTTAGTGGGTGAAATACCTAAACAATCTGAAAAATTTGAAACTTCATTGTTAATTTTCTATGTTCATAAAAAATTAGCAAATTAAAAATATCTATTTTACACTACTTACGAAAATATAATTACCTACATCTTTTTGACATATTGATACTATGCAGAAAATGTTCTGAAATTATTTCTTTAATCAGTGGCTCTTCTGCATGTGTGTGTGTGTGTGTGTGTGTGTGTGTGTGTGTGTGTATAGCTAGTTTGTATATAATAAACATGTTATAACATATGTTGTGATATATAATGTTATCTTAAATGCATATACTGTGTTATATATATATAATATTATATACATATATAGAGTAACAGTATTTTATATGTATGTAAATATTTTATACATACACACACATATATACACACACATATGGTCTTAAAGTCCATCCATTTTTGAACAACTTATTTGATTTTGCAATTTACTACAGAAGTCAGAAAAATAAATCTTCATTTAAAAAAAAAAACTTGGTTTGATTTGGTATTTTCATTCAAATTGTAATCTCAGTAACTAGTTTTATATTGAAAAATGAAATTGTTACTTAATAATTGAAATAAATCTAAGAACTTTTGGAGACTAATTATAATATCTGATTTAGAATGACTTTGGATTAATTAATTTGTACATTTTTTTTCCTGTCGGATAAAAGTTGATCCCATCCTGAGTGAGTTGGGAAGAAAAATGAGGATAAAAGCAGAGGTACAGCTTGGCCACTTTGGGTCCTTAGGGAAATCTATGGAGTTAATGAAAATGTTTACTAAGCCAGTTCTAATTTCCTTTAGAATTGCTTTTAAAGATGTTTTCTTGAGCTCCTGCTCATCAAATTCAATATTTTGGAAAACCATTTTAAGGTTATGTTCTGTGAATTTTTAAAATACTTCTACCAGTGCCTTATTTTTGATTCGGCAAATAGTGTAACTTTTAATGCAAAATAAGCCTAATGATTTCTAGGTCATAGTTAGAATAGTAATATTTTTCTTTGTCTTTTCTTTCTCTGAAGATTCCGTAAGGTACATGTACACATAAATTCACAGTTATCTGAATCAGTTTTTAACTTTTCCCATTATCTAAGGTGGACCTTATCTTACCAAGTAAGCTTAAATTTTATATTTTATGTTTCTTTCTATTTTAGGATGAATCACTTCGCTATAAATGTGATTCTCAGATATATGAATTAATAAATCATGTATTAGACTTATAATGGTACCCCCAAAGGACAGAAAGCTATATCGAGATGGCAGAGAGGAGTTCACCACCTCCAGACAATGATGTAGATAGCTGATATTGTTCTCTACTTTCTCACTAGTGGTTCTCTTAATGTTCCTCACACATCCCAACCCTTTCCAGTTGCAAGCTCTTTTCATTGGTTCTTCCGTCTGTCTGGAATGCTCCTCCATGGTTCTATATTCGGATTAATCCATCACTTTACATGGCCACCTCCATCAACTGCAGATTTCACTTGAAATGCCACTTGCTTAAAGATTTCCATAACCACGTGCAATTTGTCACTGTCTGAAATTATTTTTGTGTCTCTGCTTATTGCATACCTTTCTTTTCTTTTAAACCTCCTCCTAATCCAAGGATCTGTAGAATAAACATAACAAAAGCAAAAAGTCTGCATCTTATTCACCACTGTATGTCTAGTTTCTAAAACAATGCTTGTAACATACCAAGATGGCAATGATTATTGTTGAAGAATGAAATGATTTTAAATATGAATGTATTATTTTAACATAAAAAATATTACATATTTTGCTTGCTTTATATTTTCAGTTTGTCTCTATGTTTATCTTATATAAAAATGAGAATATAAGCAGGTATTTCAAGCCAAAAGCATTATATAGATGCTATTCTATTAGATTTACATTTTATCCTGAAAATAAAAGACCAGACAGATCATATTTTCTTTATCATTACACCTGGAAAAATGAAACATAAAGCTAGAATTTTTTTTCTCTATCAGGCTTTTGTTGCTTTCATAAAACATGCTGAAATGTATTTAATATGGAAAATGAGCACTTCTATATCTTTTGCAAAAAGAAAAGTAGAATAGTAAAAATGGCTCGGGTATTGGATTCAAAAATATTGACTTCTCCATTTCTATTGCACCTCTTATTAACAGTATGATCCTAAGGTACTTAATTATTCTATGATTCAGATAATGTAGAAATTCCAGCATTCCTTTGAGGCTGAAGTAAGAAAATGTATTCAAAGTGCCTAGTAATGTTCCACATAATTAGTAGATTCTCAATATATGGCATTTTGTTTCTATGTTAACTTGGGAGGCAGTCAGCATGGCTTTCATGATTCTAGCTGAGTGGCATCAGGAACTGCCCCATTCTCCTTCCAGTTCACTTCCATGTTAGAGAACTGGGAAGACTTCCCATCACTGCCTCAGGTTATGCCATCTGAACACTCATAGTTACCTCCATGGCTTCATTATAGCAGCACCAAGTCCTTAAATTAAATAGAGTAGAAGGTATAAAGATTATTGTTTGTTAATTACTTCAATTCTTGTTTATTAGCACTTTGTTTTTGCCTCATTGAATTTCAATCAAAACTATTACCGAAGAGAAGCAAAGGTAGGGGCTCAGATTCTGTGGCAATCTGAAGGAGTCTACCTGAGAAAAGCTGCTTCTGGCTACCTGAAGCAAAATTCCTGGAGTCAAGGAGGAATTCTCCCTTTTTATTAAAGGGATCTTGGCAATGTTAGTATTGTCAGTTTGTCTTCAGTCTTCTTGACCTTTAAACCTCCATTAATTGCTGTTAAGTATCAAGTAAAACCTAAATCTTTCACCTAAAGAGTTATGAGAACATCATCCCTTGATAAATTGCTTCCTCATTATGCAATGCTACTATTATCTCTTTGTTAGACTTGTAAAATATGTGGCTGAAATATGGTGGAAGTGCAAAAGGGAGTTATGAATGCTTTAAGGTATAATTTTTAATATAAGCTTCAGAACTTCTGCATGAGCTCAATATTCTTATAGTGTATGAAAATAGTTATAATAAATTTTTGTATACTAAACTACAGAATATTTCTGTCTTTCTAGTGTTAAATGCCACATCTCTTTGTACACACAGGATCATGTGTGGCGTTTATAAACGGTACAAACACAGTGGTTGGTAACTGCATTAGCTGGCAAGGCACTGTTTTTCTGAATTCAAGATTTATGTGATGTGTGGTTTTAAAACTGGTAAAGGAAAGGATCAACCAAGCATCAGAGGTAATAATGATTTAGTGAAATTTACTCAGAAATTATTTAATAAATAATGGCAGTGGTATAATTTTGCTTTTTGGATATTTAATGTATGGGCTTTGAAGTTCCTTAGCCACCCCCAAAATTGAGTAACCAGCTGCTGGGCTGCAGCCAGGAAGCATTCAAAGACCACTGCTTCAATTATCTCCCCCCTACTTAGAACAGGTACTTATTGCCAGTAGTGATAAGTTAATCAACTAATGAGTCGATTAAAGAAGTAATTAAAGTGTAAAACAGCAGGAAGAGGACTTGCTTTTAAAAGATGCTGTAATACTTAAGGTTAAGTCAAATCAGCTTAGTTACAATTGTTTTAGGTCTGTCTAAAATAATATCTTCTTCCCTATTTGTGAATTCTTCTGAATTAGTTGATGTAATCAGCAGGAATGTTTACTATTTCCATGTGATCCTTGGCAAAATCAATTTTAAAAAATTTATGAAAGCCACTCTATGGTACAAACTAAAGTATATGCAAAGGTGAAAGCATGTTTAAAGTGTATACTGTTTTAATAATTGTGCAAAGATTATGTGGATTTTTCATTCAATCATCTTTCTCACTGCATGGAAGAATAAATGCATGTAAGATGAAATTTGACAAAATCTTCATACTCTTTGAAGTAGTCAGATAATTCATAAGGGTGATGTTTATTTTATCTTTGAGGAAATTCTTGTATGTGAATACAAATTTGAAATCATAGTGTAAATCAGTGAACTTACATGAGTAAATGCACAAGTACTCAGTCAGATGCACATATTTCTAGAGTGTACATGATGTGGGCTTGAATTACCACATCAGTACTTGAAGTCAAGAGACATTCTTTTGTCAAAAGTATTTCTAAATCAACTGCCATTAATTCTTATTTAAAAAAGAAGCTATATATTGTTATCCCACTTTTCAGATAAAGAAATCTTGGGTACAGGGTAATCATTCACCTTTTTCAAGGTCATAGAATTGTTAATTCGTTTAACAAGAGTTCATATACTGATCTGAAGCCACTGGTATATACTGTGAACCACTAGGTTTTGGTGGTAGCAAAGCCCTACAACTATTAAGGTGAGAAAATTCAAACTTGTTAAAATGGTGTTAATACCTTGAGGGAAAGGGTAATTTTAATAAGGCAGGAAATTTGTTCACTTCTTCCTAAGTAAAATAAACAGGTGTGTTTTGAATTCCTTTACCATCTGAATTTATTTTAGTAGGTCTGTTTGAATGTGTTCATATTTTAATGCTTTCCTAGAGATCAATATTGTATTTATATTAAATTTTGCTGCCCACAGTGACCTTCCTCTTGGCACTACCTCTTATATTAATTTTGATACAGTAATTTCAGTCTGTAAATCACTTTAGTATTAAGGTGATATTTTATACGTAGTCAAATATTCAAATAAGATTAACTAGATAAATCTCGGCATGATCCAAAGCAGTGTATACGCAAATTCAGTATAGGTAAGATTTGTTCAGAGTGCTTGTCAAAATAGATTGAGCTCCCTTTCAGGGCTTCTGAGATAGTTCATCTGGAATAGGGGGTCAAAGAATGTGCATATGAAAAATATTTTCTGGGGATGCTTCTACTGCTGGTCTGAAGAACACACTTTGAAAAACATTGGGATAGAATAAATCATTCTTTGGAAATGGAATATCCCAGGGTTCGAATCCATTCTACTTCCTCAATATCTGTATATTTGGGGCAAGGTACTTCATTCCAATAAAAATGTCAATTTAATTATAAACATCTAAATTTACCTCACTATTTTGGGAGATTAAATTCAATAGATGTATAATATATGACATTATGTGAATATTCAAATATTCTCTTTTGGGGTGCTTTTTAAAAGATTCATAAGAATGGTTTTGTTCCATCAAGAAATACTTGCTTATCATACACTAAGTTGTATATATCCTCACTTTTACAGTCTGCCATTCTTATTTTTAATTTCATTTTATAAATCTTTTCTAATATTAGAGATAATTTAATTGATAGTCAAAATTAATACATCCTTTTGCATTGTTTTGCCTTTACCTCAGTATCAGATACATGTCTTTTGTATTCCAGTTAATTTATGTCTTCAGTTTTGCTCTTTAATCCAGAGACAGAGAGAGACACAGAGTCCAAACACAAACTCCTAACTAGGCTCAGTCAATGTCCCATATTAAAGGTCTGACTGGAGAAATGTCCATTTCTAGTGAAAATAGTGCTATAGATGGTTCTTACCATTCTTAATACAGTCTAATCAGCATTCATTTAAGGTGTACGAGACACAAAACACCTAAAACAAAACACCTCATTTTCAATAGATAAAACGATACATGATATGAAACATTTTGCTGACATATGAATCTATAAACACAAGTATTTTAAAATCAGCATAAGTAATGTATTTTTAAAATCTAGATGGAAAGTTAGAGAAGACGAGTGAAGAAAAGTGGTATTCTAGAAGTGTTTCTATTAAAACACTAAATGATAAATGTAAAGATCACCATATCAGAGTTGATGAAATCCTCCAAAGTGCTCATCTACTGATGGGAGATGACAGAGCTTTGTCAGCAGTGAAGCAACTTGAAGAGAGTTCACAAAGTTATCTAAATGAAACATGAAGAGAATAGAGAATGTCAGAGATGTACATTCCATGTGTATAAAAACGTATGTAGAGGTATTATTGTGTTCAAAACTGTTAGACATCATAGAGCAGTCTAATGAACATATATAATTGAAATTACAGAAGGAGGATCAGAGAAAAATTAATGTTTGACAAAGTCATGGCAGAGAATTTAATACATTTAATGGAAGAAAACAAATCATACATACAAGAACCTCAAAGAAAACTAAGAATGATTTCAAACACACACACACACACACACACACACACACACACACACAGAAAAGATATGGGGCATGGAAAATATTTCACTTACAGAAGCAGTTCAAAGTATAAGAGGAAACTCAGGAAAATGGGGCAATCTATAAATTAATGCAATGACATATTTTTAAATTTATTATTTTATTTGTTCTTTTTAGATACACATGAAAGTAGGTGTGTTTTGGCAGATTATACATACACGGAATATAACTTATTCTAATTAGGATCCCATTCTTGTGGTTGAACATGATGTGGAGTTATACTGGTGGTGTATTTATAAATGAACATAGAAAATTATGTCTGATTCAATGAAATGACATCTGAAAAGCACAGAACAAAGCCAACTGTCAACCCAGGATTCTATTCCTAGTAAACAGATCACTCTAAAATGAAGTCACATTCAAGACTCCTGGGAACAAAAGCTGAGAACACAAGAATGCTCCCAGCATACCTGAACTATGAAGATATACCACAGGATATTCTAGAGGCAGAAGCACTATGATTTCCAACATAAACCATGGCAGAAATGTTGAAAAGCAAAATGAATCCTCTTCTGAGAAGTGTATTTTCAATTCCTTAGCCCATTTATTGATTGGGTTATTTGTTTTTTTGGTGTCAAGTTTTTTGAGTTCTTTATATATTCTAGAAATTAGTGCTCTATCCGATGTGCATGTATGAAATATTTGTTATCACTTAGTTGGCTCTCTATTCACTTCACTGATTGTTTCTTTTGCTGAGAAGAAGCTTTTTAGCTTAAATCTATACCATTCATTAATTCTTGGTAATAGTTCTTGTGCTACAGGATTCTTGTTAAGGAACTTGGAGGCTAATCCGACATGTTGGAAATTGTAGCTTACTTTTTCTTCTATTAGGTGTATTGTCTCTGGTCTAATTCCTAAGTCCTTGATCCACTTTGAATTGAACTTTCTGCATGGTGAGAGATACGGGGTTAATTTCATTTTGTTGCATATGGATTTCCAGTTTTCCCAACATCATTTGTTGAAGAGGCTATCCTTTCTCCACTGTACATTTTTGGCACATTTGTCTAATATAAGATAGATGAAATTATATGTATTTGTCTCTGTGTCCTCAATTCTGTACCATTGGTCGACAAGTCTGTTTTGGTGCCCATACCATGCTGTTTTTGTTACTACTGCTCTATAGTATAATTTAAAGTCTGGTATGGTGATGCCACCTCCTTAACTTTTCTTGCTCAGGATTGCTTTAGCTATTCATGGTCTCTTATTTTTCCAGATGAATTTCATGACTGCTTTTTATATTTCTTTGAGAAATGTCATTGGGGTTTTGATTGGAATTGCATTAAATCTGTATAGTGCTTTTGGTAGTATGGACATTTTGACAATATTAATTCTACCTATCCAAGAACAAGTGAATATAAAGAATTTGATTTTCTTAATTTTAATTTCTTTTAAAGATGTTACTGTCTAAAATAGTAATGATACACTATGAAATTTATATAATAGTTAAAACTAAAATGCATCATAAATAAAGGAAATAATGGAAGAGTAAAAAAAGAATAAATTTTAACAGTTACTATACATGAAGTGACATAATGTGTTTGTATTTATGTATACTTCTATAAATTTGTATATATTCAGCAATATAACATATGTCAATTATTTCTGTTATATTTGCTAGATATTGACTTTTTCATTGTTCTAATTTGTTTTCTGAAAAGTTCAAATTAAATAGTCTTCAGCTATATGAAATATTGTTGTTATTCATTGTGCCACATTTTCTTATCACCCTTTGCCACTTCAAGTTGGATGGATAGAATTTCTGTTTGAATGTTAAAAGTGCTCTTTGATTCTTCAGCTAGTTATGGATCACTTTTAAATAGTTCTGCTTATTTTTAATTCCATATCACTTTTGAAACATATTTATATTAGTCTTCCTTGGAATAAGAGAGAACTTCCACTTGCAAATGACCTCCTTTGTCTCCCTTTTTACAGTCTTCCATTTCAAAGTTGACATTGTGTAACATTATGTTCTCCTTATGTACCTGAAATAAGTACTCACCTCCACAATGATAAACTCCCCTAGATTATTTACGCACACTCTCCACTGTGTCTAGAGCTTCTTTATAGCACCTGTTGAAAATGGTTTAAAACAAGAAGTTGTACAGAAGCTTTGTATAACATTATGTCTCCCAGAATGAATTTAATTCTTCTCTTTCTGTGGTCCCTTTTCTGCTTATAAAATTCTGTGTTTCAAGTGATTTTGCTTATTTTGATTTTGCTTATATTTATGTATATATATTTATTTTAGTTTTGCAATGTCTTCTTGCCTTTAGTACTGCCATTAGGAATCTGATTTCAGTAAGGATGTTTCTTTCTGGTAATTTTTTTTTCACAGAAAATGCTAGAATTTTCTTTCTTTGAAAACAATTTGCAAATTTTAGCATAGAGGGCCAGGTTGTGTTTTCATTTTTCCTTATAAATCTTGTTTTGTAGGCTATAAACACTTCACATCTGATCTTATATTTTTTATTTCATTTTTTAATATGACTGATAGTTCCAGTCATAATTTCAACTATTCCCTTGATTTTTTCCCTTTTATTTTCTATCTCTAGGTATATATATCAACATTTCTATTTCTAGATTGTCTTTTAATCTATTCTTATTTATACAACTTATTCTCTACCAAATCCTTATTGGGTGAATTTCTTAACTTGATTTTTCAGCTCACATGTTTTTCCATATAGCTGAATCAAATTGATTATTCAAACTATTGAGTTCTTTATTTCAATAATTATTTATTTTCACACCCAGATCTCTGCTTATATTCTCTTTAAAGCTACCTAATGCTGTTGTGTGTTTGTCTTTAAGGATACACTCAGTTTTTAAATTTTTGTCTTCCTTCACCATTAACTCTCCTTTCTCTGTGGTTATTTAGTCAGTGTGTTGCTTTATTTATATAATCTCTGTGATCTCGAGATGTCTTATTAATTCATTTATGACTTTATGTTACCCTGGAAGTCTCAGCTGTACACTTTCCAATGACAAACCTTAGAGGTTTAGAAATTTAGCCTTGGACTTACCCCTTCCAGAATAGTTAAGGGACTGAAGATGATGGAGAAGCTCCTGGCAAAGACCTACTGATGTCATCATCTTTGTTTTTGCTCTTTTTTTAATATCCTGCCAGGAGACTAGGTGTCTTGGAGAACTTCTCTGTGGCTTTGTTCTGGTTGCAGGCATTTGCAAGACTATATTCTGTGGGTAGTTTTTTAGCACGTGGTGCAGGATAAATGTTTGGAAAAGGAGGCCCTCAGAAACCAACCCTTATACATCTTGATACCACTCCTCTTCTTGTCTTTCAGAAATAGAAAAGTGTTATGATGCATCTTCACAATTCTTCACTAAGAATTCTGCTTGTTTGCTAGTATGTGAAACTAGCAGTGCTAGAACTAAGGGTTAGGAAAAAGGGATCAGAAATAAGTATCTGTGTCCCAGCTTCTTTTGTGTAATTGACATATAGCTGCTTTCTATGTGATGGCTTCATTGTTACAGTTAACTTGAACCTACTTCTATCTTCCTCTAGGATTCTGATGCCAACCACTGTGATTTGAAAATTAATGATTGTTTCATTGTAGATAGTTTTGAAAAGTCAGGTTTTCTTAGTTCTTAATATATTTGTGTGTTCTCTTAATTGTATAGCCTTTGAAGAAAAGCTTTCTTATATTTCAAGAGAGTATGACAAAAAGATAAGTATAAACATCATTTGTGGGACTTTTCACATGTACACACAAAGAGTGCTATAAATTTGACTATTATGGTAGGCATTTGTATTCAATACTGCTTTCCATATTGGCTGCACCATCTTCCAGTCCCACCAACAATGTATGAGCGTGCCTTTTTCTCCACATCCTCGCCAACATTGTTGTTTGTGTTCTTAATAGCTGCCATTCTGACTGCTGTGAGATGAAATCTTAGAGTGGTTTTGATTTGCATTTCTCTAATTACCAGAGATGTTGAACATTTTTTCATGTATTTGTTGATTCAAGCCAAAATTGTAAACCACTCACTTTTACATAACAAAACCATTAATAATGTCTACTTTAAACAATGGAATCTCTATATAATTTCCCTTTAAAATATTATAAATATTTCAACCTGAAATTAAGTGGAAAACCCATGCCTTTCCAAAATCCCAAGTCAAAGTAAAAGATTTGAAGGCCAAGAAAGCAGCACTGAGAGGCATCCATGGGTATTGAAGGAAGGGAAGAAGGAAGGGGGGAAGAAGGAAAAGAGGAAGGACATTTGCACATCACCCCCTTCAAGTGGCCCAACACAGCATGGAGACAGCCAAATATCTGCAGAAGAGTGTTCCCAGCAGAATTGGGGCTAACCACTATACCACCACCAGGATGACAGGAACCCTGAGCCTGCTATGGAGAGGGCAGGAGACAGCACATATGAGCTCATGGGCCACAGCAAGGCCAGCAAGCACCAGATCAACAGGCTGTGAAAAACTCTGTGACGTGGAGATGGCCACAGTTAATACCAAATCAAGCTGGATGCAGAGAAGGCACTGGCCCCTGACTACGATTGGTTTCGATATTGCTGACAACATCATCCAAACTGGGTCCAGCTAAATAAATCTAAATAGATTGTTTTCTTAATGTTAAGAAAATTAAAAGTTACATATTTAATATCTTTATTTCTCTTTAATTATGTACATGTTGATTTAATTTTTAATGGTCATTTCAGGTTTTTAATCACAATTTCCATTACTTTTAATGTATACTCTATTAGTCTTCATTCTATATTCTTACTAACAATTTGGAAGTGGCTATCTCTAAATAAAGTTTTGCTACCAAAGTGAAATAGTTCTGATTTAATATAAAAAACAAATTTATTAGAGGATGAGTGACTTTAAGGTAGCCCTTAACTGGGATAGTACTCTTGTTTTAAACACAGTGAAGTTGAGTTTTTAAAGTCTTACATGTGTATATATAAAATTTTACATTATCACCCTGCATGTGTTTAAAGGGTGCTCTACTTTAGTATAAAAACATGTTTCCTAGATTATGAAAATATGTATTGGTTCATGAAAAGTATATCACCATACTTTATAAAAGAAGATATTTCTTAGACTTACAGATAATAATTGTCTCTGACTTTATCATTTTCCCCCAATCATCTGAAATCATAATAAACAGATGGAGTTGAGAAAGGAATTGACCCTTATGATACCTACAAAAAGATTTATTATGTGTTGTGGATGTGACTTATTTCTGACTATTCTCTCAATGGGAGGGAAAATGAAAGATGAGAATTATCTTCTCACACAGAGATGTGCTAAGTGGAAACATGCTAAGAGATGTGGTAAAGAATGTGAAGGATTAAAAATAGTAATGTGTTGTGAGTGTTTTGTTTTACCATGTTTGTTTGCTCCTCTTGAGTTATGCTTGATATTATTTATATATCAAGTTTTCTTACGGGTTGTACCCAAGTCAAAAATACACTTACACGAATAATAGAAAATGAGGGGAAAGACAATGAAAACATAGCTCAGAGGTAATATCCTACCTAAGCTTGTTTGTGAGATTATTAATTAACTGAAAGCAGGAACACATTGTGTCCAAACCCTGTGCGTCTTGCGAGGGGGCAATTTGCTGGGAGGGACTAAATAGGCAATTGTGTCAGTGAAACCACAATGAAAAGATTTAGGCAGAAAATAACTTTCTGAAAATTGCAACTTTTGATGTGTTGGTGACATGAATTAATAGAGTTAGGTGGAAAGATGATTAATCCTTTTCCTCCTCAGACAGGCACCTCCTTGAGGTACTCATTATGTCTCACATTGAAAGAGGATTTAGTAAATTCTATTTTTTACCTTTTTGCAAAACTACTAAATATTTATCCATCTATGATTAATCTGCTTGGGTCTTATCCAAGGCTGGGAAATCTGCGGAGAAGTTGGTCAGAATCATACTGTTTGCACCCAATAGAATCTATACTGTAAGGTGCTGCATGATGTGTAGTACACATTAACTCTGTTCTGAAGGAGCCCACTGCATTAGTGTCATTTCAAAAGCTGGGCTCTAAGTTTTGGTTCACCAGCCTTCTCTTCACTACTTTGCAGCCAAAAGCTTTATTTTACAATGGCTATTATTCTAGGCTCCTGGAGTTCTTCTAATGTCATAGCACTTAGAAGAGCACCACCATAAATGTTTTAATGCAGAGAGATACAAAGACAATGTTTCCCACTTGTGTGAATGTATTACTAGATGCTGAGAATCTTCAAACCAGGCTTAAGGAAACTTGATCTTTATTTTCAACATGTTTAGGGAATATTATTTTTTCATCATTTGTGAGAAAGTTATGCATATCTGTATGTATATATATATAGGTATTAAAATAATATGATGCATGATATGCTTAGTAATAATAATAATATGTAATACATATATGTATTAGTGTGTGTATATATACACACATATGTATATACATTACTCTCTGTGTGTATATATATATATTTATATGAATAATCTTTCTTTATGTAATAAAGATTATAGAGCTATTAAATAAGCTAACATGTTGTCAAGCTTCCTTAATGAACACGTTGATAGTAGACCCTCGTGATTTCCCATATGATTCTGTAACTAAATGATGTTTGAAAATCCACTTGTGTATGTGTGTGCATGCATGTATGATTCACTTTTTACTTATGCACAATCCTCTGATAAAAGGGGTCAACAAGCTTCTCTTGGGGTTGTGGCTCAGCAATAGAGCATGTGTAGGCCCTGGGTTTGATCCTCAGCACCACATATAGATACATAAAATAAAGGTATTGAGTCCAACTACAACTAAAAAACAAATATTAAAAAAATGGAAAGTTAAACTCCATATATATATAATATGTCAAAATACATTCAACTGTCATGTACAACTAAAAAGAATAAATAAAAAAAGTTGAAAAACAACATAAAAGAAAAGAAACTGATTTAGTGTTGATAATGTACAAAACTAAGTGGAAATAAGTCAATGGAAAGAATTGAAAATTGGGTATTAGGCATTTAAAAGTATAAAGATATTGTTGTGGGATTTTTTTTTTAGATTGTTGTCTATGCTTCCAAAATGGAAATAGCAGTTTCATTGCCTAAGACCTTTAGAGAAAATCTCCCCAGAAACAATTTGGGAATGGAAGGCTTAGAAATAATCTTTCTTTGAAAGAAATGGTCTATCTGACCTAATTCTGGGGTCTTTCCTTTTCGTTTTCTCTCTCTTTTACCACTTGGAGGAAAGCTGCGTGGGAAGCAAAGATTCCTCTTCTCACTATGTTTTGCACATTGTCAGAATTTATTAACACAGTATTTTCAGAAGAATAATGACAGGGTTATTAGACATTTCATGGCAGAAACTCAAAAACAATTCTGCAACCTGTTTGGTCAAAACTTGTAAAACTTTCAAGAACCACAGAAGCAATAGTGGTCTTTCAATGCATGTGCTAAATGCAGACATGCCAAGATGATAGAAACTAAGATTGGGATAAAAATTGAGAGTCACGTGTACAAAGTCATATTATGCATTAGCATGTGTGGAATAGAAGCTATTATAATTTGTGATAAACAAAGACTCACAAAAATATATCAATACATCAATACCTTCACTTAGGAGATCAAACTTATGAACCTCTCACGGAATATGATTTATCAGTCCCATGCCGGAAAAATCAGTTTAATATTTTTTAAAATAATACAAATGCCTACTTTAAATGTAGTCAACAAATTGATAGAAGACTTCTTTCCTTTAGTATTCAAAGCACCAATCTGACCTCTTTTTTTTTCATATTTCTTGGAATTGATTTGATTGATAAGTATATCATTACACAATATGAATAAACAGTAGAAACATTTATTGGCAGAACTGTATTAAATTAGAGTTCTGATAATCTAAACAATCTAAGTGTTACTGTATTTTTCAACTGAAGAGATTATAGCTAACGGTTTTTTTTTTTTTTTGTAGTTCAGTTTTTTTAATTGTTTCATTTTTTCACCAGATGTATATGTGCAATTGGTGAATCTTCTTTTCGTCTTCTATTGTCTGGTTTCAAATATATGGATTTTTAAAAAATCTGTAAAATATAAGAGCTGGGGAGGGAACTCAGTACTCAAGTACTTACTGAGTATATCCATGTCTGGATCAATTCACAGTATGGCAAAAAAGAAAATAAATAAATAAATAAATAAATAAGAAAACAAGTTGAATCTAGATAAAAACATAGATGACCATTTAGTTTGATTATGAAAGGAGAAAATAGTTTTTTAATAAATCTATATTTACATCCATGTTTATATACTTGCCCTATTAGTTAATTCATTCATTAAACAACAATTAGTCTTGATAACAAAATCTAGAAATTGTGACAGATGCTAAATACAATAATTAATATATATTAATCTCTATCATCACTGAGTATAGACAAACAGAAGCAGGAAGATGTAAAATAAAATATATTTGTGCAAAGGAGTCACAATTTTTGTGTGTGTGTGCCAGGGATTGAATTCAGGGGAATTTGAACACTGAGCCACATCCCCAGCCCTATTTTTTGTATTTTATTTAGAGACAGGGTCTCACTGAGTTGCTTAGCACCTCACTTTTGCTGAGATTGGCTTTGAAGTTGCGATCCTCCTTTCTCTGCCTCCCAAACTGCTGGGATTGCAGGCATGGGCCACCACCCCTGGCAAGAGTCATAATTTTATAGCTAATCTGTATATGTCAAAATGGAGTATAAACAAGAGAACGGGCAAATTCATCAGGAATGGGGAGAATGGAAATGAGTGAAGAAACTACAAAGGTTTCTTGTTATTTCTTTGTTTTTGTGTTCCAAATCCACAAAGTGTTTGGTGGGCCAAGCATAGGGCACATCAGAGAAAGTCAAATTACTTTTACCATTATTGTTTATAGAATAAGGGTGTTATTTCAACTGTAAATTGAGAGTGGATAGAGAAATCTAGGGGGAAATTTCCAAATCACATAGGATGACTATTAGTTTCTGTCTATGAAAAGACCAATCATTTGTTAAAATTATGAAATAATTGATTTTCTCTTGGTTTCAAAATTACAGCTCTGTTATTTATACTTACGGTGTACACCAAGTCCCCAGATTTTCATGCTGTCAACATTGCTATGCTTTTCCAGGCTCCCTCAGAATTGCCTGTACTTTGCCTCTCTCTGCTCTCTCCCATCTCTTAGACTTTGTGCTCCATTGCTCCTCACTTAGTGGTTGATGAAAAGCAATCTGATAAGCTAATTCTTACTAAGGTTTAATTACTTAACAGCTTGATTATTAAATCTCCAAGGGTATTTGGATTTTGAATAGAAGACTCTTGGATGTTAAGTCTTAATTCAATGGAATTAATTAGTGAGATTTTGGTAGGGGAAGACATTTTGTTGAGGCCCAAAAGGTGATTGGCAATAAGGTTTCAGAAATATTCAAATCTCTTCACACATCCAGCATCACCTAAAAGAGGAATTAATAATAGATGACATATTTGTAGGGAACAGCAAGCCCCAGTGGAAAAAAAGTACTGTATTTGGAATTAAATTCCCATACATGCCATCATCTAAATTGCTACTTTGGATACTTTACATCGTGGGGGTCTCTATTTTCTCGTCTTTGCAATAGAGATAGTAATTATACTTCCCATGGCTGTTAGGACCAAATGAGAGGTAGGAAATTGACCCTTATAAAGTATAGGTGTTTGTTGTTATTACTATCTCATTCAGAAATATTTATGTTTGTGTGGTTAAAATCAACGTTTCCTAATTTTTTTCTTAATTTAAAAAAAAAAAAAAAAAGTACCTGTAAGAATAAGCACTAGAGAGATGACTAAATTTGTGTACAGTGAAGTATGTATCAGTGCACACATGAGTTTTGTAATTATATTGTCTTAAAGTTTTTAAAGAACATCAAGAAAACATGAAAAGAAGAACCAACTGTTGAACAAGAATAAATTATGAAATGAAAGTATAATATGGCTCTATGAGTGACTGTGGAAAGAATAAATATAAACATTAATAGAGGATTACAAGAACACCAAAGAAAACTGGGAACTTAAGTTGTTTAAAGGATCAAAAGATAGATGTAGATAGATTACTTACCATCTGTAGTATAATTATCATAAAACAGTAAGAAAATCAATGATTTAATCCTATTTTAGAGGATGGAACATAGATAATAACAATGCACTAATTCAGATAGAATGTTAAAATCAGCTGGGCAATTGGGGAATAAGTATAAAAATTTGACATATAAAATCTATCTTTAATCTAATAGTTTATTTTACTTTTCACACTCTATGCATACACACTTGCAGGGTTTTTTTTTATTTTTAATAGTGATTAGAGACAAAATGAATATCCATCTGTGAAGAAATGTTTAAAACATTCTAAAACTGAAAAGGAAAGGACATGTCAGGTAGTGTGTTGAGGCCGAGAAGGTAGAGTGGCAGTTACACAGCAGCCTGTTTACAGAGAAACTCACTGTTTCTTGGCTGAGGCACAGGGATGGTGAGAGCCTTGAAAGTGTGTGCATCTCTATAAATGATATTTAGGAAATCAGGGGAGATAAGAGAAGAGAAAAGGGCAAACATTTTTATTTACCAATAAGAGGAACTGTAGATTATGTGATCTATTCCATAAAATTATATCATGGATATTCAAATATGTGTTTTGATATTTTTCAGTTGTATTATAAGATGTATTCATCCAAATTTAAGAGACTTATTTTCCTGATAAAATTGTAATCCTGGTGGATCCAAGAAATGTCACAGGCACATCTATTTTAATTCTTTGGGAGGAGTGGAGAAGTACAGACTTCATAGTCACTTAGTAAACTTCTTTGGAATTTGAATATGAGACAAAGAGAGAGAATCACAGCTGGCAGAATGGACTGAGGTAAACAACACAGAAAGAAATAATAAGCATTGAGCCAGCACCAAGATGTTCAAGTCAGTCCTGAGTGCAAATATAGCTTGTCAATTAAACCTTGGGTCAATTTCATTTTATTTAATCTCTCCAATGCTGGGTTTTCTCATATCTTACTTAAGATTTAAAATGATGCTATATGAAGATGGTTGTCAGAAATAAATATTAGCTAAATGAAATGTGGCATGCAGAAAGCATTATATTAAAAGAAATATACAGACGGTGTAATTAATTACAGGATTTTAGAGAGGTAAATCAGTAGCTTCAGTAGAAGCAGCAGCCCAAACAGGAAACATTTGAGATAACATATCTCACCCTACTGTAAAGAGCAAGAAAGAGGTCCTTTCCTGAAAAGGACAGGCACAAAGCACTGTATCTGGTTAAAGTGGAGACACTAAAGCTACTGACCATCTGTAGATGCAGTCCCTTTTACTAGGATGTTTACCTGTGCAACTGCTTAGTTTTCCTTTTAACATTTTCTTTGAGTACTTTTAAAATGAGCCTTAAATATGAAAGGTACACTTAGTATACGTGTTATTTCTTAAAAGAGCTGAACATTATTATTGAATAAAAACTGAAATTTTTCCAAATTATCAAAATACAAATGATTAAATGTAGTGATACCACATCCATAGGCAGGATACTCAACTTCTTATGCTTTTGTTTCTTTATCAGTAGATAAAATTAAGGTTATGGTGATTTTAAGTAACAAGATCAAGATAAAATTCTTAGTGGGGCTTCTAGCTGATAATGAACAATCATAAAAATGCAGTTAACATTTTGATCAGTTGAGGAAATTAGTGAACACCTAGTATTTGAAACCCATAAGAATGATTCTTTTTTTTAAGTTTAAATCTTGTAGTCAATGACAATTTTGTTTGATTCAAGATGGTGAAAATACCACAAAACAAATAATGGACTCTTATATTGAATTACATGGAACTATGCTGTTCCCCAAAAAAGATAAATAATTGTTTTACTGTGTGTAATTAATAATTCATCTAGGGAACTCAGTTCCGGAAGTATTCTTATAAAAAGACAAACTATAACAATGGTAAACATGCAGAGCAATTGATGAGTTTTGATTTGAAAAAGAGAAATGTTAATCTTCAAATGTCTAAAAATTTTGCATGCTTGAAATTAGTAGCAGATTAAGTGGAGAAAGTTACAGGAAGCAGATTTTGAGCAAGTACATAAATATTAAACCAATCTGACAATTTAGTGAGATAGTTTAGGAATCATAATTTTTTTTTTCTTAGTAGCTTTTAGTGATCTTTATACTAGACATGGGATTGCAAATACACAGCAGGCTTCTCATCAGGGTACTATACTGGACTAGGGGCATATATTCAATCAGCCAAGGGCTTTTTACTTGTCAGTAGATAGTCTCAAAATCCAAATTACATGTCAGACAGCAACAGCCAATCAATTTGTATGTCCTTTTTGTCTGTGTGATCTCTAAGGTACTAATACTTTATATTGTGTTGGAATTAATTTTATCATCTAGAATGCAGGGCATTTGTTCTCCATTTATTTATATAAAAACAAAATGGTAAAATTTGTAACCAATGTTATAATGTGGATCTCTTAACAATAAATGATGTTGCAATAATCCTCAATTCTCTACACAGTCAGCAGATGGTATGTTTTCTAGAGAAGTCAAATTTAAAACAATATATTTTTATATTTTGCAGTACAACATAAAGCCTAATAATAAGATCTGAATTCTGCAAATACTAGACAAATCTGCAAGTATAAAATTCTTCTCTCCTAGCGAACATCCTGTGAATTCATAAATATTTACATATTACAAGTTATAATTATGTAGCACTGAGGAAAAGGGAAAATGTAACTGTATATTTATATCCTACAAGGATATAAAAGAACATTCATAAATTACAAATATGCATTGTTCTAAGAAGGGTACCTACTGAGCTTTTGTATCTTAAGGCCAATACATAAGACAAGTTTCTACATCCCCCTCATCAGTGGAATAAAAAAAATATATAATTGTAAGTTTGAATGACTATTGATTGCTTATTATAGTTTCTATTAATAGTTTTAAATGGTTATGTATGAGCACATCATTTTAGGTATTTGATAATGTAGAAGGGAAAGTTTGTATTGCTGCAGGGATAATCCTCCTTAAGAAACTGACAAGCATGATTATAAAAAATACTGCAAAGTATGTATTTGCTTTAAAACAATTGCCTAAAATAGTTCATTTAAATGCTATCTTGTTATTGCTTTTCATATTAGTTGGCTTGCCACAGCAAGTTCTGTATCATAGATTAATCTGAACACTAATAAAAGTCTGCTAAATACAAGAGGCTTTAAGTTTAGAAATCTGTTGTGCATATATTAGTTTTGAGTTATTCCAAAGATTTAGAAAATGAAAATTGAAAACTATTGCCTATAATTTTTGCCTTATGTTTCCAAAGAGATCATCACCTTTAATAATTCTTATTTTAGTATTTATTTTAATAGTCTCCTTTTTAGTATTTTACTTAAAAATATTCAAGTATTTTAATTACTTCCTGACTACATTTTTATGCTTATCTCTGCAGGTGCACTTATATATTAGAGTAGATTCAGCTCTTAAATAGTCTAATCTCTGAGGTTGACAGCACTTATGTAGCAGTGACCTCCAGTCATCTGATCAAATTTGGGGTTACTTACTGGCTATAATCAAATATATTCTCATCTCTTATTTGAACAAATCATACAGAAATTGAATACAATTTTTTATGAACACTAGCAAAATGTTCACTTCTCTGATAATTTTGACATTAAAATTCCATCTTAATAATCCCATCCTTCAGGCTTTGAAGACTCTTAAGGTATTAAAGGAAAAATTATCCTAAGCAGTTAGATTATAATGTATTTAAAGATTAGACATTTCATGTTGAATATTAACTGCTCCACTTCCCAGGAAAAGAAAACTATGCTGATTTTCTTCTTCTATAATTTATACATTTCAAAGGATGGCTACCCAAGTTTCAAACCATGGTTACAGGAAAACATTTTAAAGGACTTAAATGCAACATAGAGTTTCAAAAGTGTCTGTGTGACATATTTTGATAAATTTAAAATATCTGCAAGATATTTTATTTCAAATTAGCACACTATAGACTTATTAAAAATTAACTATGGCAAATGCTTTACTAATAATAAAATTTTTAAGTAAAATAGTTAACTTCTCTGTTGAGAAAAATGATTCTGCACCATATTATCCCTAGGTAATAGATATTTATTGTATATACACTTTATTATATACAATAAAGAAATTAAAGATGAATGAGAATTATCAGATAAGAAAAGACTTACATTGTTTCTAAGGCTTAAAGGGCAGTTCAAGATCTACCTCTGAGCATTCATAAAGATGAATTCCAATCCTATTTTGAAATTTCTCTAAGAAATATTATGAGGGTTTTCAAGGTTTGTTTAAACCTTGCTTTGTTTTTATGGCTATGTTCCTGCAAGTTACAATCTTTCATTATGATATAGTTTTATTGATAAATAGATTAAATAAAGGAGATTTTATAAAATAACAAAAATCATATATTTTCAGTAGTCTGATCCTGCCTATATTGCTCCTGACTAAAAGGATGTAATATAAACAATATCTTTAAAATGCATGATTTATCTACAGCATATACTCTGCTGAGTGTATGATCCTTCTACTGAAATTTTCACACTCACTGGCAAGTAATTTTTACTCATCAAGCTCTGTTTCTTTAAAGAAATAAAAAGACAGAAATATCAATTCCCCATAATTCCTCATGATGTGTGTGTAGGTGTGTGTGTGTATATGTTTGTGTGTGTGTGTGTGTGTGTGTGTGTGAGAGAGAGAGAGAGAGAGAGAGAGAGAGAGAGAGAGAGAATGAAAATCATTTCATGCATTTTGTTCTGATTAGACTTTTCTTAACTGTTAATCACACTGTCCAGGATTGGACTCCCAATAATAGTAAACTTGATCTAACATTCAGAGTGGGAGAAGTAAGAAGATAGGGGAAGCATTTCAGTTTTCTGTTACTGTGTAATAGATCACTCAAAATGAATGACTTAAAATGGAAAACCTGTGTCATAACTGACACTCCCCTGCGTCCATTGTGATCACTTTCTTTGTTTTTCAGTTGGCCTTGAAAGGGAGCTCTCATGGAGCTGTGGATGATAGTGGCTATCACTGGTACATCAGCAGAAGAGCTGGGTAGGAGAAGACTGGTGCTCTCTCTCTCTCTCTCTCTAGGTTTTGGGACTTGTTTATTTAATATTTCTTCACTGTATGATTTCTCCACAATCAGTAATCAGAGTACTCATATGGCATCGTGAGACTTCCAATGATGCTAAAGAGGAAGTGACCCAGTTGTTGTAAATTATAAGCTTGAGACTGCACAATGTCACTTGTACTTCATTTTGCGGGTTGATGGAAGGCACAGGGCTAAGTCAAAGACAGAATGAGAGGAGAATACTCAAGAACAAGAACACTGGGAAGGCTGGTTCACTAGAAAGGGTCTTTGGAACCCAGTACCCCAAAGAAGAGTGTTAATACATTATAGGTAAACAAATAGGTTTACTGTGGGTAACTGTCTGGATCTTGGTGGATAACACTGGAAAATGTATGGCATACTTTAGAATTACCTCACCACAGAGGTATTAAGGCTGATGTATCCACAAACTTCTATATGGTCTTGTTCAAGGGATGCATTTGCAGGAATAAAATTCTTGGCACCTTAAGCCTACAGATATGTTGGCAAAGCACACATTCAGAAAACCTTCTTAAAGAGTGTTGTAACTATGTGCAATAAGGACTTGTCTGAAGGCAAAATAGTCCAGTCCTAATGGGATTTGGGATATGTGTATAGCACATGTACAGCTTACAAAAATCTTGCTCAGCCCAAGGGAAAAAGATAACTAGAGTATTGTAAGTTCCAATGTTTCCTTTTTCCATTTGTATTACAACTACCCCACCCCCAGCAGAATAGCTCCTATGCTAAATTTTGTTTAATTGTATTTTTGCCTTTAAAACAGAGTGTTTCTCCAACAAGGGTATCTGTAAAAATTACATT
This sequence comes from Tamias sibiricus, assembly GCA_025594165.1. Lineage (NCBI taxonomy): Eukaryota > Metazoa > Chordata > Mammalia > Rodentia > Sciuridae > Tamias > Tamias sibiricus. The sequence goes on along the minus strand of CM046660.1, from coordinate 145,767,582 downwards.
GCTTAGACTTTTATTTTATGAAAACATACAAATGGATGGATATTGCATGTATGCTTCTGCAGTTTTCCTGCTCATTTTACATTGCCTTTCACAATCATGTATTTATGCTTGAAACTGGGCTTATTTATTTTTCTCAGTTTTATACTATTTCATTAAATAAACACACCACATTTAATTGGTTCTACTGCTAAATAATTTTTTTGTATGTCTTAGAAAACATAAAAGTGTGGATGTCACCACTTCATTGAGATAGGGTGGGGATGCAATCCCATGATGGCCTGAGTGATGGAAAAAGGAAAAAGAAATATGTAAGGAATACAAACAAATAAGTTTGGGGCAATATGGTGCATGCCAAAACTTCAAGAGAAAATTCATGGAGGATGTCTCTACACTGGTTGAAAGTCTCTACCATACATGAGAATGATCTGCAGGGGATGACCTAGATAGAACAACTAATGTGTCTAAGAGCTCCTCCCTGTTAAACTTATCAATTTTTAAAACTTACCTCACAATATACTAACTTCCTAGCATTTCTGAATTGGGTCCCTATTTTAGAGAGAGAGTTGCTGAGGACAATAGATTCATTCTCTAAAGGGAAGTATTCATAGAACAGTCCTCAAGTGGAGAGAGAGCCCAGAATCTCCATGGACTCAGCTTTTATATTGGGATTTTATATTATTTATTAAGTAAATACTTGTAGCAGGTTATTAATAGGTAACTTTTCTGAAGTTAAGGAACTTTCTGGATAATTTTAGTTTTCTCAAGGCTTATTTTGGTGTAGCTTCATTAATAGTTTCATTGCTTGTTGGGATATCATACACTTTTTCTCACTTAATGTGATGAATTACATCATTCTATTATTGGCTATTGAGCCAACTCTATCTTTTTGACATAAACAATTTGGATATGATATGTTTTCACTTTGGGGAATAAATTCATTTGGCTGCTTAAATTTTACAACAATTGTTTTCTTGTTCATGAGTGGAATTAGTTTGAAACTTTTTTTGTTCTACTGTTGTTATTTTATTTGATGTCAATAAAAATGTTTAATCTCATAGAAATGATTTGGTATATTTTTTCTTTGACTAGAAAATTTGGTAAAACTCTTACATTTAAGATTTAGTGTTATATTGTGCTGAAATTCTTCAACAATTGAATTAACTGAGTAATTGACTTAATAGATGTGAGTCTACTTGAGTTTATATTCTTTCTTAAAATAATTTTGGTGAATTGTATAGTCATAAATTGTCATTTTAAACTTTATTATGGAAACCTCAAATTTAATTGATCTTTGTAAATTTTGTAGTTATGGAACCACTTTATTTCTAATGTAGTTTAGTTTTTCTTTCTATTTTTCATTATTGATAATGAAAGGTTTTACTTTATTCCTTTGGAAAACTCATTTTTCATTATTTGGTATTTTAAAAATTTGTTTATGTCACTAACTTCTAAATTTATTTTTGTCACTTTCTTTTACTTTTACTTTTTTCCTGGTGGAAACAGGGACTTAATTAAGCTATTCTTTAAAAATTTAGAAAAATATATATGTTTTCTTTATTTTTTCCTGAACATTTTATCTTTTATTATCCAGGGTTTTAAAACAATATTTTTTTCTAACATCTGTCTTAGATGTATCCCACAAATCTCAATTATACTGTTCTTAAAGTTTAGTTCAAATTTAATTTCAAATGTATGTTATTCTTATTATTATTATGGTTTTCAGGATTTTATTTTAATTCTAATATATGTTTAGTGCTATTATTTTTTAAACTTCTGTTTTAATGTTATGTGATCAAATAATGTGCTCTCCATGATGTCAGTAATTTGAAATTTACAGTGGAAACTGTTTTTGTAAACATCATGATATATATATACATATATATGCTATTTATAAAAATATTAATACATATATAGTATTACCCAATAGTTCATTGTCGTACTATTTTATGAAGTTTATTAGTTAGAATGTTGAACCCATCTCAATTTTTTTCTTTTTCTGGTGCTGGGGCTTGAACTTAGGACCTCATGCATTCTAGGCAAGCACACTACCATTAAGCCATATCCTCAGTTTTTTATTCATTTTTAATCAGCTTGTCCAATCAGTCTTTGAAGAACTATGCAAATATCTATCATAATGGCACATGATTTAATTCTGTCTTATAATTATATCAGCTTTTCTTTATATATTAAAAGTTATTATATATATAAAACTTAGAATTTTTGTATCAACTAATATATTGAATGCTTTATAAATATGTAAGTTCACGGTTACTCTCTAGTTATAGTTTTTGCCATAAGTCATTTTTGCTGAGGTTAATACATAGTCTTCACTTTCTTAGTTGTTCCAGGTCTTTATTTATATACTGACTTTCAATCACTCTATATTCTTAAGTTTTATGTATGTCAAGTCTCCCTTTGTTTAACTGGAATATTTATCCCATTTACATTAGTTTTGATTATCGATATATTTCATTTAAATTGCATCAAATTACTACATATTTCCCATTTGCCTTGTTTCTCTGTTTCTTTTTGCACCTCCCCTTAACTTTGATCACTTTTGGTCTGATTTAATATATTTTTCTCATTCAACATTTTTGTTTTGTTTTTGTTTTTGTTATTTTTACTTTTTAGAATTTTCACAGTCTTTTAATTGATAGATATTTGAAAGTCATACATAACCAAGTTTTAAATTAATTTACCTATGCCAGGATTAATATTCTCTAGAGGAACAGAAATAATAGGATATATAATGCAGGTCACTCACATTGGGCAAGAAATCTATTTTACTCAATCTACCATTTCAAATGTCAATCTCTTACAAGGCCCCTCTCCCTGAGATGCTAGAATAAAATTTAACCAAATTTCTCAATTCTTAGTGTCCCAATTGACACATAAAATTAGCTATCTTAGTCCCTCTACCTGAATAACCTGAGTCTTGAGATACTTTATTTAGGACTATGCAGCTCTGGAGGACATGTGTACTCTTGTCCATCATTTATTTATATTCTTTTATCATAAAATTGGATATTGCTATTATTTTTATTCCTGTTTTTACCAATAACACCATCCATTACTTCTTAGCTCATCTGGGGCTGTTTTCATTTTACTGGTGGTTTGCCTTTTTAAATTTATTTTAGTGATATTCACTTGGTGGCCCACTGATTATAATTTTTGATACACTTGTTTGTATGAAAAGTCCTGTTATTTATTTATTTATTTTTCTAGGCATGTAGGTTCTTAACTGTTGTTTCTGTTAGTATTGTGTTTTTGCTCAGCATTATAAATCAACCTTCATTTTGATTGTCATTTTGTTGTAACTTATTTCTACCTTCTATTAAGAGCAGGAGTAGTAAAATATTCTCATTTTTTGATGATCACCATCCTAGTGTGAATTTCTTTCCATTTATCTTTCTTCACTTTTACTTGGATTTCTGTATGTGTGTGTTTATTATTTTATGATTTGTGAGCAATTTTAATCATATTTTTCTAGTTATCATGTATTTCCCTCTATTATAATTTCTTGTGGGAGCTCTGGTTAAACCATTAGAGCCATATCATTCTGTCCTCCATTCCTTTTAAATTCTTTCTCTCTCTGCAACCCCTAAATCCCCTCCAGATAATTTTTTACACTATCTTTGTTGGAGCTAATCTGTCTGTTTAGTTGTTTATATTAACTTTATATTTTTATTTTGTAAAGGACTTTTCATTTATGACTATATCATATATATATATATATATATATTTGCATGTCCCTGTTATTCTTAAAGTACAATTGTATGATTATTTTATATTCTTTATCTAATAACAATTTTTATAAAAATTTTTCTGTTGTTTGTTTTTTGTTGCTGGTTCTCACATTACCTTGCTTTTTTGTATGAATGTGCATACCTTGTGTATGTGTGTGTGTGTGTGTGTGTGTGTGTGTGTGTGTGTGTACATATGTACTTTTGTATGGTGATAGACTAACATTTTCCACAGAATGTTATCTTGTCAAATGTTTGTCACCTGGGTTGAAATTGAGTTCCTTCTCCAATATTTATATTTTTACAATGCCATTCCCTTGAGGTTTCTACTGTCACAAGAGCATTTTAAATTAAATTATGTACTTGATAACCTTTTCAGGCTATAAATCATGAACTCAGAAAACAAACTTGTCTGACGGCCCTTATGGATGATGAATTCTGAGGGATAGTGTTTCCTCCACAATCCACTGCTGTCTGAGACAGGTAACTTTCCAGTTGACTCTTTCTTCAAGGTTGGATTATTGCCCATACACCCATCTTCTCTAAATGTGACACTTTGATTCCTTTTTATATTTAGGGATATGCTATTAGACTTCCTTCCTCAATGGTCCCTATTATTTATATCCTATCCTCTCTTCCCTGAGCAACCATTAAAGTGGAATTGTGAGATCTCCAGGATTTAACAGAAGACATCAGGATAAAATTTAACTTTGGTACTTATTTATCATTCAGAATTCCTAAAGTTACTTCATGTTTTAGCTTTTGGATTTTTATTTTTGTAGCACTGTATTTAAAAACAAAGTTTATATTCCTTATGTAAAAGTTTACTTTTAAGGGTAGGTGTGAGTTTTATCAACCAAGGTCAAATAAGCAAAAGTGAATGCCATCAGTTATTATAGTGGAAAATTTAATATAGAAATTGTTAAACAGAATTGAGTACAGAATAGGCAAAATAAGTACACTGAGGCAGCCTGGAGATGATCCCTACAAAAGGAGCTTTCACACCTTAGACTGTGAAACAGGAGATGATGGAATTACTAAAACTTAGAAATTTGGAAGAGTGATCCTAAATTTGGAGTACACATAAGACAGTCTCTGAGGAAGGGAGGCAAAATTGGTGGATGTAGGCCCAAAAGCTCCAAGGAAGGAACATAAGGATACAAAACTTCTAAAAGGCCCCCTAAGGAGAATGTGCTGCATGAGGGAGTACAGCTAAGCTGCTTGTGGTGCATTAGAAGTCTAAGGGAGGTTCTCTACAGAGCTAGAAACCAGATTTATGAGTAGGGACTGCCATTCAGCTAGTGCTGGTATTTTTGAAGGAGGTTAATAAACTGAGTATAGGAATGTCAGGAAAAAGTCTTGAAATCAGACAAAATCATCACTGCCATTATAAAGAACACTGGCTACATCAAGCTAATTGAATGAGGAAACAAAACAGAAAAACATCCCTTCTACTGTTTTGCAGACTTACAGAAGTTCTTTAGCACTTACTTTTGAAAAAAAACCTAACAAAGGCCAGTGGAGTTTGCAGAAAGGTGTTTATAGAATCCTAACCTCAGCCTTAGTGGTTAATTGAAGGTAGGCAATAGTAAGTTATTTTTTTTCCATCATCATTATTCTCCAAGGATGTGGTCCATAGACAAATTAAAGGACTTTAATTGGACAATAACAGTTAAAAATAATACTACAGCAGTGAAATAATTTGTCTGATGAAATATATGTCATATAATTCCCTGGCATTTTAACTTATAGTTCTTCATGGTACTGTTTTTCACTACCACAGAATCATTTTCTGGCATCTTTGCCAGAAGAGAAATTTAGCCAGTGGTGGAGCCACCTAACATATACTTCTGAGAGTCAGAAGAATGCATGCTTCCTCTGCTTCCCCAAGGACATGGTCAAGGAGGAGTAACTTACTTTCAAGGAAAAAGGCTCCACAGCTCCCTCTCAGTGAATTCAGGGTGGCGTCTAAGCCACTATCCAATTAGCTGCTATGACTTGATTATGGCGAGGCACAAAGTCCTCAGGGGAACTGGAACAAAATCTAACACATTCTCCCCTAAGTTAGCTTTGGCAAATGCGAACCCTGATACAGAAGAACTACTTTTGTAACAAATATTTTATTTGTTAAATAATAAGCTTCTATTTATTATATACAGAAAGTAAATACTTTTTTCTGTGAGTGGTAACCAATTTTTACTGTGGTCAGGTGATGTATCAGTCTATGCATGTCCCCAGAATGGTGTGATGACTCCACCACTCTTTTGAATTCCAGTAAACTGCAAAGCCAAACATAGTTTTTAGGACCAAAATTTTACTTAATATTTACAAAATGTATCTCCTTCAGAATAGGAAAAGTATTTTTGTATTATTACATGTGTTGCTCAGCACTTGGATACACTGATGCAGGTGTAGTTTTATATACCTACCAGGAATAGTCATAAAAATTTATGAACAAGTTTAAATTTATGGAAACCAATACATGCCTGAGCTGCTTACCAACTAAGAGTGTTTTTAATAAAAATTAGAAGCAAAAAATAATTTTGCATTGTAAATTTTTATGATCAGTGGAAACCTTTAGATTTTTATTTATTTCAAATTAAATGCAATATAAAAACTGTTATCAACAGAAAATCAGTTATTTCACATATGTTCATAATGAAATCTATTTCAAACAGGTTTTGTCCAATAAACCATCATATTATATTTAAATTAAATTCATTTAAATCACACTTATTTAAATTAAAAATAGTTCAGCTTTAATAACAAGAGGATATTTAAATATCAAGTATGTCTTCTTGTCAGTTTTTTATATCATAAGAAATAATTACTACTTTTAAAATACTAATGTGAATTTTAAAAATTCTCCTTATGTTTACATCCTATCTTATGCAGGAAGAATTGTTGAAACTTTGTCCTTGCATGTGAGCTATAAGAACATAAAGGGAAATTCACACTTAAGTATAAGATCATTATTTATGTCTATCCTAATAAATATCAATATTTTGAAGATATATATGCCTTTTTACAATTTTTTTTTCATATGTTTTATTCACTCCATAGTGAACGCTTATTAACAATAGTTTTAGGTTTCGGTTATTTTAGAGGTGTTCTGTAAATTACTTGTGTTGGAAAACCACTTTCTTTTCCTATTTCCAATCCATCATGGACTGATAACATTTAGGAAATTCAACAAAATTGAATTGCTAGAAAAATTATCATGAACTTGAATATTCTTTCCATTTCAAATCAGCATAGGCTTCTCAATAAGCATTCTTAAATTCTCCAGTTACCCTGTGAGGAGTGTAACATTGGCCAGCTTAGTGATGAGCACCAGGTCCAGGGACCATATTTTGAGTAACAATGTGCTTGAGTACATTCTGACAATGACTTGAGCTTCTGTCAATTATCTTTAAATAAATAAGAGATACTTCAGCTTTTTTGGTCATTTCTGCAAGTACATCTGTGCTAGTCCGTCCTTGCTCTTCATTAGTCTCTGTCTTCCATTCTTTCTATTATATACCTTTTGGTTAATTACATGTCTTTTTTCCCCCCTAATTTATTTGTTCTAATCAATTATACATGAAGGCAGAATGTCTTGGATTCATTGTACACAATAGAGGACAGTTTTTCACTTCTCTGGTTGTATACGAAGTAGGGTACCACCGTTCTTGCAATCATACATATACCTAGGGCAATGAAGTCCCTGTCATTCCATGATCTTTCCTATCCTCACACCCCCTCTCTTTTGCACAATCCAAAGTTCCTCCACTCATCCTATGTTTGAAATTAATCAAAGATGATTAAAAAGCATTATTTATATGTTTTTTCCATTCACATATATGGTTTTAGGAACTTCTATGATTCTTGTTATGATTTCAACCAGTATGTTTACAACATAAATTTTAGTCAATATTTAAGAAAATGAATGCATTGTGTTAGATTTATTCTCTTTGCATTCTGTTTCTATGAGCTGAGTGGATCTGGGCAACATCAAATGATAATCATAGATCATTTTTAAGCATACTAATATAAAGTAAAACTAATGATTCATTAATTTTCAACAAAGGGCTTTGGAAACATTTTCCTAATTAGTTTTGGTAATGTTCAGAAGTTAAATTTTTATTTTTAAGTCAAAGATTAAGAATTTGTATCAATTTCTATATTGACTTCTAAAAAATCAAATATAATTAGTCAATATAAGTGATGCTATTTCATTTGCCTGAAAATATTCCTTCATTCAGAGTCTACTTGAAGAATAGATGTACATAAAATCCATTAAATTCTGTGTTGTACCATCTACTAGGCTTCTTTCCTTCCTTCCTTCTTTCTTTCCTTCTTTTTTTTCCTTCCAGTTTCATGTTTTAACAATGAGAGATTTTACCCCTATCTTATTGTCAAAATAATTTTGTGGAAACTAGAAGATGTGTTCAGAATGGAGAGTCTTATATTAACTTTTTTATTCCTTAATACCAATGATTTTATCATCTTTATCTTTGGAAAAGAAGACTATTTCATCCCAAACTATTGACATAATTGCTATGTGGATAAGAATGGATAATTAGTGCAGATTCTATTCCTCTTACCAAAAGTAAGTGCCTTTTTAAACTTGATCATAGTGTGTGATAATTTGTATATGTTAATTGGTTAACTTCATCAAAGATTTGTAACAGAAGTAGAATACATCTCTCTTCCTGAGTAAGTAAAAGGCATTTTTACACTAGTCCTCTATACACTCCTGTTGGTCAAATAAAACTGGGGCTCTGCTTGCTGGTGGGTATAATTGAAAACCAAAATGATTTTTCTCTAAAGATTTCCTAGGTCACTTTCTGAGTGCAGAAGTTTGTAGCCCCTGTAAGTTTACCATTCAGGCATGTGAACTTTTAAGGAATGTTAAGTCTCACACTCTCACTTTCTCTCTGTTATTGGAAAATATATGTACCCTAACGCGAAAGAGCTGCATGTGTTCTTTTTACCAAATATTTTCATTGTTAAATAATGATCTATGAAGAAAGAAAGAAGACGCTGTTCTCAGACACTCCAGGCTTTATGCACTCACTCATAAACATTTTGAATAAAATTATTTATAAACTCATGACCATAATAAAAATTTTGCTGTGTGTGTGATTTTTGCATTTTAAATCAATATGAGCTAGAAAAAAAAATAATGTTTTCTAGAGTTATTTGCTTTTCTAGTAGAAGAATCAATTCTGGCCATGTGCCTCTACCTTCCTTTCCTCATAAGTCATCATTCTCCACATTTACATTGCTGATATGTATCTATCTTTAAACACACATGCACAAACACAGACACACACACATTTTGTTCTTTTCACTTTTGTCCACACATTCACATTTTACAGAGATAATAATAACTGCACATATTAGTGTCCACTTATACATTTTTTAAGATCATTAATAGATTCTAACTGCCAAATAACACTGAAATAACTGTGATCATAACACAATTTTTCTCTTAGATTGCCAATACAAAGGAATGTTTCTCATGAACTAGCACAGAAGTTGTGGATACCTTGTGTTAGAATACACTATCTATGTAAACATCCCCCTTTTGTGAAAGTGTCCTCAATGTTATTCTGTCA